>PVJN01000188.1:20106-110582 GCA_004026805.1 Lasiurus borealis | reverse complement strand
GCTGCCATCTTGATCACCCCTAACTTCTCCCTTGCCAGCCTGGTCACCCCTAACTGCCCTCCCCTGCAGTCTTGCTCACCCCCAACTGCCCTCCCTTGCAGTCCTGATTTTTTCAACTGTCCTCCCCTGCTGGCCATCTTGTGCCCACATGGGGGTAGTCAGCTTTTGTGTTGGAGTGATGGTCAATCTGCATATTACTCTTTTATTAGATAGGATAGATGCCTGGTGCATGAGTGGGGGCCAGTTGGTTTGCCCTGAAGGGTGTCTGGATCAGGGTGGGGGTTCGCTTGGGGCATGGAGAGGCCTATGCAAGGGGCCTGTAGTGGTTTGCAGGCTGGCCACCCCTCTCCCTCTTCCCCCACCCCAGTGACCCAAGTGGAGGCCCTGGTATCTGGGATTTATTTATCTTCTACAATTGAAACTTTGTAGCCTGGAGCAGAGCTAAGCCTTCTGCTCACTTGGTGGAGGCAGCCATTTTTGTTGGAATTTATTTATCTTCTATAATTGTAACTTTGTAGCCTTAAGCAGAGGCCTGGTCCAGCCAGAGTGTGTGGAAAGCTTGGCTTCCTCCATCACCAGGGCAACCCAAGCCTCCCTCCTGCTCTCTCTGTGGCTGCTGCAGCCATTTTGGTTGAGTTAATTCGCATACTCACTCCTAATTGGCTGGTGGGCAAGGTTTGTCAGCATGTCTTGTGGGTATAGGAGAGGTGTAGTCAATATGCATATTACTCTTTTTATTAGGTAGGATATTACTCTTTTATACACACACACACATACACACACACACACACACACACACATACACACACACACACATACACACACACACACACACACAGTGGTACCTTGAGATATGAGTGCCCTAACATACGAGATTTTTGAGATACGAGCCATTGAGCGAGGGATTTTTGCTTTGAAATATGAGCAACAGTTGAGATACGAGTAATCGCATGAATTGGCCAGCTGCACATGACCCACCAGTTTACCGCGACTCGAGCGTCTCATAGTTTCCCACTCCTCAAGGTTACAGAACGAATTAAACTCATATCTCGAGGTACCACTGTGTGTGTGTGTGTGTGTGTGTGTGTGTCTATATATATATATATGAGGTCCAATGCATGAACTCATGCTCCAGTAGGGTTCCTTGGCCTGGCCTGAAGAATCTGACCATAACCAGCTCTCCACCATTATCCAAGGGATCCCAGATTGTGAGAGGGCACAGGCCAGGCTGAGGAACCCCAATGATGTATGATCGGGGCCAGGAAGAGACATGGGAGGTTGGCTAGCTAGGAAAAGACTACAGGAGGGCTTCAGAGTGTGTCCAGCCCATCTCGCTTAGTCTCTATTAGCCAGACCCCAACAGCAAACTAAAGTACTGGTTGGAGCATCTGTCCCTGGTGGTCAATGAATGCCATAGCGAGCAGTTAAGCTGCCTTAGCATATCATTAGAATATTATGCTTTGATTGGTTGAACAGCCAACTAGTTGACCAGACACTTAGCATATTAGAGTTTTACTATATATATATATATCAACAAGTTGGAGACTCAGGAGAATTAGTGAATAGTTTCTGTTATAGTCTGAAGGGCTGAGAACAAAGCAAGCTGATGATGTAAGTTCCAGTTTGAAAGTCAGCAAGCTAAGACACAAGGAAAGTTGATGTTTTAGTTTGAGTCTAAGGATGTGGAAAGATCCAAGTCCCAGTTAAACAGTCAGGAAAAAGGAGTTTCATCTTATTCAGTCTCTTATTCTATTCAGGTCTTCAAATAAATGGATGAGGCCCGTTTGCTTTAGAAAAGACAACCTGCTTTATTCAACCCATTCAAACATTAATATCACCTATTAACACATGAAAAGTAATGTTTTACTAAATGTCTGGATACCTTGTAACCAAGTCAAGTGGAAACAAAATTAACCAGGGATATAAAGTACAGCATAGAGAATATAGTCAATAATATTGTAATCACTATGTATGGTGCCAAGTGGGTACTGGAAATATTGGGAGAACACTTTGTCTATGCAGTATACTGTACACCAGAAACTAAAACAAGATAATATTGAATGCAAATTTAATTGAAAAATAAAATAAATAAATGCATAAATAAAAGTAACCATTACCAGGGATAAACTAAAGAACCAAATATCTGAGAAGATAAAATTGGACTAAAAATACAGAGCACAAGAAGATAGAATTCTTTCTTTCGACATAGTTCTGTTTCTTAATTTTATCTTTACTTGCTTTTTGAGTCCTTAAGTTGTAATTATACTTTTAAATTCTAGATATTCTACTAGATTTTCTATAATTATCCCAATTTTGTTGAGCACCACTATTTTTCTGTTGAAATTCACTATCTTGTCTTTTATTTCAAAGAACATAATGATGACTTTTTTTTGTATGTGTGCTTTGTGTTTTTGTTGTTGTTTATTTGTTTTTTGTTTGTTTGCTTGTTTTTGTGGGTGTGTTTGCAATTCTGTTACTTGGGTATTTCTTACATGCCACTGGAGGCTCTAAGATCCAAGTTTTGTATCACCAGCTCCACACAGCTGTTGAATGTGCTGCTCATCTTTTTCACCCACCACCTTCAGTATTAGCAATTGCCACCAGGTAAAACGCAAAATTTGAGTCCATTTGTATCACTTTCTCTATCTCTAGTCTTGGCACCATTGGTCATCACTGGTCTAGGTAGTTCTCCTATACTTTAAACCACATATGCTTTAATTTCTGAATAATTTTTCTAATTTTCACTTGGAATTTTGGGAAACCAATCTAAACCTGGTCTTGCCAGAAATGAAATTTCCTCCACATTAAAGAGTTGATTTTTCTGAATCTATGGCCATGTCCAAATCCAACTTTAAATCTTCCATTTGAAAACAGAGCAAATAAATTTGCAAAAGCAGCATTTTTTACTGTCAAATGTTAACTCCTTATCTAACAAGAGAACAATTATTTTCATGGTCTTATAAATTCAGCTCTTTCCTTCTAGAAGCTTAAACCTGGCTTTAGCAAAGCCATCACATATTTTAAACATTTTAAACCTAATAATATATAGTAAATTTAAACAGAGCTACAATGAAATGCTGAAGTTGGTAATACATTGTCATACCAAATAAAATATATAAATATTACTTGTTAGATGGCCATGATATAAGGGAAAATTGTGGAAAGCTAGTGTCTAATCAATATTATTTATAAATTAAGTGTAAAATTATATATCTATGGAGTGACAATTTTCACTTGACTTAAGTAACAATTTCAAGAAAACCAAAGTCAATCTGTTTATTTATTCAATTTGCTAAATCTGTAAATATGTTAAAATTACAAAGAAAGCAAATGACTATATTTTCATAGACACACTATCATATACTTATCATCCCAGTAAATGTTTCTAAAGTAAAGGGTATCTGAACACCAATTTTTTTATGAATTATTCTTAAAGTCTGATGTATTGACCATTTTTTCATTGCTAAATTTGCATCCTGAGAGATGAGGACACCTGATGAGGTAATTATTATGGCCATAAACCAGCAGCAATCAATGATCACTTGTATACATCACTAGGATTCATAATTGACTCATGTTTTCTATGCAAATATTTTCAGTGTCTGTGCATTAAATGTCCTTCTATCTGTCTCATAATTACAATGTGCACATTGTATTTTCTAAAAATGGTGTGGAAACATCCCTTCTTCCCCTTTCCTTCTGCAATGTGATCTTACAACTCTCCCACCATTGAGAGGGGGAGTTTATAATTTCTCCTCTTAGAATCTAAGTGCTTTGACTAATAGAAGAAGATGGAAGTGATGCTGTGGTATTTAACTGGCCTGGAAGCTTCTGTCTCCTGCCTTTTGAAAACCAGTATCAATGCTGTGGGAACCACAGGGAAAGGCCATGTGTGGCAGCTCTATTTTTGGCTGCCCCTGAGTTGCAGTCAAAGAAAGGAAGCAGCAACTGTGAATCAGCTGTATTGCGTGCTGCCCAGACAAAACCCCAGCTCTCTCCAGGTACAGCTACCAATGGAGTCCAATCACATGAAAGAACCCAGGAGCCAACAGAACCATGAAATAAAATAGTACTTTTTTTTTTTTTTTAGATACATTACATTTTGGATGTATGCAGCAATAGATTGGTCCCATACACAGGCCAAATAGAGATTCTTTTAGAAAACAATCTTTGGTGATCTAAGTCTATTCATCCTAAGTAGTCCCTCTGCCTTTTCACACCTACACTGTGAAAATATTAGAGCTGAACAACATATCACTGTATTCTACCTTGGTTTATAGATGAGAAAATAAAGCTTCACACACACACACACACAAATACTAACTTAAGTTACACCAGGATCTTACCAAAGAGAGTCCCAAAAGTTTTAATTTCCTGGTATCATGCCATAGAAACAAACAACAATATACTTCCAAGTGGAGATGAATGCAAAATGGTCCTGAACATGAACTATTTCTTCAAGAGATGGGCTTGGCAGAAGCACTTTAAGCTCATAATTATTAGCAGTAGAAATTTCCTTGATTCCTTTGCTGTGGGAGTAGTGAGGGCAATTCTGCAAGGGAAGAAAAATGATAAAGGAGCAGGTCTGAATTCTATTAAGGATGTTATTTCTAAGTAACTTGCCCTAATAGGTTTAATGATAGTGCAAGAGAAGGAGAAATGTGAAACAGAGAGGAAACATAGAAACTGAAGTACTTGCTAAGTACCAATCACTTTGAAGCACTTTTCACATTATTTCAAGTATCCTATCTAATTAAAAGTAATATGCAAATTGACCATATCTCTGATACACTTACAAGCCACACCCAACAGCCATGCCCAATAGCCAATCAGAATGAGTGTGCAAATTGACCCAACCAAGATGACCTTGACTACAGAGAGCGCAGAGGAGAGGACTGGGTTGCCCTGGTGATGGAAGAAGCCAAGCTTTCCTCAAAACCTGGTAGAGGGTAGGGGGTTCGGTGGGGGGAGGTTAAGGCAACAAAGTTTCAATGGCTGTGAGAAGAAGGCTTGGCACTGCTCCAGGCTACAAAGTTTCAATTGTAGAAAATAAATAAATCTCAGATACCAGGGCCTCCTCTTGGGTTGCTGGGGGGTATGGCCAGCCTGAAAACCACCACAGGCCCCTTGCCCAGGCCACCCCACACCCCAAGGAAACACCAACCCTGATCCAGGATACCCTTCAGGGCAAACAAGTTGGGGATGATCAAGCCTACAGGGGAGGATAGTTATGGGTGACCAGGTTGGCAGAGGAAGGAAGTTGGGGTGACTGAGCCTGCAGGGAAGAATATTTGAGGGTGACCAGGCCCACAGGGTAGGGAAGTTAGGGACAAACAGGCTGGCAGAGAAGCAGTTAGACATCAGTCAGGCTGGCAGGGGAGTGGTTAAGGGGTAATCAGGTTGGCAGGCAGAAGCAGTTAGGAGCAATCAGGAAGGCAGGCAGGTGAGCAGTTGGGAACCAGTAGTCCTGGATTGTGAGAGGGATGTCCTACTGCCGGTTTAGGCCCAAACCTACCTGGATTGGGGCTAAACGGGCAATCAGACATCCCTCAAGTGATCCCAGATTGGAGAGGGTGCAGGCTGTGCTGAAGGACACCCCCACCCCCATGCATGAATTTTGTGCACCGGGCCTCTAGTTTCTTATAAGAATCCATAGAAGATAAATTACCCCAACTTTATGAATGAGGAAGGAGAGGATTAGAAAGTTTAGCTAACACTGAATTCAAAACCACAATGATTTCCCCCCAGGCTTTTTTTTTTTTAATATATTTTTTTAAATTGATTTCAGAGAAGAAAGGAGATAGAAACATCAATGATAAGAGAGAATCACTGATCTGCTGCTTCCTGCATGCCCCTACTGGGGATCGAGACTATAATCTGGGCATGTGTCCTTGACCGGAATTGAACCAGGGACCCTTCAGTCCAGCAGACCGATGCTCTATTCACTAAAGCAAACCAGCTAGTGTCCTCCCAGTCTTTTGCTCAATTGAATATAGCTTGATGAGGAGTCCAGACCAGGTAAAGGTACTACTAGGAATGTTTACTATATAAAAGAGAATATTTGGCCTGGGCAAAATATCTTCAGGTGCCTAAATAATCATTTGCAACATAAAATAGACATGAATTCTCACAAGAGGTTTTCTTAACTACTAAAATGATAATTTGATAAGAAGAGTGGAAAATGAATTTCTTATGAAGAAGAGATGGGACTAGAAATTTGCGGTGATTCATCCCAACTCTCATGGTTCCTCTGCTTTGCCAACCTAATGAATCTGCATAAACCCCTGGCTTCCTTCTAGGAGGGAAGCCTAGTTTCATGCAAAGTAACCCAATGACTGAAGAAGAAAAGCAGATGTGGTGATTATGTTTTCTGTGTACTCCTCACAGTACAAGTCTGTGCAAATTTTATGAAGTTTCTTCCACCTGAAGTTTTTACCTTTCCTTTCCTGTTGAATAACAGATTAGGTTTTTAATTATTCTATATCTGTATTTCATCTTCCAGTTCCTCAAAGCTTTACATCACATCAGAGATATAAATCTCATATTCATTCGTTTCTTCACGCCACAATTTACTTTTCAGTTGATGTGTTCAGAACACGTTGATATAAGGTCTTATAAGTTAATAGATGGATGAGAAAGATTTTCTGACCTTAAGGGACCATCCACCTGTAAAAGGAGACAGGAAAGTGAACAAAAAAAAAAAAAAATGCAATGCAGCATGGTGAATTCTTTGCCTGGCAAAAGTATAAAGGAAAACAAAACAAAACAAAAGCTGTAGCATCTAACTGAAACTAGTCTCATCTGCAAAGGCTTCAGGAGGAATCGGGATTGAAAGGAAATGAACTCCCCTCCATCTTGTCCTATAGGGCTGGGACCCCTGCCTAAATCCCCTCCCTTTTCTGGGAGTGGCCACAGGTGTGCCAGCAATGTCTTAACTTCCCTGACCCCCACCCAAATGGATCAATGAAGCTCCAGGAACACAGCGAGGGTCCTAATAAGGCTAACCCACAGAAAGACCCTAATTCAAGTGACCAATCTCTGTAACCCTCATCACTTTCCTAAGCCCCTTAATTACCCTACCCCATAAAAATTGTTCCTGCCCAGCTCACTCTCTTGCCTCCCTGCTGCGCCAGAAAGAGGCTGAGAGCCAAACCCGGATTTGAATAAAGACTCTTTGCTTTTGCATTGGAAAAGGCTCCTTAGTGGTGGATTATTGGGGATCCCGTACTCTGGGCATAACATTTGGGGGCTCGTCCTGGATTCCCAATACCCATGAAGGACCCCGATCCGGAGAGTCCTTCTGAAAGCAGTAAGTGTCTGTCTGTTTCTGTTCTTTGTGCGAGCTCGCTTCTGAAGTCTGTAGTGCCTGAAATGGTCTAGGTGGATGCACTAGTGGATCTCGGGCGGGGGTTGGGGGGGGCGGGGCAGAGGATGTTCTGCTTCCCCACGAGGGACGTGGAATCCCCTCACGGGAGGGATGTGGAATCCCCTCATGGGAGGGATGTGGAATCCCTTCAAACCTCTGGGACGAGGTGGGTAGCTCCTACGGGTTGGCACACGGCTATCGTCCAGTGAACGGTTTTATTTCCGAGAGTTTGGAAGGCTGTTTTGGATGTTTTTATCTGTTTGATCAGTTTGTGTCTTTTTGTGTACTTTTGTGAGCTCATTGGACAGAAGTTATGGGACAGACTCAGGCTACCCCCTTCAGTATTATGGTTGATCATTTTAGAGAGGTTAAGAGAAGGGCTAACAACCTTAGTTTAGAAGTGAAGAAAAGCAGATGGCAAAAATTTTGTTCCAGCACGTGGCAGGCCCTCAATACCAGATGGCCACCAGAGGAGACATTTGACCTCTCCACCGTTCGCTGGGTCAGAGAAATCGTTTCTCGGCCAAGGGGAGGCCATCTATCAACTCCCTTACATTATTACTTGGCAGGATCTCCTAGAGGACCCTCCCATCTGGATTAAACCTTTCCTAGCTCCGCGCCCTCCAGAGCCGGAACCCATTCTTGCCTTGCAGGAAACGGAGAAGAAAAAGAAGGCGGTTACTTCAGAGAAGAAGAAGGAAGCCACCCTGCCATCAGCTCCTGATCCCCTCCACCCGGTTTTACAGGGGGAAACAGGAGAAGAGTTAATTTTCCCTCCCCCGTACCAGTTCCCCAGGTTGCCAGAAGGGGGCGGGCTTCCAGCAGCGGCAGGGGGCGGGCTTCCAGGTATGGCCACAGTTCCGGTAGGAAGCCCACCTCTTACCAGGCAAAGGGCTCAGAGGGAACTGCATGTTGCAGCCCTTGACTCCACCATTAAGACTCTGCCCTTGCGAGCTGTGGGCCCCCGGGACGCGGATGACAATCAGCCCCACCACTACTGGCCTTTTGCCACTAGTGACCTTTATAACTGGAAAGCACAGAATCCTAAGTTTTCTGAGAAGCTTATCAATTTGTTATATTCTGTTCTTTTCACCCATCAGCCCACCTGTCAGCAGCTTTTGCAGGTCCTATTCACCACCAAGGAGAGGGAGAGGATCCTCAATGAGGCCTGGAAGCTAATGCCAGCATGGATGGGAACCCTAGCACCAATCAGGCTCAGATAGACACCTCCTTTCCCCTGACTAGACCTGAATGGGACTTCAACAGGGCAGAAGGTCAGGAGAGGCTCCGGGTCTACCACCAGACTCTAATGGAGGGTCTCCGCATGGCTGCTAGAAAGCCTACAAATTTGACCAAGGTAGGGAACATACAGCAGGAAAGGGATGAGTCTCTAGCTGCTTTCTTAGAACAGATCATGAAGGCATGCCGCACTTACACCCCCATGAACCCAGAAGCCCTGAGAATAAGGCAGCTGTAGTCATGAGTTTTATAAGGCAGTCAGCTGCAGACATCAGAAAGAAACTGCAGAAAATAAATAGATTTGGAGGAAAGAATCTTTGGGACTTGCTGGAAGTGGCCGAGAAAGTGTACAATAACCGGGAGTCCCCTCAAGATAGGCAAGCCCACGCCATGGCAGCTGCCAGTGACAAGCAGACCCAAAACCTGGCCAAGATCCTGCTAGCCACCAGCACAGAATCCCCTGAGGAGCAGACCCACCGCCTTCGCCAGCTTGCAGATGACCAAGAAGAAGGTAAGGGGGCCGTCAGGGGTGGGGAAAAGAAGCTGCAGTGGAATCAGTGTATTTATTGCAAGGAGATAGGGCATTGGGCCCAAGAATATCCAAAGAAGGCCGGTGAGAAGGGAGGCAAGACTGACAGAGTGAGTCTTAGAGCTGGAAGAACTGAGCTATTAGGGGTGTCGGAGTTCGGACCCCCTCCTCGAGCCCAGGGTAACTCTTAGAAAGGAGGGGAGCCCTGTTGACTTCCTTGCTGACACCAGAGCACAACATTCAGTCCTCCGCACACCGCAGGGCGAGCTAGCCAACAAGAAATCCTGGGTGCAAGGGGCGACTGGCATGGGTCAGTATTCATGGACTACCTGAAGAACAGTAGATCTAGGAAGAGGCCAGGTATCCCATTCATTTATGGTAATACCAGAATGCCCCTACCCCCTACTAGGACGGGACTTGCTAACCAAGATTGGAGCCCAAATAACTTTCAGACAAGGGGGCCCCAGATCACCGATGATAACGGCTATCCCATCCAAGTTCTGATCCTGAGACTGGAGGATGAATATCGTCTCCACCAGGGGGCACTCCCAGTAGAAAGTACTGTGGACAGGTGGCTACAAGAATTCCCCACAGCTTGGTCAGAAACGGGGGGAGTTGGACTGGCTGCTCAAAGGGCCCCAATCCTGGTGGAGCTAAAGCCTGGAGAAGGCACAATAAGAGTCAAGCAGTATCCTATGTCCCAGGAGGCCCGGAAGGGAATCCAGCCTCACATCAGGAGACTGCGAAGTCTAGAGGTACTAGTCAGTCCCCTGCCAATCTGCCTGGAACAGCCCGTCTTCTCCCAGTCAGAAAGCCTCACACCAATGACTATGGACTGGTGCAGGACCTCCGGGAAGTAAATAAGAGAGCCATGGATATACATCCAACTGTTCCTAACCCATACACTCTCCTAAGTTCCCTGACACCCTCTAGAGTCTGGTATACTGTACTAGACTTGAAGGATGCCTTCAGCCTGCCGCTAGTGCCTCAAAGCCAACCTGGATGCGACTGTCCCAAGAGTTCAAGAATTTGTCTACCTTCTTCCACGAGGCACTGCACGACGATCTCGGTGAGTACAGGAGAGAGCACCCCACTCTCACCCTCCTTCAGTACATAGATGACATCTTGATTGCTGCCGATACCGTCGAAGACTGCGAGCAGGGGACCAGAAACCTGTTAGCCACCCTGGGACCTTAGGGTATCGGGCCTCCACAAAGAAAGCTCAAATATGCCAAGAGAGGGTGAGTTAGCTGGGATACATCCTGGAGGGTGGACCGAGGCGGTTGTCAGATGCTAGAAAAGAGACTGTCCTGAAGATCCCTGCCCCCACCCCCCGAAGAGAAGTCAGGAAGTTTCTAGGGTCGGCTAGCTATTGCTGCCTCTAGATTCTGACAAACTGACCCTAGGACAGGAGATCTGGATTACAACCCCAAATGCCATCCACGGGGTCTTAAAATAGCCTAGCAATGCACGTATGACTCACTATCAAAGCTTGCTGCTCAACCCTCCTAGAGTGCGGTTCCATCCAAGTGTGGCCCTCAACCCTGCTACCCTGCTGCCTCACCCTGAGCTAGATGCCCCGCTACATGACTGTGCGGGAATCCCGGAGTGGGTGCATGGACTCCAGAAAGACTTGACTGATGGCCCCTCCCTGATGCAGAGGCCACCTGGCTCACGATGGAAGTAGCTTCATGCGAGATGGGTGCAGGTATGAGGGTGCAGCAGTGGTCACCGACAGGAACACTGTATGGGCGGAGGCTCTGCCCCCTTCGACATCAGCTCAGCAAGAACTCATTGCACTCACCAAGGCACTGACACTGGGGCCTGGGAGACGGCTTAACATCTACACAGATAGCCATTATGCATTTGCTACAGCTCATGTTCACGGGGCAATCTATCAGGAGAGATGGCTATTGACAGCAAAGGGATGGACAATAAAGAATAAATAGGAAATTCCTGACCTGCTTGCGGCTTTGTGGCTCCCTGCTAAGCTATCCGTTATCCACTGCCAAGGGCACCAGAAGGCAGATGACCCAGTGGCAAGAAGTAACCAAAAGGCTGATCAGACAGCCAAAGCAGCGGTCTTCACTTTGGTCCCTACCATGGCCTTACAATTACCAGACCCCGGGGACCCAGTCTTGCCAGATCAGCCTGGGTATTCTCAGGAAGAGCTGCAGTGGATCAGGAGGCTTCCCCACGTCCAGGAAATTAAAGGATGGTGGTACACACCAAAAAAGGAGCTCATACTACTGGACTGGCTTGGGCTACAGTGTTAGAACGCATGCACTGGTCCACTCACCTGGGGGCACGCAAATTAAAGGAATTAATCCGACACGGCAGAATTAAGACCCACCAACAGGACATCAAAATAGAACAGGTTGTATCCACCTGCAAGACCTGTCAACTCACAAACGCGAGAACCAGGCCGAGTGAAAAAGGAACCCGGCTCAGAGGAACCAAGCCTGGAGGTCGACTTCACTGAAATTAAACCAGGAAAGTATGGCTATAAATATCTTTTAGTATTTGTAGATACTTTCTCTGGATGGGTAGGAGCATACCCAACTAAGCATGAAACAGCTTCAGATGGTAGCTAAGAGGCTGCTGGAAGACATCTTGCCCAGGTACGGTTTTCTCACTGTGATAGGGTCAGACAATGGATCAGCCTTTGTCTCGCAGGTAACACAGGCAGTGGCCAAGGCCATTGGGGCAAATTGGAAATTACATTTTGTTTATAGGCCTCAAAGTTCAGGGCATGTAGAAAGAATAAATAGAACTCTGAAAGAGACCCTTACCAAAATGACCATGGGGACTGGCGGGGACTGGGTGGCTCTCCTTCCATATGCCCTTAATCGGGTTAGCAACTCCCCCTACACCCTGGGTTTTACTCCTTATGAAATCATGTTCAGCTGGCCACCCCCTGTTATCCCTAACCTTAAAGCCAAATTTCTTGCAGAATTTGAAAGTCAAGAACTGTTTCTTTCCTTGAGAGGGCTCCAGAGGGCTCACGAGGACATTTGGCTGTGCCTCCGCGCCATCTGTGAAACCGGCCCAACCCCAACTCTTTGTCAGCATAAGCCCGGGGACTGGGTCTATGTCAAGAGACATCACCGGGAGACCCTTGAGCCACGTTGGAAGGGTCCATACATCGTAGTGCTGACGACCTTCACTGCCCTCAAAGTAGGAACAGCCTACTTCAGACTTTACTGCCTGAGAGTTGTCAAGGAATCCATGGCCCTCATAAGAGAGGGATAGCAAAAGCGTAGGCTAGAAGGGAGTGGTCTCAGTCTTGGTATGAATCACTGTTTAATTGGTCCCCAAGGTTAACTACTCTTGTTTCCACCCTCATTGGACTCCTTATAATCCCCTTAATGCTGTTAACTTTCGGTCCTTGTATTATTAACAAACTGGTCCAATTTGTCAAGGAACGCATAGGAGTAGTCCAATTAATGGTTACAAGTCCAGTACCGGCCTCTAGCAACAGAAGAGGCAGAAATGCATCTCGTCTCAGGGTTGAGACGTGTGTCTCAAGACAAGGGGGAAATGAAAGGAAATGAACTCCCCTCCATCTTGTCCTATAGGGCTGGGACCCCTGCCTAAATCCCCTCCCTTTTCTGGGAGTGGCCACAGGTGTGCCAGCAATGTCTTAACTGCCCCGACCCCCACCCAAATGGACCAATGAAGCTCCAGGAACACAGCGAGGGTCCTAATAAGGCTAACCCACAGAAAGACCCTAATTCAAGTGACCAATCTCTGTAACCCTCATCACTTTCCCGCCCAGCTCCCTCTCTCGCCTCGCTGCTGCGACAGAAAGAGGCCGGGTTTGAATAAAGACTCTTTGCTTTTGCATTGGAAAAGGCTCCTTAGTGGTGGATTATTGGGGACCCTGAACTCTGGGCACAACAGGGATCAGAACTGAATTGTAATAGACTCATTGAAAGGCAAAAAAGTTGGCAGTATACTTTTCTTAAAGCATTTAGGTGGTGAAAGGAACATGTATGTGGCTGTATCCTAAGAACTATTCTGTTTTATTTTCTGCTCTAAATAGAATAGTATGTTTCTGAGATGGGGAGGATGGGAGTAGGTGTTAGTGATCCTCAACTAGGGGTGATTTTGCCCACCCCCTTGGGAAAATTTGTCAATATATGGAGACATGTCACAACTGGAGGAATGAATGTGATTGGCATTTAGTGGTAGAGATCAAGGATACTGTCCTTGATACACAGGACAGGACCCCAGAATAAAGAACAATCCTGCAAAATATATTTAGAGTGTCAGGGATGATAAATTCTGCCTGAAGTGCTTAAAAATTTTGAAACCTTAGCTTTAAATAAAAATTATCATTGCTGACTTTAAAGTAAATAGTAACAAAGTAGGATCCTCCTCTCTTTTGTGTTCCTGAGGCCATCGAACTCTGCTGTGGAAACAGTAGGCATTGCATAGGCTGCTGAGCTTGCCATTTTTATAAAGTGCCTTGGGATTGCTCTGACCTTTCTGTATTCCTAATTCTCTCGGATTCATTTTTTTTTTAAATCTAGGGAAATGTGTTTCTTGATTAAGTACAAGATCAAGTGTATCTTCTTCCTAAATTAATGTTCCTCTTGATCAAAGTGCTCACTCATTTGTTATTTCTCCAAAAGGAAATGTGCATTTCTCAGACTCCATAAATCATATAAATAGGATTTTTTTATTCACCACTTAAATGGAGATAAATCATAACCTATCTGCAGTATCTTTAGTTTGTACTGCAAATTTGTATCTGGATATCCAGGATTTGGTAACCCAATCATTTTCTCAGCCTCTCAATCCATTCTGATCCCCACTTTACCCTATTTAGGGTTATTATTATTGGTGAAAATCAGATTTTCCCATAGGATCCAGAGAATATCCTTTTCTGGACCCAGGCACAGAAGATTGTGGTGAGTTCCCAATGCCCCATCTTTGTCTTTCCTGCCATGGAAAAGGCCCAGCCTTGTTTTCATCAAGGCCAAAACAAAGTCCAGTGTCCAGAGTCTCTGTTTTACTTAATGCTTAGTCTTTTGGAGCCCCCACAGTCTATGGGCCCTGGTTTCTGCTAGACCCATGCTCATTTGCTCCCTGGAGAGAGAGTGCATGAACAAATGGGTGAGTGAAAACATCTGTGTTCACTTGGAATTATAACCAGTAATGTTTTCAAGGTAACCGATCAACTTCCCAAGCTTTCATGGGCTTCTGATGGGTCCAACCATTAACCAATGATCCCTTTTTCAGGTGAGACTGGCAGGACTCTATAGTCAAGTATCGCCCTCTGCCATTTACTTCTATTGTGCATGCATTTACCTACTACTGATCCACCCTCACAAACCTGTTTGGGAGGCTGCTCCTTACATTAGGAAGGAAAGGTTGTTAAAGCTGTAGCTTCCTGGAGAAGCAAACAGACTCCATGCCCCAGTCCATTAGACTCAACAATGTCCAATTCCTTTTGCTTCCTTCTTATTAAGAATTATTGACCGGCTGCCTCCTGCACACCCCCTACTGGGGGTCAAGCCTGCAACCGGGCATTTGCCTTTGGTGGGAATTGAACCAGGGACCTTTTAGTCTTCAGGCTGATGCTCTACTCACTGGACCAAACCGGCTTTGCTTCCTTCTTATTAATATTTAGCTACCCATTGTAACATTATCCATTGCTCATACAAATCTCATAACTTAGAATGTCAAGATCTTTTTAAAAAATATATTACAACCATAGAAGCCTAATTCACAGTCTATATTTTGTAAGTCCTTCCAACTTGATTCGCAAGTTTACATTAACTTTTCTTATTTAGATTACCTAGAAATTAAAATTATTAGTATTTTTTGTCATCTTAGTACAAAATTAAATTTGCCACACAATTAGTATGTATGTGTTTGTGCATATGATAAGTGTATATATATATATATATATATATATATATATATATATATATATAAATTATTCTATGTCATTGCACTCTCATTTGCTTTTTTGTTCTTGTTATTGTTAGGTGTGAGCTCAAAGATCAAACATGCATTAGGAAATAAAAGTGACTTTAGATATAACTAGCATGTTTTTGTTGTCATTAGCATGAATTTGGGATCTTTCTCGTAAGAACCCAATAAAAGGTTGAAAATATATATTTAACTCTTGCCAACATGGGACATGTTCTAAGTTTCTACCTATAATCAGAAGGAAGAAGTATAATGATTGATTAATATGATCTACTGTGGGCCTCAGCGTGATGAGCACAGCAAACACGAGTCCTCTGAATTTTCAAATCTTGATTCCTTATCAAGAGAGCAAGCTGAGTACTTAAAAGGAATAATGGAGTAAATGTTTCAATTGTGGAAATAAGATAATTAAAATAGAGGAAAAAGGAGAAAATATTTTTGGGGAAAATTTAGACACTTTATAAATATACTACCTTATTCTCTGAGCATGAATCTGTGTGCCAGTAGTTCTCTGCAGGGCCTGGCTGCTCCATGTCTGCTGCCCAGAGGCTCTCCGTGTCACAGAGGCCCATCTGCAGCAAGACGTGCAAGCATTCTCCCTGCCCCTCACCCCTGGCCACTTCATGCCCGCTGCCCAGAGGCCCTCTGGGGCAGGGTGGAATGCTTGCCTTGTCACCATGCAGACAAAGCAAGCATTGCACTAGGCTGCTCATGCTGCCCACTCTCAGTGGCCACCACCCCGGGGACTGGGGGACTCTGGCAGGGTTGAGAGGACTGGGTGCTGCCGTCTTGTGGCTATCGGCACTGCCATGTTTGCGACAGAATAACAACTAATTTGCATATCATCCCTTTATTAGTTAGGATATATATATAAAAAAAAGTCCTTTGAGACCATCATCATTATTGACATTTCAAAGATGAGAAAACCTATACTTTGAAGAGCATTTACTGAACTAGTAAGGTCAGGACTTGAATTCAGACCTCAGTTTAATTGGCTTTGAAACATATGCCTTCCTAATGTTTACAGGACCTTGGGGGACAATAAATATTTTAGAGTTTGTGTTTAGTTGGAAATGAGGACAAAGTTGAGAATGTGGGCTGAGAAGAAATATCTATGGATTTTACTACGTTTTGAGAATATAAGGCATCTGTACCCATTTTCACAATCAACCTAATAACGTTTGGATCCTCTCCCAAGAAAGCACTCTACCTATCAGCAATCACTACCTATTTTCTCCAATCATCCAATACAAGGCAACTACCAATCTACTTCCTACCTCTATAGATTTTAATATTCTAAACTTTTCATCTAAGTGAAATCCTGAAATATGTGGCTTTTATAACTAACATCTTTCATTTAGCAAAATGTTTTCAAGGTTCATCCATGGCATCGCATGTCTCAGCACTTCATTACATTTTATAGATAACATACCATTTTATGAATATATCACATTTTCACCCATTCAGCAAGTGATGGATATTTGGGTTGTGTTTGCTTTTTGGTAATTATGAACATTTATGTTCAACATGTGAGTGTGTGTGTGTGTGTGTGTGTGTGTGTGTGTGATGTCTGTGAAAAAATTCAATTTCAATTATTTTCAGTATATAACAAGGAATGAATTTTTAGTCATATGGTAACTATGTTTAATCTTTTTAGAAACTGCCAATCTGTTTTCCAAATCATTTTACATTCCTACTAGCAGTATACAAGGGTTCCTATATTTCAATTTCTTGCCAGAACTTGGATTTAACCATTTTAGTGTGTGCAAAGTATTATTTCATTGTGGCTAAAACTATCAAGCACCTTTCCAAATAGTTATTAAGTATTTGTACTTCTTTAAATTATAGCTTATTTTGAAGTTTATGTGCAACAATATGCATAAGGGACTGAGGACCATGTGTGTCTGATGTACAAGTAGCCTTTCAGTTAAAAAACAAACAAAAACAAAAAACACATTAGCTAAAATCAGTTTGGCTCAGGGGGTAGAGCATTGGCCTGTGGACTGAAAGGTCCCAGGTTCCACTTACCTTGGTTGCGGGCACATCCTCAATGGGAGTTGTGCAGGAGGCAGCTGCGAAATGTTTCTCTCTTCTCTATGTTTCTAACTCTCTCTATCACTTCCTCTCTGTAAAAAGTCAATAAAATATATTTTAAGCCAAAACTGGTTTGGCTCAGTAGATAGAGTGTTAGCCTGGGGACTGAAAGGTCCTGCATTCCATTCCGGTCAAGGGCATGTATCTTGGTTGCGGGCAGATCCCCAGTAGGGGTCATGTAGAAGGTGGCTGATCATTGTCTCTCTCTCATCGATGTTTCTAACTCTCTAGACCTCTCCCTTCCTATCTGTAAAAAAAACACACTAATTTCCTTAACTATGACATTTTTTCCAATAATCATGTTAGGACTCTTAAGAGTTTTTTTTTTAAGCTCTCAGAGTTAATAATTTATGAGAAATCACATAAACTTTAGTAAATGTGCTTACACATAATCTTTTTAAAATCTAATATGCTCAATTGTAAAATTGATTAAATATATAGCTTATACTTGTAAACAGTAATTAAAGATGGACATAAATATTAATTGCTCACATCTACATTCAGTTACAAAATTATTTCTAGTGAAATTTTACATTACTGCCTGACAGGTTGAGATAGAACAATAGTAGCTACCATCTGCATTAAGTGCTGTACATTTTGCACATAAATTATTAGAAAACTTTAGCTCATTCCATTGGTTGGTTGATTGATCGATTTGTTTTTGTTAATCCTTGCCTGAGGATATTTTTGTATTGATTTTAGGGTGAGTGGAAGAGAGAGGGAAAGGCAGAGAGAAACATAGATGTGAGAGAAGCATATCTACTGGTTGTATACTATACACACCTCAACAAGGGCCCAAGCAAGCCAGGGAGGAGCCTGCAACCAAGGTACTTGCCCTCAACCAGAATCAAACCCAGGACCCTTTGAACCCAGCTCTATTGTCTTTCCACTGAGCCAAACTGGCTAGGGTAGCTCATCCCTTTTTAAACTTTCCAGACAAAGAATGGACATACCTTAATTGATAATACTACTGACATTATTTGATTGTTTAGCATGTATCTGCTGTTATGCTAATCTCTTTAGATGTGCAATTAGTATATTTGAATACCTTAATAAGGTAGATATTATGTTGATTTCACAGTTGGTGGAACTGAAATTTAGAGAATTTAATTTCCTTCTTATTGCCACACAGGCCTTAAAGAGCAGTATCCAATTTCAATATCTTTTATATAGGCTTCCTTAATAAATTAATTCACAAAATCATAAGACATATTCATTCAATAAAAGCTTTATTGAATCTTTTATTACTTGCCACATGCCACTTATATGCTGTGGTACAAAAAGCAAGTAAAACATCATGACTGCCACTCTGGTATAAGAAATCAACTTGTGTCCCAGATGGATTTGCTCAGTGGATAAAGCATCGACCTGTGGATTGAAGGAACCTGGGTTCAATTCTGGTCAAGGGCACAAGCCAAGGGTTGCAGGCTTGATCCTCAGTAGGGGAGGGGGGGGTGCAAGAGGCAGCATTGATCTCTCTCTCTCTCTCTCTCTCTCTCTCTCTCTCTCTCTCTCTCTCTTTTCCTCTCTCCCCCTCTCCCGCCTCTCTGAAGTCAATAAAAAAATTTTTTTTTTTTAAAGAAAGAAATCAACTTGCAAAAAAATGTGAACAGGGAAATAAGGTATTGCTACTAGAATAAAGAAGTGAAGTGTCAGGGCCATTTTAAACTCCAGGAAGGCAAGAAACTGCTTGCTTTATTCAGCCTCATATCACTATTGCTGCACAGTGCCTGCCAAAAAGTGGGTGCAATAAACTCATATTGACTTGAATATGAAAAACTTCAAGTGATAAGAGAGGAGATTGATGCTGAAAAAATTTAATTCAGTACAAAGCGATAGATTTGGAACCAGGAAAGGCAAGATTAGGGAAGGGTCTCTGCAACTACACACACACACACACACACACACACACACTAGCACACACATTCACGCACAGAGGCAAACACTTCACGCAGTGATCCTATGCAATTTTCAGTGGCTACAGGAAGAAGAAAAAAAAAAGTCTGGATAAATAACCAGAGATGAGTCCTTCATGCTGTCTGGAGTCAGTAGTACAGGATAGTTCTTTTATGTCAGTTTTGAGGGCTTGAGTTTTAACCTTAAAGCAATGGGGGACTGCAGCAGTGTTTTAAGCAGGAAACTCTGAAAGATGATGTTTGTGACTTAATAAATCATCCTAGCAGTCCTGTGGAGAACATTAAAATTTCGAAAACCATTCAGAGAAACTGAACGCAATTGTCTTGGTCAGATCACTGTTATAAAATGCCATGACTGAGTGGCATACTAGTACACAACATAATTTATTTCTCACAGTTCAGGGAGTTGAGAAGTCCAAGATCATGGTTCTGGCAGATTGGTTCTTGGTGAGGGCCCCTCTTCCTGGCCTGCACATAGTAATTTTCTTGCTGTAACCTCAAATTGATGAGAGAGGAAGCTCTGGTGTCTCTTCCTTTTCTAAAAAGAGAACTGATTCCATTTTGAGACTCTATCCTCAAGACCTCATCTAACCTAATAGCTCTCAAAGGCCCCAAGTCCCAATTCTGTCACATGGGGAGATGGGCTTTGGTTTGGGGGAAGGTACATACAACCTTGTCTCCATAACATAAATATTTTATGGTACTTTAAATTAATAAAGCCAAGACATAAGCTGAATTAAAGAATGATTAATTGTATAGACTTCAGAGATGTTGATCACATCTAAGTTTTTGCAGGTTTCTAGCTGACTTGTTAATGCCACTAACATTTACCAAGTTAAATAATAATCAGGAATTCAATACTTTATTTTTTGTTTCTTCAGGGGAAGTATTCATTTGAAGATATTGAGCTTAGTTTTGGAGTTTGAGTTTAGGTTTTCTGTAGAAAACATAGTTACAGATGTATAATAGAATTTAATATTTTTCTAACGAATCAATGAACAGATATGTATCTTAGCCTTAAAGTCATTTTCTTGATCAGTTTCCTCATAATGTTATCCATTTTCTGATATTATATATTGAGTTATGAAATAGGGTGAACGTTTCTTTTTTAAAAATATATTTATTGATTTTAGACAGAAAGTCAGAGGGAGATAGAAACATTAATGATCAGAAAGAATCATTGATCAGCTGTCTTCTGCACACCCCCTTCCTAAGATTGAGCCTGCAACCTGGGTTTGTGTCCTTGACCTGGGATAGAAACTTGACCTCCTGGTTCATAGGTATATGCTCAACCACTTAGACACATTGGCCAGGCATCAATATTTCTTAAAGTAAGGAAAATACATTATACCTTATTTCTTTATTTCTAATGATCTCTATATCAGAACAGGTTATTAATATATCTTTGAAAATGCCTGCTAAATTGAAGTGTGATTTTTTTTTAATATAAATTACACTAATATGTTAATTGGTCACATTTGTTTAATGCTTTGTGGTTACAAAACACCTTCAACATTTATCATATTTATAATTCAGTCTTCAAATCAACCTCTGAATTAGGTAAACCAAGTCTTATTCCTTTACTGCAAGGAAAAAACAAAACAGAACAAAACATGAGCATTGAAAATTCAAGGGTGTTATGGCATTTTAAAGGCTCAGAGCAAAGCTTTAAGACTATGTGTCTATATTATTTTCTTTATTAGCTTTTGCCCTACTAAGATTCCTGGGATGTATTTTTTTTCCATTCCCCCCCATGGAATATCCTTTTTTTCAACTATTACTATTTATAGTCCTATTCATTCTGATTTATTAAATAATTTTTAACGTAAGAAAAGATTCAAACCCATAAGGGAAACACTACTGAGCAGGAACTTCATAACCCTGTAAAATGTTTTTTGTTATTATTGTTGTAGTTGTTGTTTGGGTGTTTTTTGTTTAAAATTTTTAATTTAATTTAATTTGTTGATGTTGTTTTTCTTGAACGAAGCTGAGAGAGAAAACTTTGTTTCCTGAGAGAAGCAGGAGCATTGTATGAAGTATGACATCCGTCCAAGAGAGTTGTATCCTGGCTTACCCTATGAATTCCTTTGATAAATAAGAATAGAACCTGTGATAATTAGATACTAGATTGATTTTTTGGGGGTCAACAACAATACAGTAAAGAGCCTACTTTCCCATGATTTTGCCAAATCTAAATATTTTAACCTCTATAATTCTGAAGCTGATAGTCAACAATTGTGTTATTGTTTTTAAAAGTTACACTATTTTCATATTACTATTGGACATTTTATGTCTTCAATTAAAATATTCTAAAAGATGTCCATGCCATTTATCTATGGGGATCAATCATTATTTGATGTACTTTTAGGACATTTTCTTTAGTTGAAATGTCTATCCCCTATATGTTTTTTTAATGAGTCTTTTAATTTTGTTTCAGTTGTGTACACATTCAAATTTGATATTGTAATTGATCTTTTTACAATATACTATTATAAACCCAAACCAACATTAAGATTATAAAATATTTATCTCATGTACTTGTAATACCTTTATACTTGATTTTAAATTGTGAAGCATGAACAATCCAACTCAATTTATTTTCTAAATGTGAACTCTATTCTATCAAAACCAATTATTAAATATATTTTACCACCCTATATCATTTAATCGTTGAAGGTTATATGTGTTTTTATTGAACCCCTTTTCCCATTTTAACGTACATTAAGATCATGGTATCTCACAAAGAGTTGACCAATGCTTTATAGTTATAACAGAACAATGTTTTGCAATGATGGAAACAAATTGAGCAAGAAACAACTTTGAGTAATATTCAGACTTTTTTCAGACTGTTTCTAGAGTACAGATTTATAATCACGATAAATAATAACAAGCATTAGAGTTTTTCTGGCATCATTTCTCATACAATGAGGCATGAAGGCTCAGAGAGACAGTGACTTGACCAAGACTTGTTAAAGTAGTATAGCTGACATCATGTTAGATATTGGAATAACTTTTTAAAATATTCTGATAAAATGACTAATTGGGGGTCCCATTTTGAATGCAGAGAAATCTTATTTAAGAAAAAGAAAGAAAGAAACCTGTAGCTTCTGACTGAGACATATTAAAATCTTGTAAATCTATCCCCCAGATGGAGCTAACCCAACCCTCAACTCTCAGTGTATTCCCTCAGAAACCTTCACTTGTATGGGAAAATTTGACAGAGTATTGAAAAATTCATTATTCTAGGAAATCTTCTCTCTCTTTTTATCTAGTTTCTTATTTTCACTTCAATTTTTTCCTATTGGTCAGGTAGTTAGCATTATATTTCTTTAAGCTTATAGCCAGAGCCATTCAGCATTCTTCACATTCAGTTAACAAAATATTACTCAAGAAATAAAGTATATCCATATAAATTAATTACCTCTTTCACTTTCTTTACAGTCCTTTTTTCTTGCATCACAATTACATGGTTTTCTCCACTTTCCATGTCCATATGAAGCACTATATTTTTATCCATTCTATTATTGTCCAAGGTATTCTGCTTTAATGACAATTTTTTATATTTATAATTTATATAATATATTATTACTTTAATACCAGCTCACCCAATTAGGAACATGCATACACATGAAAAGTTGCTAAACTAATAGGATGACATGATAAAAAAAATCAACACTAATAAAAGGGAAATATGCAAATTGACCATACTTCTACAACAGCCAATCAGGAGTGGGTATGCAAATTAACCCAACAAAGATGGTGGATTGATTTGCATAAGCAGACACAGAGCAAAGACTGAAGACAGAAGAGGCTTGGCTTCTCTGCTGTGGCTGGAGCAAAGGCCTGGGTTCTGGATGTCAGAGGAAAACCAGTGCAGGCAGCCAGAGGAAGGAAGGCCTATTGTACAAATTTTTATGCAATAGGCATCTAGTATCCTATCTAATAAAATAATAATATGCAAATCACTCCAACACACAAGATGGCTACACCCATGTGGTCAAAGATGGCTGCCTTCATGTGGACACAAGATAGCCTCTACCAGATGGCCAGCAGGGGAAGGTAGTTGGGAGGGACCAGGCCTGCAAGGGAGGACAGTTGTGGGCAATCAGGCCAGCAGAAGACAGCAGTTGAGAGGTATCAGGCCTGCAAGGGAGGGAAGTTGGAGGTGATCAACCCTGCAGGGAAGGGCAGTTGGGGAACACCCAGGCCTGCCGGGAAGGGTGGTTAGGGGCAAACAGGCTGGCAAGGGAGCAGTTAGGCATTAATCAGGTCGGCAGGGGAGTGGTTAGGGGGTGATCAGACTGGCAGGCAGAAACGGTTAGGGGCAATCAGGAAGGCAGGCAGGCAAGCAGTTGGAAGCCAGCAGTCCTGGATTGTGAGAGGAATGTCCAAGTGCCCATTTAGGCCCAATCCCTAAATGGGCAGTCAGACATCCCTTGAGGGACCCCAGTTTGGAAAGAGTGCAGGCTGCTGGACTGAGGGACACCCCCACCCCGTGCATGAATTTGTGCACCAGTCCTCTAGTATATATATAATTAAGTAAGTAAGTGAATCCACATGAATCTCATGGAGGGGATCTAGTTGTTGCCTCAGGTCATGAACTTAGGCAAATATTTCTCTCAGAAACTTGGGTTAAGAAACTCTTTATATAGTGATTGATTTAATTAATTGTATGAGAATTAATAAGAAAAAAAGTTCAGAATAGCCATTTTAAAAATTAGATAAAATAATAGAGAACCTATATAACAGAAAGAATGAACAAATGTATACCAAAAAAATAATGGACTGTCATTGAATTCAACACGGGATATTCTAGTTTTTGTCTCTATTTATATTATTTGTACCCTGCAATTTTTTTTCTGAATTAAAATCATAAAAGTTATAATGCTAGAAAAAATGTTAACCTTTTTTGGATAGATAGATAGATAGGTAGATAGGTAGATAGATAAATAGATAGACAAATATGAGATAAAAATTTCTAGGACAACTAAGACTGGTTTGGCTCAGTGGATAGAATGTCGGCCTATGGACTCAAGGCTTCCAGGATCCATTCTGGTCAAAGGCATGTACCTTAGTTGTGGGCACATCCCCAGTGTGGGGGTATGCAGGAGGCAGCTGATCAATGTTTCTCTCTCATTGATGTTTCTAGCTCTCTGTCCCTCTACCTTCCTCTCTGTACAAAATCAATAAAATATACTTTAAAAATTTCTAGGACAAACTATTGAAAACATTTTCAAAATTATTGCTTTTGAGTAATATCCAAGAGAAGGGAAAAAGACAATCTTTTATACATTTGTGTTTATACTGAAAGTATTATTTTTCTTAACATTAGTTGTTTACTTCACAGTTGCTTTTAGATCTATTACCAATTTTATCAACTCTACTACACAGTTGATTATGAGCTCTATCATTAATGTATTATTTATAATTAAAAATAGTTTGTTAATTTAACCATAACTCAATGCCTTAATAATATATCACATCTGCCTAGATAAGTATTATTTGAAATTTCTACAATCTATTTAAGTGGAGTTAGAAATTCTACCTACATTTAGATGCACTGTTTGTTGTATAATCATCAATTCTTCCATGTATCTCAGAAATAAAATTAAATCCTGCTTCATCTACTGTGGGTATCATCTTTTCTTAGGTTCTGCAAAGCACTCGATTGCTTTATAATAAAATATGGAATCACTGTCATTCCTCCAGCAACAAATTCTGTTCCACTGATATCAAATACATGTTTCTGAACCCTCTTGCATAATCAAAAACATTTCATTTTATGAATGACTCATAGTGCTCTCTTTGTGATGCCATTTTAAATGGCAATAAACTCAACACATGTGGTAACAAGAAAGCATATAAAACAATTACATTGAAAAATGAAATCAATGGCTAAGTCTGTTCATGTGCAGGCACTGAAAACAACTTCAGAACTCCCAATTGGCTGACAAAGAATGCAAACATGATTGGTAATGATACAAAAATCAATAATATGTGTTTTTTTCCCAGTGTATTGTCATCTTCAGAATTTACTCCTTTCAGTTAGAAAAGTTGGCCAATAAAAAAGGAGAAAAGCAAATATAAAAACAAAAAGATTGTGTTTGTGCCATGGTTGGTCTTGGAATATCTGTACTAATAAAAAAGTAATATGCTAATTAGACTGTGAGACCTTCTAGATGTCCTTCTGGACAAAGCCAGGGTGGTGGGGTTGAATTAGAGGTGGTTAGGGGCTATCAGGCCAGAAGGGGAGGGCAGTTGGGGGTAAGCAGGCTGTTGGAAAGGCAGTCGAGATCAGGCCTAAAATGGCAGTCAGATATCCCCTGAAGGGTCCCAGATTAAAGAAGGTGCAGGCCAGGGCTGAGGGACACACACCCCCATGCACAAATTTTGTGTACTGGGCCACTAATATTTGTTTATAGGAAGGATATCAATTGCTAGTGACATTATCAAGATGGTAACAGAGATCATTCCAAACTTCAGTCACTCTAGCAAGAAGACTAAATAGAAACTATACAAAGACAAAACACCATTGTGAAAATCCCAGTACCTGGGTGTGAAGCTGAATAACTTGTCTGGACTACATAGAACAAAAAGGACCACATTAACATGGCTCAGTGATTGAGCCTCAGCCTATGAACTAGGAGGTTACGGTTCAATTCCTGGTCTAGGCACATGTCCTGGTTGTAGGATCAATCCCAGTAGGAGGTATGCAGAAGGAAGCTAATGATTCTCTCTCATCATTGATGTTTTATCTTTCTCCCCCTCTTCCTTCCTCTCTGAAATCAATTAAAAAAAAAAAAACTTTTTTTTTAAAGGACCATGTTAAAAGGGAGGACTTGGCTTCACACCACTGCATCACCCTTCCCACCAGGCTGCCACAATGCTGCACTGGGGAAAGAGGTTACTCTGGGCCCATGGTCTTTTCAGTGCTAAAAAAGGAGCTCAAGATATACATATAGTTTTACCAGGGTTGCAGGATGCTTCCTAAAGCTCACTTGATTCTGCCTTAAGGGGATCACTAGGGGAATCTGTGGCACTCTACCACTGGGGATCAGATAGAAATATCCATGATACGTCAACAAGTACCCATATATTGACAGACAGGATAACTTTCCAAACCATCATTCAAGCAGAAATTTCAGCAAGAAGCTCTGCCTATCACCAGAGCCAAGCTCGTGGCCCTTTCTGACCAGAAAGTTCATTTGGCATTTATTCCTTATTCAGGTTCACAGTTGATGGGCAATAATGGCTGCAATCCATTCTACCATTCTGCCTGGACAGGAAAGCTTACTGGCTGCAATTCATTCTACTGCTCTGCCTGGACAGGCAAGTATATTTTTAGTCTTATCAAACTGCTGAACAGAGCTTTTACTCCTGCTTATTCAGGAAACCAGTCCAGAGAACTCAGGCAGCTTTGAGAATTTTCTATAAACTCACCCTGGCAGGAAGCCTAACCAGTAGGGCTGCCCAACTGTTGAATAACTCTGGCTGCATATAACCAATGAGACTGAACAATGATCATGGGAAAACTTAAAGTCTACCCTATAACTCTTCCCAGCCTTATATCCCAGCCTATAAACCCACCCAGTAGCAGCATACAAACATGACTGATTGCTGAACATAGACCTTGACATTGCTCATGCAGGGATCTTAGCCAGTGATTCCATCTAGGTGTGGACAATTCTGCAGACCCATCCAACTGCAGGACATACATAGCTAGAGGTTCCTCCCAACTACAGAGTTTGGCCAGCAATCTTTTACTGAAGCAGAGCACAGTCAGTGAACTATCAGATCATGAATCAAAGCCTGTGAACTCACCTCCAACTTTGGGATAGAGCCTATGGCCCAATCTGTACATGTCTAGACAGTTGCACCACATGGTAAGGGAATACAACATGAGGCAAACATGACCAAGAGTGATGGCAGAGTCAAGCCTTTTACTCCCCCCAACCACTTATGCTCCCTTCTGTTCACTCAGGCCAGAGAACACAGCCTACAACCTTTTCAGACCAAAGTGATTGCACAACCCATCTAGTGGCCCCATCATAATGTAGAGTGCAGCCAGCAGTCAGAACCAATTAGTAAGCACATTCAGCAGCACAGTGAACACAGAGCACAGACAGCAGGCTCAACCGGCCATGGAGCCCAGCTAGTGGCATACACCCAGAATGTGGTGGCCTCATCCAACTTGATATCCAAAAGTGAGCCAGCCCTGTTTGCCTACAGATGCTACCAGCTAATCTGTCTACTAGCCCAAGCTAAATTGACTGATGAAAGTCTTTCTATACCAAATCAAATTTATAACATTTGGAAGAGGAGACCACTTAAACAAATGCACATATACCAATGCAAGGAATCAATTATCATAAGAAATTAAATAAGATGCCAATAAAGAAAACTAATAAAGTTCTAATAACTGAATTAAAGATATTGAGGTTAATTTAACTTTTTCTTCCACCTATCTATTCCAGGAAAATTTAAAGCAAAGTTATCACTTTATATACTTATCGCCAAATTCAGTAAATATTTAAAATTAAATTTTATTATAAAGTAACCAAATGATTTTCTTTTGAAAACTTAGAACTTTACAAATAGAAGTAAATATTTTTTTAACCATGCCTTCAAATACTAATGCCCATACCCTTACCCAAAGTAACACCTCTTATGAATTTATATCACTCTAGATCTTTAAAAATAACATTCTGGGCTTCTAAATCTCCATTGAAAAAAAAAATTATTTTGTATATTTTATATAATTTAGAACTCCTATCTGGAACTAGCCTGTTCATAGCCTTTGCTCATTACTGTTTCTTATTAATTATCAAATGCTTTTTCTATTACAGGTATTGCAAATATATTTTCTCAGTATTCCACTAGAATGGTATACTTTGTGAGTGGTAGCCTTTTTAATGTTAAAAAAACAGCTTTTTATCATTGCCAACAGATAGAAGGACTAATACATTTAACCACCCACTTGATATTGAAAATAAAAAGGGGGATGAGGGGTGGGTGTTCAGGTATAGGTACCAGAATATAGCTGCTCTTGATGTAATCAAGTTTAACAATATTTCTCTTATTATACTTAATGCATTTTTATGAATCATTCAAAAGATCTTTTTTTTTTTACCCCAAGGTCACAAATACATTCTTCTCTATTGTATTTTTAATTACTATTAAGTTCAGTTTTTGAATTATTTAAAATACCCAGTATTTATTTGTATGGGGAACTAGCATTATTTTCCACATGAATATATGCTTGTCTCAATACCATTTATAAAAAAAAGTCATTTCTTGCCCAATAATTACGTCAACTTTATCATGTAATAAATCTCATAGATTTTTATATTATGTTTATGAGATCTATATCTGTCTTTTTATATATCTATATACATATACGTTTGTATAATAAAGCTAAAATAAGAAAAACAAACAACAAGCCATAAATGGTTGGAAGCTTAAATACTCAACTCTCAAAACAAAACAAAACAAACAAACAAAAAAGGTAGATCGTGCAGTCTACAAAGAAATAGTGGATTTGAACAAAACTTTACACCAAATGAACCTAATAGAAACATACAGAACATTCAATCCAACAATAGCAGAATATACACCCTTCTTGAGCACACATGAAATATTTTAGGCCACAAAATAAAGTTCAACAAATTAAAAATGTAATTATATCAACTATCTTTACCAACCACAATAAAATAAAACTAACAAATGAAAAAGCAATAATAAGACATCTGGAAAATTTACAAATGCATGGTGTTTAAATAACATCTTCCTAAAATCCAGTGAATCAAAGAAGAAATTGAGAGAGAGAGAGAGAGAGAGAGAGAGGTGGAAACACAATATGAAACCTTATGGGATGCATGAAAAGCATTTCTAAGAGAGAAGTTTACAGTGATAGGCACATCAAGAAAAAATAAGATATCAAATAAACTATCAAATTTTACATCTCAAGTAACTAGTATAAGAAGAACAAAATAATTCCAAAGTTGTCAGAAGAAAGTACAAAAGTTTAGAGTAGAAATAAATGAAGTAGAGAATAGAAATAAATTAGAAAAGACTAATAAAACTAAGAACCACTTTTAAAAAGTATTAATAAAATTTAGAAACCCTTTAACTACACTAACAAATAGAAATAGGGAGTAGGAACCAAATACATAAAATTACAAATGAAAGAGGAAAATTTACAAATAAAACAGAAAAACAAAAGAACATGAGAAACCATTATGAGCAATTCTATGCCAACAAATGCACACCCTGGAGGAAACTGGTAACTTCCTAAGAACATACCAAGAATAAATAATGAAGACATAGAAATCTGAACATATTAGTGCTGGGTAAAGAGAAGAAACAACAGTTGAAAACTTCCCAACAAAGAGAAGCCCAGACAGATGGTTTCAGAAGTAATTTCTACAAAACCCCTAAAGAAGAAATAATGCTATTTTTTTTTCAACTTTTTACAAAACATTTGAAGATGAGGGGAAAGTTCCAAAGTCATTTCACAAGGCCAGCACTACTGTTATTCCAAAGCCAAAAAAATAGGACTCTATAAAAAAAAGAAAACTGCAGATCAATATTCTTAATCAATATAGATAAAAAAATTTTCAACAAAAACTAGAAAACTAAATTCAATAGGACATTAAAAGGATTATACAACATGATCAAGTAGAAATTATTCCTGACATACAAAGATAATTCATCATATGTAAATCAATAAACATGATAAATTACATTATAGAATAAAAGATAAACATCATTTCAATAGATATAGGGAAAAAAAGAAGAACATTTGGCAAAATTTAATATCCATTTAGAGTAAAACTCAACAAATTGGGAATAGAAGGAATATAGTTGACATAAGAAAGTTCCCTTTTGGGACAAGTCCATAGCTTACAACATACTTCATAGTGAAAGGTTGAAAACCTTTCCCTAAGATCAGAAACAAAACAAGAGTACTCACTCTCACTACTTCTATTTAACATAGTATTGGAATTCCTAGCAAGAGCAATCAGATAAGAATAAGAAATTAAAGGCATCTAAATAGGCAAAATAAGTAGAGATTAAAAATGACAACCGAGTAAGTGGATGCTGTGCAGACCTGCTGTGAGGAACAAACTGGAATTACAACTAAAATACAGAAAAAAATCTTCCAGAATAATCAACAGAAAACACACAGGAGAGAACCCTGACACTCGAGGACCAAAAGTGGAGATCACATGGAAACTGGTAGGAGAGGCAGAAGTGCAAAAGGGCTGGCTGATGTCCACAGACAGCAACTGCAGTCCTGGAGAGATATCTCAGCTGTGGGGGTTGCCACTGAGAACTCTGGGATTTAATTTCCAAGCTGGGCCCCCCAGCATAGAGCACCAGAATTGAGGAAAGTACCCACATAACATCTAGCTGTGAAAAGCAGTGGGGTATTGTCTGCCAGAGAAAAGCTGAAAAATCAGGCATCCTCTTAAAAGGGCAGTGCACAAAATTCCCTGTGGAGCCACCCACTTTGTGCTCTGGCAGAGGAAGTGGACTGGAGCTGTGATGACAGAAGCCATGACTGAGGACTTGGAGGATAGAGTTCAGAAGGCAGACATCCTAAGCTTCCTGGGCTGAGTCACCCCCTCATGCAGTGGAAGACATCTTTCCCACATAGATATCTTCCTTGCCTGTGGCAAGGGGGAGATGGGTGTGAGGGGGGTGGGGGGCGGAGATAGTTGACACACTATATTGGAAAACACCTTTCCTTGAGGCCACTTAACAGATTAAAAATAACAGATTCTAGGCATTAGCAACTGCCCCACCCAGTTGAAAAAACTCTCACCACACATGAGGACAATTTTATTTTAATTAAATCTTTATGGTTCAGATTATTACATTTGTTTCTCCTTTTTTCCCTCCATAGCTGCCATCCACTCAGTTTCCACCCCTCCCTCTATCCTTACTTGCCCTGGCATTAACCTCATCCATAGGTGTATGATTTTTGTCCATTCTCTCTCTACACCCTCTCACCCCTTTCCTCCTGAGAATTGTCAGTCCATTCCCTTTCTATGCTTCTGATTCTATTATATTCGCCAGTTCATTCTGTTCATCAATTTATAATTCACACTTGTTGATAAATAGGTATTGTTCTTCATAATTTTTTATCTTTACCTTTTTCTTCTTCCTCTTCTTAAAGAGTACCTTTCAGCATTTCATATAATACTGGTTTGGAGTTGATGAACTCCTTTAGCTTTTTCTTATCTGTGAAGCTCTTTATCTGCCCTTCAATTCTGAATGATAGCTTTGCTGAATAGAGTATTCTAGGTTGTAGGTTCTTGCTATCCATCACATTGAAAATTTCTTGCCACTCCCATCTGGTCTGCATCGTTTCTGTTGAGAAATCAGCTAACAGTCATATTGGTGCTCCCTTGTAGGTAATGAACTGTTTTTCTCTTGCTGCTCTTAATATTCTCTATCTTTTGCTCTTGGTATTTTAATGATGATATGTCTTGGTGCAGTCCTCTTTGGATTCCTTTCATATGGGGTTCTGTATGTTTCCTGGACTTGTAAGTCTATTTCTTTTATCAGATGTGGGAAGTTTTCAGTCATTTCTCTAAGTAGGTTTTCAGTATCTTGCTCTCTCTCTTTTTTTGGCACCCCCAGAATTCTGATGTTGGTACGCTTGAAGCTGTCCCAGAGGCTCCTTACATTATCTTCACATTTTTGGATTCTTTTTTCTTCTTGCTTTTCTAGTTGAGTGTTTTCTGCTTCTTTATGTTTCACAGTTTTGACTTGATTATTGGCTTCCTCTAGTCTGCTGTTAGGTCTCTGTATAATATTTCTTATTTCAGTCAGTGTATTTTTAATTTCTAGTTGGTCCTTTTTCATCTCTAGGTGGTCCTTTTTCATCTCCTCTTAGGTCTCGCTAAATTTATCCATCTTTTCTAGGAAATTCTTGAAAAACCTTATAACTGTGGTTTTGAACTCTATAACCAGTCCTTTGTTTTCCTCCATTTCTTTTGTTTGTGATCTGTTCCTTTGTCTTCACATTTTCACTATGTTGAGAGAACTTCTGTGTTGGATTCAGCCTTATGATACCAGACTTGCAAAACTGCAAAAGCCTCTCTGTTGAGTTTAGATGGGGTGGAGTCTCATGGATTAGCAGACTGCCTTGCCTTCCAGTCAGTCCTGCCCTATGTGACCCCTGGTTCTCACGTGTCTCTTGGTAATCGCTGGAGCTGTCCCTGTGTGCACATGCTCATGATGCCTCTAGACCTCTGCCTTTCTGGCTACCCTGTGCTCTGGGCCCCGTATGAGTCTGGGTCCCCAGGGTCTTGCCCAAAACTAGGGTTCAGTGGAGTTAGAAGTGGCACCATTTGGAGGCTCTGTCTCCTACCCACCAGATATTGCCAGCGGCACAGTCCGTTGTTTGCACACAGTGGTGTGTGTGCCCCCAGACTTCTGCCCTTTTGCAGGTCCCCCAAATTTCCATGTACTTCTCCCTTTTCACAGTCCTAACTCTCTCCATATGAGTCTCACCCAGATCTGGGGTTCAGTGTTGTAGGATAAGGGATTCAGTGCAGTTGGTAGTCTCCATCTCCCTCCTGCCAAAGGAAGCCAGCCAGGCACTCTGGTGCCAGCTCTTTCCATGGGCGCATCTCTGTACCTCAGCATTTTGCAGCTCCTCTGAGTCTCTGTGAGCTACTCACTCTCCTTCTAGTTGTAGAATTTCCACTCAGCCAACCTTCCTATGGTTCTGGATGTTGTCCGTTCTGTCTTTTAGTTGTAGTTTTGAAATTGTTGTGTGAGGCAGGAATTTAGGTGTTCACCTATGCTGCCATCTTGGTTTCTCCACATGAGGACAATTGACTAGGGAGCAATTCAAGTCAGAATCCTATCAGTCTGTAGGCAGAGGTGGTCTTTGGAGGCTTTGAGTCTTTGTCTGACCTAATTAGTCAGAAACAGCCTTTAACACTGTCCTGCACTAGAGATTGAGATATGTAAAGGGTCTATCTAGTACTATATAATAAAAAGCTAATATGCAAATCTACCTAACAGCAGACTAACCAGTCACTATGATGCACACTGACCACCAGAGGGCAGAGACACAATGCAGGAGCTGCCCCCTGTTGGTCAGTGTGCTCCCTCAGGAGGAGCGGCACTCAACCAGAATCTGGATTCATGGCTGGCAGTGCTAAGGATGTCAAACTGGGGAACAGGCCTAAGCCATCAGTTGGACATGCCCCGAAGGCTCCCAGACTGTGAGAAGGTACAGGCAGGGCTGAGGGACCCACCTGCATGTAAAAATTGCATGGAGCAGGCCTCTAATAGCATCATACACAATAAAATGCTTATGACTATAACTAACCAAGGATGTAAAAAATCTATACACTAAAAGCTTAAAGATATTGATTAAAGAAATAAAAGAAAAAAAATAAATAGAAAAGTATCCCTTGGTGGAAAGATGTTTTGACATATTTATATTTTTAAATGGTTGAAAATGCCAATATAACACAATATTTTGTGGTATATAAATGTTACCAAATTTAAATTTTAGTGTTAATAAGTAAACTTTTGTTGGAACAAAACCTCATGCCTTTAATGTCTATGACTGCTTTGAGACTACACAACAAGTTGAGTTGCTGCAATTAGGAGCATATGGAAACTTAAACTGATCTTTTCTAGAAAAAGTGTTTTGACATCTGCTATATGTCAATTTCTTATGTCTTTTGTTGATTTGATCCAAATAACATTGTATTTATATAATTGTGTGGAGCTTTTCTCTTTTAATTTTGTTTCATACTTTCTCTCTTAAATTGGGAAAACTACTCCCTTTGTACTTACTTGTATTTAATTTTGGTCATTTCAGTACAGTGAAGTATGTCAATGTGCTATTTTCTCTCTTTTTTGGAACTCATTCTTATAATTTTGAAAATAGATGAAAATTACCATAATCACTTTCTCTTTAACCCAGATAATATGTACAAGAGCTTTTATCTTTTGGGTATTTCAGATGGTCTGATATATTTTTTTTATTCCTTTGTTATTAATGTTACATAGTTTGCACTGAATCCTGATGATGTGGTGTGCATTAGGGGTAATATTTTATAAGTAATATATGGTCCTTTTTAAAAAATATCTCAAGAATTTGGGAAAATATATACAATGTTAGATTTACATATTTATTATATGCATTCATTATGATGACCAAGCATGTTTAATCCTTAATTTTTGCTTGTTTTATCTCTAAAAGGTGGGAGGTGTGATCTTAATGTTTTTGAGTAAACTTATTTTAATAAAAGAAGTTTAAATACATAATTATTTTAAAAATGTATTCAGCATTTATTTTATGATAATCTAATCTGCACTAGATAAAAAGAGAGAGTCCCTGCTTTCATGAAGCCCTCATGACAGGAATTATTTTAAGAAAACCAAAACAAAGTAAGAAAAAGGCAACTATATATAATCTTTATTGCTGAAAGTATTATATATGTCTCCTTTTTCTCCATTGACCCCTTCTACCCTCCCTACTCTCCCAGGCTTTTGCCACATTATTGTATATGTCCATAGGTTATGCATATCTGCATACAAGTTCTTTGGTTGGTCTCTTCCCCCACTTTCCCTGAGACTTGATAGTTTCTTCCATGTGTATATTTCTCTGGATCTATTTTGTACATCAGTTTATTTTGTTCTTTGGATTCCACATATGAATCATATCATGTTATACTCATCTTTCTCTGACTGACTTAGTTCACTTAGCATACTACCCTCTAGGTCCCTCCATCATTTGCACTATATTTTCATAGGCTTGTTTGAGATTTTGTTGGTGGATGGTGTCCTTTCCCATTTCTCAGTGCTGTTAAAGAATCTCTCACCCATGTATATACTGCATTTGACATTTCAGTAAGAGTATTTGAGGGAGGACAATTTAGTTGGATACGACATCTATTTTTTAATTCTCAATTACTTTAATTATAGAGACACAAATGGCTTACACCTGATTTTGGTATGTACTAATGAAGGGAGAATAGCAGTAGGATTCTAGTAATTTTTAAATATGTGTGACACTTATTAATCAAATATGAACTTCACATGCATTTTTAAAACAACAATTAAAATATACTAGGAGTCTCATGAGGGAAGGCAGGTCTGGATGGGAAAAGATTAACCAAAGAGCTTGTATGCATGTATACATAATCCCTGGACACAGACAATAGGGTGGTGAAGACCTGGGTGGAAGGCAGGGTCAAGCAAGAAAGTGCCACTGGGGGGAAAGAGAATACATATGTCATACATTCAACAATAAAGATTTAAAAATAAATAAAAAATATTTTAGGTATATTTTAAAATATTCTGATAAAGCCTAGTACATGCATGGATTCATAAACTTATTCTTATTGCAATTTATGACTTCTCCTCAAGGCTTTTGGATACAAACAATGGCTTTAGGGAATATGACTTCTAATTTGGAATTTCAATGGGACCTATCTGAATTAATTCTTAATCCCTAGGCTATTGAAATACAATTGAAAATTAGCACTTTATTGTTTAAATGATTCATAGAATGAATTGCCTTTTCAACAGCTAAATATTACCTTAGGGATATAAAATATTTACTGTGGTTTAGTAAATTATTTATGTTTTTTCCATAAAAAAAACCTCTATGCTCGAAAGGGGTTTATATTATATACTGAGTGGCCAGATTATCATGACCACCTGACATTTGTAGGCAAATTAGCCATACGCTGCATCGTATGGGATATGGAAGCCAAAGGCCTGTTTGAACACCTTTACTGTCTGTAGTTACCAATATAAAAAATCTCCAATTCACACAGGAACATAAGGATTGGACAGTCAAACATTGGGAAAAAAAGTCATGTGGTCCGATGAATCATGTTTCCAGTTGCATCATGCAGATGTCAGAGTGAGAATTTCACAGAAACAGTATGAAAGCATGCACCCCACATGCATGAGTACAACCCTTCAAGATGGTGGAGGCAGTGTTATGGTTTGGGGCATGTTTTCCTGGCATGATTTGGTCCCTTTAATTCATGTGGAACAACATTGAATAGCACAACATATCTAAGTACCATTACTGATCAAGTTCATCCTATCATGTTGATGGCATAAACCAATGGAGATGGCTTCTTCCAACAAAACAATGCACCATGCCATGGTGCTCATTCTGTGAAGGAGTGGTTTCAAGAACATGAGGAAGACTTTACCTTGGTCCCCACAATCACCAGATCTCAATCCAAGTGAGCATTTGTGGGACAATGTTAGAAGAGCCATCAGGCAACTGGTTCCACAACCATCAAATATCACAGAACTGAACAGTGTTATACATCAGGCCTGGTGTCAGATTCCTCGCATCACCTTTCAACATCTGGAGTCAATGTCAAGAAGAATTGCCTCAGTATTGAAGGCAAAAGATGGCCCAATGAAGTACTGATGGGGTGGGCATAATAATCTGGCCACTCATTGTATATATGTTGTTTTTATTAAGTATTGGGGAAACAACAGAAAGAAAAAAATAGATACTACTGTATTGTTCTTGCAGGCAAAGTTTGTAATCTTTGTAGACAATTCTATGAAATTGGATCTGATTTATACCCCTCTTAATCTGGATAAGATCGGGATAATTTTGGTGTTGAGGGCAATTCTACTACTTAGGATAAGTATCAGGAAAATGTGTATATTCGTTCGTTATGTTAGCTGTAAATAATAGAAAACACTAAATGAACAGTGAGTTAAGCAAAAAAGGAGCTTATTTTTGTCATCCTGACATAATTAGTTTAGTTTCTGGGATGGGTTTCTTCTACTTCAGGGACTTCAATGATCAGAATCCAATCAGAGATGCAGAAACACTATCCAATTTGATCAAAGGCTATAGAATAAGTATTATATATCACATAATTTTAGAATGAGTTGAGAAGTAAATGTTCAGAAGAGATTTGGGAAATCATAGATTTTTCCCTCAAACATGTCAATCTGAGATGCAAAGCTTGTCCAGAGGCTAAAATAGTCCAACAAAAAAGAGGAGGAGAAGGAGGAGGAGGAGAAGGAGGAGGAGGAGGAGGAGGAGGAGGAGGAAAAATGTTGTGGAATATTCTACAGAAAATTTTGTCTTCGTATAGCTGTCATCTACTGCCAAGCTTCCCCTAGAGCACCCAGAGCTTCTGTTAGCTAAAATGGTCAGCATCTATGAAGAAGATCTGGACACAGAGCAGAAAAGAGTGGGGACAGAGACCCAATGATACCTCTGCAAGCCTGGCAGACAACTGACCACAGTCACCATAAGAGAGTAATGTATTACTTCTACCTGAATTCACTCTCCAAATGTCTCACCAATTCTTCATTTTATAAACTCTAACCTGGAACCTTACAGAAAAGATAATTCTGGGACAATAAAGCCAAAATTGTCCAAACTACCAAAAGTGTGAAAGCCCAGCCAGCTCCTCAAAATCAAAGCAGTTAGGTGGGAAATACTTATTTGGATGGAATGGAGTCACTTAGGCTGGTAACCCACATTGTTTTAGTATTTGGAGGGGACTTTGAGAATTAAGATTAGAAAGGCAAATTGGTAAAAGTTGTGTAAGATATCAGCAAAAAGGAGGAAATATTAAATATATTTAATATTTAAATATCACTGAAGAAAATGTTGAGTAGCATTATAACATTTGTAAGTCACTTTACAAGATTTAGAGAATCCTGGTTTGCCTTTTCTCTTTAATACTTATTTTACATTGAAGAAAATAAAACCAACAACCTGAATTCAGCACTGTTTTCTCTACTTCAGATCCATAAGCTATCTCGATAAGTTTGGAGAATGAGCACTGCAGTGTGTATTGAGCAGTGATGGAGTGTATGCACCTAATGCATTTGGCAAGTGCTCTGAGGGAAATTACTTTGTTCTTATTCAGACAGATACTATAGTGCTCTTCTAAATAAAATGCCTGTAACCAGTCATTTTTGTGTGATGAAGAGGAATAGTCAGTACTGGATAAGAAGCAAAGATTTTTGAGATTTAAGATGATGGTTAAGCTCTGAAGAGACACATATTGATGCTATTTTTCCTGGTAGCTCAGCTTAATTTTGCATTCATAGAACTAATTGTATTCATATTTATCCAAGGATGCTACATGATTAAGAAAATGTCTAAGGCTCCTAGGAGTGGAGGGACAAGAGCTTTAAATTCATAACCTCAGATTTCAGGTCTCTTCTACTTCTTGAGACTTTTTTTTTATTATTCATGAAACTATAAATCTTAATGCTTCAATCCAAATATAAGGCACTCAAAAAAATTTTTTACAGAAGCATGAATAACTAACTATACTGTTAAACTCAGCAATTTATAATTTTAAACTTAATTTAAACACATTTTAAAGACTGGATTGGGGATTTTCAGTGGATGCTTTCAGTGTTAATGATTTCATAGTTTTTATTTGAATATACTCCCATTTATTTAATTACCGAGAAGCAAATGTATTAAACAGGTTAACATCTGTAATGGTTCTGACTGTATTGCAGAAATGGCCAAAATATAATCTTCTGATATGTAATATTGCATGTGTCTCAAAGCTTTAAAATTATGTTGTTTTATCTTTAACAATAGAGACCTTATGAACGAAATTCATGCACATCGAGCGAGAGTTGCCTCAGCCCAGCCTGTACCCTCTCCACTCTGGAAAACCTTTGGAGAATGTCTGACTGTTTATTTTAGCCTGGTCCCAGGGATTGGGCCAAAACTGGCAGCTGGACATTCCTCTCACAATCTGGCACTGCTGGCTCTTAACTGCTCACTTGCTTGCCATCCTGACTGCCCCTTACTTCCCCCCTCTGCCAGCCTAGTCACCCCCAACTGCCCCCCCTACTGGCCTGGTTGCCCCTAACTGTCCCCCTGTTGGCCTGGCTGCCCCTCAATGCCTCCCTCCCCCACACCAGCCTGGTTGCCGCCAACTATCCCTCCACCAGCCAGCCTGGTCAGCCCCAACTGCCCCCCCCCTGCTGGCATGGTTTCTCCTCACTGCAACCCTCTGCCACCCTGGTCACCCCTCACTGCCCCTCCCTCTGCCAGCCTGGTCACCCCACACAGCCTTCTGGTGAGTAATTTGCTTATCCCTCACTAACTCCCCTGCCAGCCTGCTGTTCAGTTTTTATTGTGAGGGTGTTGTGACCAATTTCCATATTACCCTTTAATTAATATAGATATTGGATAATTAAAATTTTCACAGTATTATTCTGATAATACTGTGATTATTTTAGTCATTGAAATTGTATATTTTTTCATCTTGTAAATTCTTTCTTATGATCCTTTGCATTTTCTGGTGGCTTAATAATTCTGACCCATTCAAAATATAATCTCTCCAGGCAAGGAACTTTTCTATCCACTCAAGGGAGAACCAAGATTTATTAAGGTATCAATAGTGATTTTCTTCCTAGCTCTATAGGAGGTAAGAAAACATTATATCAAGAGAAAAGACACATATATCAAGTTAATGCTCAATAGTGTATCACAGTGAAGTGACTAGTGGGTCTTCAAAGAAAGAATATCCACATTTAAAACATGAAATTTTTACTATGATATTTAATGGCTCAGTTTCAAGTTCCAGTTCTCTGATTCAAAATGCCCTCCTATGTCTTCTTTATTGAAACTAATATATATATATATATATATATTTTTTTTTTAATATTCAAATAACATTTAAGATTCAACTCCTATATGAAATATTTCTTATGTAACACCATTGAATAATTTTCCTTTCTATAGACATAATAATAATGACATTTAAAAGTTGACAGGGACTGTTGAGACACGATAATTGTGGTACTCAGATTCTGATTTCAAACTTGCAAACTTGCACCTCACATTACATTTGCTTGTTGTGGACTGAGTATCAAGTGATAGTAGAATTTCTGTGTAATTTATATATTTCACAGAGCCAGCCAGTCTCTAAATCTTGCCAAGAAGCACTCATTTGCAAGTATTGGTGCCCTCACCTTCCTTGCTGCTTGGCTTCCATGCTTCCGGATCAAATTCTTAAAAGTTATTTTAATGTAACTTTATGTCATGCTATTTGCTTCCTTTAAATCCACATTGGTTCCCCAATAGTCAGCACTTCTACAGACTTAGGAAATATATTTTCCTAAAAGAGAACAATAGCCAACATTTTCTAACCCTTTTGTGAACATCTCATGACTATAAATTCATTATAATGGAGTAAGTGAACTCCTGCATGTTGTGTCCATATATACCCTACCAAAATATAGATGTGCTGATTAACACATAATACAAATGCTTTATGTCCCAAATAGCTACCCAGAGGAAAGAATGGGCATGGATTATTGCTCAGCATTATGCAAGGGGAAAGAGGCATGTGTATATAATTAAAATGCTGCAAATGTCACTGACTTGGTTGTCAGGAGGCTCCTTAAAAAAATTCAAGCAGTTGTGTATTTTGTGACCTTGTCTACCTGCCAAAATAGAGAGAAGTCAGAAAAAAACTGCTGAGCTGAGAGTAGAAAATGAATTTTAGGCACAGTGATTTCTTTCTGGCACAGAACGATCAATGAAATACAATTTAGGGGTGTGAAATGGATGCTATTCCAATTTTGTCTACTTTACTCTTAATGTATTACATTCTGAGAAGATTGTCTGTTAAGAAGAGCAAAAATCTCAGATCTGAGTCCTTTTTACAATGAGATGTCTGAGTGTAGTGGCTCAAAGAGCAGCCATATAGGAGCCATACCAGCTCAGGTCAAATTTCAGCTCCACTGCTTCCTACTTGCATAGTCTTAGGAAGATAGCTCCTAGTAACTCATTTTCCTCATGTTTAAGTTAGATATCTTAATTTAAAATTAAAAAAAATCTTACCTCTTAGGATTTTGTGAAAATAAAATAAGTTAATATGTGCAAAAGTCTTAGAAAAGTGTCAGACATATAGTAACCATATATGTTAGCTACTATTACTCAGTGTGGCCCCAGCCCATCCTGGGGATTGCTGTCCTTCAAAACTCATATGCATCTTGTACTCTTTTACATTTTCTTCATAAAAACTTTCTCAAAAGTCTTTTTTCACATTAAAAGGAAGAAACCAAGTAAAGAATTAGTAATTTTCAGCACCATATGTAACAGGCATTATATTAAATGAGTTTAGTACTAAACCTGTGACAATAATTATTATAATATTTTCTTACATATGGATGATGTCATTCCCTTTACAAGTGAAGAAACTAAAGTTTGAAGAAGGGGAGTGCTTGGACAAGTGTCCATGCTGTGTTTCATTTCCCCTCAAAAAAGGCATTTATAACTTAACTTAATATTTATAAGATATTTTCATAAAGCCATGTTGGTTAATTGTTTCAAAAAACCTAAGGTAGATACTGTTAATCCTGTATAATAAAAGGGTAATATGCAAATAGACTGCATGGCAGAACAACTGAACAACCAATCGAAATGTAATATGCTAATGATATGCTAAGCTGCTCAACTGCTTGCTATGATGTGCACTGACCACAGTGGAGCAAACAGTTGACTGGTATACCAGTCACTATCACATGCACTAACCACCATGGGGCAGATGCTCCAACCAGTAGATTAGCTTGTTGCTGGGATATGGCCAATTGGAATTGAAAGAGATGGGCCAGACACACCCTGGACCCCTCTCAGGAATTCACCCTGGCACACTCATGCACCATTGCAGTCCCTAAGCCTAGCCTGTGCCCTCTCATAATCCGGGACTCCTCAGGAGATGTCAGAGATTGGGTTTCAGCTGGATCCCACAGGCCATTCTCCTTGGGAGGGTGCCAGTCACAAGGCTCATGGATCGGGAGCACTATTGTGGCAGTAGGAGCTTCTCACAATCGGGAACAGGGGAGCAAGCCCATGGCAGGCACAGTAGGGCTGGGATGAGTGGGAGTGGCAGGTAGGAGCTGCAGGTAGAGTCCCTCTGGGTGAGCCTGCAGATTTGTAGGCTCACCCAAAGGGACTCAAACTGTGCATGAATTCATGCACTGGGTCTTTAGTATGTCATAATAGAGCAAGTATACTTCTCTTATATAGACAGTTAATTGCAAGAAAAAAAACACATGAAAATATCTTAATTGTTCAGATGATTTTCATCCAATTCTTTTATACTGACAGGCAGAACTCAAGTACTAACTTTGTTTCTAGAAGAATGTACATTTTAGCAAGTGGTTTAGGCTCAAAATCCTATCAAGACATTTTGAGCAGATAGGATCCAAGATGGCTGCATAGGTAAACACCTACACTGCTGCCTCGTACAACAATTTCAAAACTACAACTAAAAGACAGAGCAGACATTATCCAGAACCACAGGAAAGCTGGCTGAGTGGAAGTTCTACAGCTAGAAGGAAAGAAAGGAGCTCAGAGAAACACAGAGGAACTGCAAAAAGCTGAGGTACGGAGACCCGCGCATGGAGAGAGCAGTTACCAGAGAACCTGGCTGGCTTTCTCTGGCGGGAGGGAGACGGAGACTCTCAATGGCATTAAACCCCTTTTCCTACAACACTAAATCCTAGATCCAGCCAAAACTCATACTAGGGCATTTTGGACTGTGAAAAGGGAGAAGTGCGTGGAAATTTTGGGGAATTGCAAAAAATCAGAAGTCTGGTGGCGCACACAGCACTGTGTGCAGAGGACCGACTGCTGATTGTGCTGCTGATTTTCACAAGTGGGCGGGAGAGAGACCCTCCCAACTGTGTCACTTCTAACTCCACTAAACCCTGGTTTCAAGCAAAACCCTGAGGACCCAGATTCATACGGTCCCGGAGTGCAGGGGAGCTGGAGAGGCAGCAGTCTAGAAGCACTGCGGGACAAAGCACGCGTGCGCACATGCAGGCACTGCTCCAGCAGTCACATGAGACTCAGGGGCTGTGATGGGCAGGGCCGACTGGAAGGCAAGGCGGTCCCTTAAGCCCTGAGACTACATCCATCCCAAGCTCAACAAAGAGGATTCTGCAGTTTTGCACATCTAGTATCATAAGGCTGAATCCAACACAGAAGTTCCCCAGGCATACTGAAAATGCCAAGACAAGGGAAGGGATCAGAACAAAACTAATGGAGGAAAACAAATGACTAGATTTAGAGTTCAAACCACGCTTATAAGATTTTTCAAGAATATCCTAAAAAAGTTGGATAAAGTTAGCGAGACCCAAGAGGAAATGAAAAAGAACCAACTGGAGATGAAAAAGAACCAACTAGAGATGGAACTAGAAATTAAACATACACTGACTGAAATAAGAAATATTATACAGAGACCTAACAGCAGACTAGAAGAAGGCAATAGTCAAGTAAAAAAATTGAAATATAAAGAAGCAGAAAACACTCAACTGGAAAAGCAAGAAGAAAAGAGAATCCAAAAATGTGAAGATAATGTAAGGAGCCTCTGGGACAGCTTCAAGCGTACCAACATCAGAATTCTGGGGGTGCCAGAAGAAGAGAAAGAGCAAGATACTGAAAACCTGTTTAAAGAAATAATGACTGAAAACTTTCCACATCTGGTAAAGGAAATAGACTTACAAGTCCAGGAAGCACACAAAAGCCCATATGAAAAGATTCCAAAGAGGACCACACCAAGACACATCATAATTAAAATACCAAGAGCAACAGACAGAGACAATATTAAAAGCAACAAGAGAAAAACAGTTCATTACCTACAAGGGAGCACCTATACGACTGTCAGCTGATTTATCAACAGAAATGGTGCAGGCCAGACGGGAGCGGCAAGAAATATATATTCAATGTGATGAATAGCAACAATCTACAACCAAGAATACTCTATCCAGCAAAGCTATCATTCAGAATTGAAGGGCAGATAAAGAGCTTCACAGATAAGAAAGCTAAAGGATTTTATCAACTCCAAAACAATATTATATGAAATGTTTTATTTCAAGAAAATCATGTGACATACGATGAGTATTCACATTTCAAGTAAATGGGTGAGTAACAAGAGTAAAATTGCCCTAACTGGTTTGGCTCAGTGGGTAGAGTTTCAGCCTGCAGACTGAAAGGTCCCAGGTTTGATTTCAGCCAATGGCATGTACTTTAGTTATGAGCACGTCCCCAGTAGGAGATGTACCAGAGGCAGCTGATCAATGTTTCTCTCTCATTGATGTTTCTAATTCTCTTTCTCTCTCCCTTCCTCTCTGTAAAAAAAAAAATCAATAAAATAATTTAAAAAAGAGAGTAAAATTAACATTTAGGATTCAAAAGTTGAGTGTTTACATTGGAGTGACAAGTTTCATTCATTTTCCTGGGTATTTAAAGTCAGTTCTTACAAACTTCAACATATTAAAACAGGTAAGACAACTCAAGTTATCATTACAGCCTGAAAAAAGAAACAAATTTCTGAAGAATTTTAGTCATATTCTCAGTGATAGAAATGCCTCACATTTAAAAAAAAAATTCTGAATAATCCAAGATATTGCTCCAGATCTTTGAGCTTAATTTAATATCTGGGTAACCAAAGCCAAGAGAGATAACAGTGTACATTGCCTATACATTTTGTTCCTTCTCAGTCCAATCAAACATACAAATGATTCAATTATATAGATGCTTGAGATTTTGTCCTAAATTTGTCTAAAAAAAGGAGCTCTATCGGTCAGCCAATTTGAATTGAAGGATTGACAACCCATTATAGATTCCATTTACTCAGTTCAAAGAATCTTAAAACTAGGACTTCACAATAGGAAGAATTTCAGAGATTGGTTTTTGTTTTTGCTTTTTGGGGTGTTTGTGTTGTTTTTTTTTTTCTGCCTTAAACTTTGCTTTTTTTTATGCCTGGTTAAAAGTCAAAATGTATAGACAATTTTATCTGTTCAATTTATAGCCAAAATTGATTTCATTTTGGAAAGAATTGGGTAAATTATTGATATTTGGATTGTTTAGAAATTATTACAGTTAACCTGCTCTGAAACCTAATAAAATATCTTGTTCATGGGTAAATTGTACCAGTATATGCAAAGTACTTTTTGTGTTAAATAAACTTGAAGGTCAATTGATAAATAGCCACTGAAGCAGGAGAGGGGCTTATATTTTGTTTCTTCTTATATTTTTGCTATTTAAAAAAAGCCTTTATATCTGTCAAAGTTAGTTTATTCTGAAGCTTGAAATTGAAAGGAAACTAAATTCAAAACACAATGAAAGAATACCCTGCACTTTCCTTGAACTTCTCTTCCCTCATCAGTTATAGTAATAATAATGATAAAATATAAATATAAAATAAGAATTGAGTGTGACATATTAAAGAGTGAAATGAAGTGTAAATGCCCTTAAAGTGATATGCATGTAAGAAATAGATAAAGAAGTTTGTACCCCACATGTAAGACCAGATAGCAGGACTCCTGAGACCCACTGATAAGACACACTGAAGACGCCCACTTGAGCACATAAAAAGAGCAAGCCCTAAGGAGATTAAAGCCGCTCATTCTGCCTCTCCACAGACTGTCACTCTCCACTCCCCTTCCTGCACCTGCCCAAGCTCTGCCGGGCACCGAAGTCCAAAACGTGAGCCATAAGCTGAGGCCTCTATGAGATGCCAAGCAGCGTGTGTGTTTGTCAGTGCAGATCTCTGGGTGGCTTGCTAAGGTCTGGAAACCACCGGGACTCTGGTAAATAAACTGCGTGTGATTCGTGCATTGCCTGTCTGTCTCCTGTGTAATTTATGCTCGGCCAATATTTAATAAGTGCCTTGAGTCATTCCTATAAGTCTAACCTATTGGTAGAGGATACTCTTGGCCACCTGTGCTTATGTCCTTAGAGGAGAAATTGGGACGCCATCTCTACATGTTTTTATTTTGTCCATCAAGTATTTTTGATGCTTTTGAAGAATAATATGGGCTCCATGTGGTGACTAACTTCACACCTAAACATTCACAGGGCAGCTAATAATGAGGCTGATATCTCTGGATGCTGTGCTTGTCTTATGCAGAGAAGTGCATAAGGTTAGAGGCCCTCAAAGAAGATTTTAAAAAAGAGAGAGAGTGTGTTCAGCATTAGTTCCCCATTGAATGCACAGAATGAGCTTTCATCATTTAACCAACTTCATCACAGTGCATTTCCCTTCTGTGCATTGCTTTTTTGTTTGTTTGTTTTCTTTTAATTGTAGCTGCCATTATTTATCATGAAAATATCTTGACATTTTCAGGCAAAATATTTTTTTAATTCAAACAGAACTAAAATAATTTAAAAAAATGTATGTTTTCTTTTTAATATGCTTATGCACATAGAAAATGGACTTTAGTCAGGCCTTAGATGAAGGAATTCTTCATATCCAGTATGTTCAACTCTGACAACTCTTCATTACCTTAAAATAAACTAGATGAGTTCTCAGTACAATGTGGAAAATTTCAGGCTTCTTATTCAGCCCAAACTCATTTATTTTTTCTTTCTTTCATTCTAAGAAATAAAATGTGTTCTAAGGAATATAATTAAAGCTTTCAATATCATTATGTTCCCATTAGCATTCTTCTCTACTCAGCAATAATCATTTTGAAATTTCTATGTATCATTTACATCCAGGAATCATATTTTCAACACATCTGTACGTCCACATAAACAATCTTGAAATTGAATTTGTTTTGTATCTAATTATAATTTACTTATGTTAATAACATTTTATATATATCTTCCAGCAACTGGTATCTTTATCCACCTCAGATTTTAGAGATTTGTATTTATTGATGTGTATAAATATAGTTCATTCTGCAATCAACTGTAATACTATAACATATATTTATGCAGGCTATTTATAATTACTATTGAAAGGAGTTTTTAGGGGTAAAACAGGCAAGTTTAGGAAATTTTAGGAATTAGGGGCTCTATGGGGAGAACCACAGGGCTACAAAGCTAGGAGCTGCAAAAGGTATATGTTCACAGAATAAGGGGCCTGAGAGCCACCAAAAGGTATACATTTACAGAATAAAGGAGAGGAAGCCATCCATTCACAGAAGGCCAAAGAGAATAGAAAAATAAAGGAGGAGAAGAAGGGAACCTCTTGTGAGGTTTGAGCTCTGAACTGCCATCGTGACCAATCAAAGGGGACATCAAGGCACAAAGAACTTCAGCCATTATAAACCTTAGAAAAAAAGGATTTAGTGGGACTCTCCCTCCTCACAAGTGAGTCTGTGCTTGTTTCTCAATAAACTTCAATCTTTTCCTATACCAACTTTTGTTTGTGGTTTCATTCTTTGAATCCACCTGGATAAAGACCCAGGAAGTATCCTACCCAGAGGTACACCATGCATTCCAGTTCAATTTTTGCTTTTCACTATTTAGGTTTTCTTTTTTTTTTTTTTCCAATTTAAGGATTCGGAGCATTGAAGCGCCTTTTCTTCTTTTGAATATGTGATGGTTTCTTAGGAACAAAGACCGTGAGGTTGGATTGGTAAGTCTCGGTGGACACACTTCTTTATCTCTATTTAATAATACAAAATTGTTCATTAAAGTGATTGTTCCAGTTTACTTTCAACCCACTTCCTATTTATTCTATGAGAACATTATTTTTCTGGTAGATAAAAATATGTTCTTGTTTACTTTCTGTTATTCTATGTAATAATTTAAAAACTGGTTTTCAACATATTCTTATTGATTTAAGAGAGAAAGAGAGAGGGAGAAAGATGGAAACAACATTGATGAGAGAGAATTTTTAACTGGTTGACTGCATGCCCTGAACTGGATATGGAGCCCACAATCTGGGAATACAATCTGACTGGAAATCGAACCATGGCCCACTGGTTCACAGGTCAATGCTCAATGACTGAGCCATGCTGGCTGGGCTTAAAACTGGTTTTCAAAACTAACTTCACTTATGAATAGTCTACCATTGTCACACTGTTCCCTTAGTCACCCGGTCCTTTTTATCTGATAAAACAAGTCTAAACACTTTCTAGCTCTGTGTACCCTGATGTGGTAGGGAAAGAGAAAGATATTAAAGTCTATACCATTGTTACTTCTGGAAAAATGTTTCAACACCAAGTTTAAATGTTCCTTCTTTTGAAGTCCACAGCAGTTATTTAAACCACTCTATTCTCTTTTATTAAAATCATCTAACACCAAATCATTTCCCATTATTTTTGTCAGATCTGTTACTATGGTATTTCAGGATTTTTTCCCCCTATAAGTTTTCTGTCAGCTCCTTTGGCAACGGATAAAAATAATGCCATATGAATTGTTTTACTGTATCAGTGACCTTCAGATGACTATTTCAGCAAACTTCATCTGTTCCAAACACTTTTGAACTTTTTAAACTGTAAAGAGATTTAACCCAGATAGACATTTTATTTTTATTTCCCTACACCAGAAACATTTTATCTAAATGCAATTGAAAGTAAAAATAGATAACCATGGCACACATCATTTTTAAGTATTAGTTTCAATTGAGCTTTACTGCTGCCCAGAAAGCCTACTCATTCTCCCTAATTCTTTTTCATATACTAGAAGCAATGATTTCTACTCTTTCCTCAAACTATAAAATATACTTTCCAAACTCTGAGTTTTCACTGATGCCCATTGCACTAAAAATGCAGTATCAAAGCACAAATAACTTCCACCTACTCCCAAAGCTGTCTCTACCATATTAGCTGGATTCATGCTATACTTGGCCTTTCTATTACGATGGTGAAATTATCCATCCCAGTATCTTAGTCAAATCTCTCTATTTATATGCTGAATCTCATCAACTGCTGCTGTTATAGAATTTACCAGGTGACGGGAAAACACACAAAGGGCATTCAGAAGATCAGGAACAACACTTTATTACAAGAAGCACTGGTGCTGAATGGCCCAGGGGATCTGGATCCCAAATCTGAGCACCAAATGCAGGGAGGAGGGGGGGGGGGGAGGTATCCCTTTTATCACCTTAGTTTCTTTGTTATGTAAATTAGGGTTAAAATACAACACTTTTGGTAGGGTAAAATACCAATAACATTACATTTAGAAGTCTGTTGTTGTTTTTTTTTTGTTTTATTTTTTTCTTTTTTTAAAAAAATGTGTGGAAAGACAACACAGATTCAGGTCAGAGGATTCTTAGGTCAAATGATGTGTGATTGAGAATGAACATCCATCTCTTGACTATCCTTTCATGAATGAGAAACTAAAACTTTGAGTAACCCCCTCAAATATTCAAATATGAAGCAACTTCATGGATTATTTTCCACATTTTATTTTATTTTTATTTTAAATTAAATCTTTATTATTCAGATTATTACATTTGTTTCTCTTTTTTCCCTTCCATAGCACCCCTCCATCCAGCTCCCACCCCTCCCTCTGTCCTTAGCTCCCTCCCATTGATCTCATCCATAGGTGTATGATTTTTGTCCAGTCTCTCCCTGTACACCCTCATCCCTTACCCCCTGAGAATGATCAGTCCACTCCCTTTCTGTGCTCCTGATTCTATCATATTCACCAGTTTATTCTATTGATAAAATTTTAATTCACTTAATTTTTTAGATTCACTTGTTGATAGATATGTTTTTGTTGTTCATAATTTTTTGGCTTTTACCTTTTTCTTCTTCCTCTTCTAGAAGAGTACCTTTCAGCATTTCATATAATACTGGTTTTGAGTTGATGAACTCCTTTAGCTTTTTCTTATCTGTGAAGCTCTTTATCTGCCCTTCAATTCTGAATGTTAGCTTTGCTGGATAGATTATTCTTGGTTGTAGGTTCTTGCTATTCATCACGTTTAATATTTCTTGCCACTCCTGTCTGGCCTGCATCGTTTCTGTTGAGAAATCAGCTGACAGTCATATGGGTGCTCCCTTGTAGGTAATGAACTGTTTTTCTCTTGCTGCTTTTAATATTCTCTCTTTGTCTTTTGCTCTTTGTATTTTAATTATGATGTGTCTTGGTGTGGTCCTCTTTGGATTCCTTTTATATGAGGTCTGTGTGCTTCTTGGACTTGTAAGTCTATTTCTTTTACCAGATGTGGTGAGTTTTCAGTCATTATTTCTTTAAATAGGTTTTCAGTATCTTGCTCTCTCTCTTCCTCTGGCATCCCCACAATTCTGATATTGGTATGCTTAAGGCTGTCCCAGAGTCTCCTTACATTATATTCACATTTTTGGATTCTTTTCTCTTCTTGCTTTTCCAGTTGAGTGTTTTCTGTTTCTTTATATTTCAAATGTTTTACTTGATTCTTGCCTTTCTCTAGTCTGCTGTTAGGACTCTGTATAATATTTTTTATTTCAGTCAGTGTCTCTAGTTGGTCCTTTTTCATCTCCTCTTAGGACTCGCTAAATTTATGCATCATCTCTAGCATCTCTAGTTGGTCGTTTTGCATCTCTTCTTGGGACTTGATAAACTTATCCATCTTTTCTAGCATATTCTTGCAAAACCTTATAAGCATGGTTTTGAACTCTATATCTGAGCAGAATATGCCCTACTTAAATTCTTATCCATTTCTAAGTCTCAGATACTCTTCAAACTTGTCGTATGCTTATCTTTGAACCCAGAAGGAAAAAACAAAAAGACTTTTTTTCTTCTTTTTCTCCTATATTAGTGTTGTTGTTTTTTCTTTTGTATTGTTGATTGTTGCTATTTCTCTGTTGATATGGAATGAACAACCATTTAAAAAGACCATTGAGCTGAAACCTGTTTGGCTCAGTGGATAGAGCTTTGGCCTGCAGAGTGAAAGGTCCCAGGTTCTATTCCCGTCAAGGGCATGTATCCTGGTTGCGGCCACATCCCCAGTGGGGGGGGGGGGATGCAGGAGGCGGCAGATTGATGTCTCCCTCATCGATGTTTCTAACTCTCTATCCTTCTCCCTCTCTGTAAAAAATCAATAATAACATATATATACATATATATATATATATATATATATATATATATTATAATAATAATAAAATAAATAAATAAATAAATAAATAAATAAATAAAATAAAAAGACCATTGTGTTTGCCTTCTGATCTTGGTTTCTCAGTAGCCTTGGGTAAATTTGTCTATTGCAAAGGAAATATTTGAGTATTTATTAGAGCTATTGAAATTTAAACCAGACTTATTACCATATCTACATTTATTTGGCTCTGGCTACCACACATAAAAATCTCTTGGAAAAAAATCTGTTTATTTATAATTCAGCTTTAGGCTAATCTTTTTCATTCATCCTAAGTAGCACAAATTCTTGTTTATTAATTATTATTCCCCAAAGCAATGCTTCAAGTTTTGTTTTTTTTCTCTCAGATCTCAACTTTACTGCTACTCTTAAGAGCTTTGCCTTTTGCATTTTGGGGAAAATTAAGTCAGTCTTGCATGGAGTTCCTTATTATGTTCTTTATCCATCCAAAATTATATCAATCATTCATTTACATTTCATTATATTCTCATGACTCAAAATAAGATACAACGTATTATATTCTTGCCAGTCTAGAAGAATAAGCATATCATTTTATAATGGTATAACAAACTTCTCAAATATATTTCTCTGACCAAACAGAAGCAGACTCAATACAAAAGAAAATAAACTCTTTTCTAGTAAAACAAGGCAGTTCTTTGAGCATTATTCTGAGATTGTGTAGTAAGTACCTATTTTTACTTTAACATACATGGAATATTTGTTTTGAATTTAAAAATTAAAAATATCTTTGGGTTTATGCATTTCTTTCTCTCTTTCTAAATCATATTAATTCTCTAATTCTCAAGTACTCTAATGTACTTTTTTGTTTTTTTTTGTTTTTTGTTGTTTGTTTTTTGAGTGTTTTTTTGTTTTGTTTTGTATTTTTTTTTTGCCTTTGGGAGGCTTTGGTATTAACTTTAAAATTCAGATAGTAAACTTAATTCCTTAATATTTTCATGGGGAAGACATTTTAATTATCTAGATCTAATTTATTTAACCATTTTAAATCTTCATCATTTTCTCCTGGTTTTCAGACATCATGCATTTTCCCCAGAATTTTCTCTACTATTCAGTACCAAACTTATACTAATGTAAATGGGAAGAATAATTTGACAAGACACTGGACCAATATGAATCATGACAGTATAATGTCATAATATTATACTCTACCTTGAATTTCATTTTGATTGGAACTTAAAACAAAGTGGAATTAACAAACAGTAGGTTTACAGTTTTAAATATGGAAAGCACGAGAGTTTATTCTTGGATTATTTTTTAATTATTGTTTTGTCTCCCATACCAACAACTGTTAATCTACTTTTGCTTCAACCAGTATTGTCTTTATTACTAGTAACCATTTTAACTAAGATTTTTTAATAAAACTATCTTTTCTAAAGTTCATAATTTGTGGAAACTCTAAATTAATGTTTTTAAGAACCCTAAAATATCCTGTGGAATGATAGAAAAAATAATATTAGGAATAATTATGAAATATGCCATTTAATAGTAGTGTTTTAGGACAAAAAAATATATCCTAATGTGCCCATTATAATTGAGAGGAAGATATCACATTTATATTGATCAGGATAAGTTTAGACTTAGCTTCATCAAACATTTAGCATTAGCATTGTCTACTGCTTAGAATTCAGCATGATATATTTGTTTATTTTAGTTGAATTTCCTGAAAACTGACAATAATGTAGGCATTGGATATTACATTTTGGATATTAAATGCTAATATCTCAAACATTCCTCAGTATCCATCCCAATTCCAATAAATAAAGTGAATATAAGTTCATGCATTTTAAGTAGTTTCAATTTGTCTATATATGTACTGAAATAGTCTAAGTGATTATCAAAGACTAGAAATTCTTCAAATCTCAATAATAAGTAACAAATTGTCTTTAAAATGAATATGCATATAGACATCTTTTTTTATAATATGAAAAAATAAAACAGTCTGTCCTGTCTAAGCAATGTGCCCATAAATGTAATTGGCAATACTATTTTAGTGTAGTTACAAAGTCACTCAATAGTTAATATTATAAGCTGAAAACTAGAAATTTTGATCGAATCTAAACAACTGGATCATCCATGTTCATGAATTTGAAGACTCAATATTGCTCAAGTAGTAATTATTACCAACTTGACTTATAGATTCAATGTAATCACAGCAACTGTTCTAAAACGTATATGGAAAGGCAAAAGACCTATATAGCCAACATGATACTGGAGAAGAAAAACAAAGTTCAATGTCTTGCGATACCCAACTTCAAGACATTTATAAAGCAACAGTAGTTAGAAAAGTAGAGTATTGTTGAGATGAGAAATACAGATAAACAAAGCAGAATAGAAAGCTAAAAATGAAATATAATAATTAAAATGATAATGCAAATCTACAAAACTTTGAAAAAAGGAGAAAATATTACATGACCTTGGATTTGGTAATGAAATTTTAAATAAAACGTTATTAGCATGATCTATGAAAGAAAGCAATTATAACTTGGATGCTATCAAATTTTAAAACTTCTGCTCTGTGAAAGACACCAATAAGAGAACTTTTTGAAAAATGAGCCCTGGACCATGTGACTCCTTGGCCTGCACACCAGAGTCTTTGGTTCAATTATCAGTCAAGGATATGTTCTTGGTTGCAGGTTCCATTCCTGGTCCTGGATAATGCGTATGCAGAAGAGAAAAGATTTGCAAAACATTTATCTGAAAAAGAGCTTTTATCCAAAATACACAATAGGTGAATGGATCTAAGTTGTGGCACATTCTTAAAATAAAGCATTTCTCAGTAATAAAAGGAAAAGAGCAATTAAACCACATAAAGATGTGGAAGAAACTAAAATGCATATTGCTAAAAGAAAGAAGCCTGTATGAAAAGCTAACATGCCATATAATTCCAATTATTTGACATTCTGAAAAAGGCAAACTTATAGAAAGCATTGTAAAAAATCAGTATTTGCTCAGAGTTTGGTTTGGGCTTCAGGGGGTGAAGGGTTAAATAAATACTATAGTACATGGAATTTATTTTTTAAGATGATGAAATAATTCTGTATGATATAATGATGACTATAAGCTATGGAGCCTTTGTCAAAATCCATAGAAGTTTACAATATACAGTAAATCTTTGTGTATGCAAATTAAAAAATATAATTTATAGGTCATGGGATCCCAGGATGAAATGCAGAACACGACAAACAATTTAGGTATATTGCAAATGTATATGTCAACGTAAAGGGGGCAGGGTAATCATATGCTGATTTAAGTAACTTTTTTTTTAAAATTCTTTATTGTTTATGGTATTATATCTAGTATTACATATGACTCCTTTTTCCACCATTGACCTCTCCTCGGCCTTATATGACAAAAGGCAAATAGAATTGTACTAACATAGCACTCTAGTTGATAATGCTTGCTTCTTTGTGTAGTTCCATGGGGAATTTTAAAACCATTACATCTGTAGTCTTGGTCAGTGTTTCTAAGTGGTTATAGTCTTGGCCTGCATGCCAAATGGTCTCAGATTCAATTCCCAGTCAAAAGTCCTGGGTTGCAGATTTGATCCTCAAGTCTGGAAACATGTGGCGGGCAATCAATTGATATCTTTCCTACATTGACATTTCTCTCTCTCCCTACTTCTCTTCCACTCTCTAAAAACCAATAGAAAAAAAAAAATCCTCAGGTGAGGATTAACAACAACAGCAATTAAACATTATACCTGTAGACTGTAATTGAACAATCAAGCAAATGAATTACAGATGGCAGAAGTCAGTTATCACACTTTGTACCGGGAGTCTACAGATAAGCCAGAGAAGCAGTATGGAGTAATTGATACATAGTAGGAGACATCATTAAGAACTCTGTTATTTACATTTGTATTATAAAATGAACATAAACTGATGAACAAAAATAGATCCAGAGACAGAGAAGCATCAAACATACTGTCAAATTTCAGAGAGAAAGCAAGGGAGGTGGAGGGAGGGGGCTTGAGGCAGCAAGAGATCAAGCAAAGGACTTGTATGCTTGTATATAAGCATAAACAATGGACACAGACACTATAGGGGTGAAGGCATGTGCTGGGATGGGAGTGGCCAGGGAGAGGTAAATAGAGGGAAAAGGAGACATATGTAATACTTTAAACAATAAATATTATTTTTTAAAAATAACTTTTTTATAAGTTAATAGATATGCAGATGGTTACATATAGAAATGTACATAGATATCTATAAGTAGTTGGATTAACATACACACATATACCTTCTTGCTCTTTCCATTGAGAGGGCATGGAACAATGACACTTCAATAGCAATGAGCATATCTAGTGCCACAACATTGGTTTCTAATACTATTCTCCATTAAAAAAACAAAAATGGTTACTTAGAAAAATAACTTATTGGTAAGTAGTAGACAAGATTATTCTGGAGTGTCCTTAATGTCAAAAAGCAAGAAAATGCTAAAATAATTAAAGGTAATGCAATGATGGAAATATGTCCAAAGGATATAAATGATAACTGAAAGAGCCCCAGTGTGACAATCTGAGCAAAAAGGGGAGAAAAGTAAACTCTAGAATAAAGTAAATATTAATGAGTCTATACTGAATAAGTAAATAATTGAATAAGTAATAAATGGGGTTGAATAGATAAATATCCCCATTCAGAACTCCAAGTAGTTGTTTTCAGGTACTTCACCTTAAAAAAAGTTGAATATAACTCCTTAATTGTAGCCGGGCACAAAGACTTTTTTCCAAAGAATACAGTATGGAGAAAAGGGGAATTAAGAGTAACTTTATGGCCTTAACTTGTTTGGCTCAGGGGTTAGAGCAGTGCTCAGCAAACTCATTAGTCAGCAGAGCCAAATATTAACAGTACAATGATTGAAATTTTTTTTGAGAGACAAATTTTTTTAAAATTTAATCTTTTGCTAACACCACTTCTTCAAGATAGACTCACCCAGGAAGTAGTATTTTGTGGAAGAGCCACACTCAAAGGGCCAAAGAGCCGCATATGGCTTGCAAGCTGCAGTTTGCCAACCATGGAGATAGAGCATCAACCTGCAGATTGAAGGGGTCTCAGATTTGATTCCAGTAAAGGGCACATTCCTGGGTTTTGGGCTTGATCTCCAGTAGTGGGTGTGCAGGAGGCAGCCTATCAATGATTCTCGTTTATCATTGATATTTCTCTCTCTCCTTCTCCCTTCCTCTCTGAAATCAATAAAAATAAATTTTAAAAAAGAGTAACTTTATGCATTAAGAAACTGAGAAATACAATCTTAAGTTAGGTAATCATGACTTACATCAATAGAAATAAGTCATATTGATATGTATCCTTGATATGATGTGATAAGAATAGCTCTTTACCCTGGTGGTCTACCTTTCCAGAACATATTAACCACAGTTTAACCATAAGAAAAGCATCAGGCCAATCTTAGTTAAGTAACATTCTACAAAATATTAGATCAGTATTCCTCAAAATTATGAAGGTCATCAAGAAACAAAGAAAGTGATCAAAGCCATCATAGTCTAGAGAAGCCTAAGAAATCATGGTGATTAAGTATAATGAGGTATAATGAATGGGACTATAAAATAGAAAAAGGAGATTAGGGATAACTAAGAAAATCTGAATAAATTATGGACTGTTAATAATATGATATCAGTAATTATTCATTAATTGTGACAAATCCTATCTAATAAAATAGCAATATGCAAATTAACCATCATTCCATTACACCCACCAGCCAATCTGTAGCGAGTATGCAAATTAATACAACCAAGATTTCTGTGGCCCTGGATTGAGCAAGAAGCTTGGGTTTCCCTGGCAATGGAGGAAGCCAAGCTTTCTGCACAACCAGGCCTCCACTCAAGGCTACCAAGTTTCAATTATAGAAGATAAATAAATCCAAGGTTCCCAGAGCCTCTGCTTGAGTTGTTGGGGAAAATGGCTTGCCTGCAAACCACCATAGGCACCTCGCCCAGACTGCCCCATGCCCCAAGGGAACTCCCACTCTAATCCAGGACACTCTTCAGGGCAAACAAGGTGGCCCCCACCCATGCACCAGGCCTCTATTCTAGCTAATAAAAGAGTAATATGCAAATTGACAATCACTCCAACACACAAGATGGCTGCCCCCATATGGACACAAGATGGCCTCCATAAGATGGCTAACAGGGGAGGGCATTTGAGAAATACCAGAGGTGGGAAGTTGGGGGAGACTGGGCCTTCAGGAAAGGGCAGTTGTGGGGGACCCATGTCTGCAGGTGAGAGCAGTTAGGGGGAACCTTCCCTGCAAGGGAGAGCTATTAGGGATGACCAGCCCTGCAGGGGAGGGCAGTTGTGGTCAATCAGGCCAGCAGAGGAGGGCAATTGGAAGGAACCAGACCTCCAAGGGTAGGCACTTGGGGGTGATCAAGCCCTCAGGGGAGGGCAATTAGGGGCAAACAGGCTGGCAGGGGAGCAGTTAAGCTTCAATCAAGCTGGCAGGGGAGTGGTTAGGTGGTGATCATGCTGGCAGGGAGAAGAGATTAGGAGCAATCAGGAAGGCAGGCAAGCAGTTGGGAGCCAGCAGTCCTGTATTATGAGAGAGATGTCCAACTGCCTGTTTAGGCCCAATCCTGGTAATATTGGGCCTAAACAGGCAGTTGGATATTCCTCAAAGGGCCCCAAATTGAAGTGGGTGAAGGCTGGGCTGAGGGGCACACCCTCCCATGCACAAATTTCATGCACTGGGCCTCTAGTATTATATAATAAAAGACTATTATGCAAGCAGACCAAATAGCAGAACGACAGATCACTATAATGTACATTGACCACCAGGGGGCAGATGTTCAATGCAGATGTTCAATGAGTAAAAATCAAACCATGACTTCCTGGTTCATAGGTCAGTGCTCAACAACTGAGCCATACCAGCAAGGCAATTTAATTATCTTATTAATGAGAGCCTTGGATCATAGTAGAGTATTCAGATAAGTAAAAATTGGAACAGAAAATGAGTCACATCTACATTACTAACTGTTTTTATTTAATCAGTTATTTTCATTTACATTAAAAAGTAAATACTTTCTGTGACTCAAGAGTTAGCCACTCACATTTCCCCTATATTCTTCTTTCTTGCTGCTCTATACCCATATTCTCTAGTGCACACAAATCTTTTTTTTTATTTTTCTTACACTGAATGATCAATTCATATCCTCATTTGGGATAATATAAGAAAGGAATCTAAGCAGTGTCATCAGCTTATTTTATTCTATTGTGTGGAACAATCAGGCAATAGTGATTATGAGCCAGGTAAGACAATGTGTTCAATGTCGATGTGGGTTTAGACTGTAGCTGCCTTCAGAAGAAATGCCTGACCCTGGGAAAAGGGTGCATACATCTGATTTAATAAGTTCAACAAGAAAAAAATATATCTGTATCTTACTGTAATGAGACTATTGTAAAGAAGCATAGGAAAATGGTCATTGTAAATTTTCTCTCCATTCTTCTATTCTTGGTCCACAACATGATTCTTTGAGGCTGTGAAGTAATGGACAAAACTGACAATCTTGCAAAAGATCCAAGCCTTATCCAGGGAGAATAATTGAGACATGAGAACATTTGAAGAAAGGGATGGAACAAGGAGAAAAAAAAAATGATTTAGAGAGCCAGAGTCCTTCTTGGAATAAAAATGAATATTATCCAAATAAGGTTTATGAAAGAGTGGGTCATACATATTAAGCTAGAAAAAAGGTACCCCTAAAGAGAGAAAGCTGTGAAAAGATGGTCATTCAGAGGTTTTCCTTTGGAATTAAATTTTACAAGACTTTTCTAAAAGTTTTTATTCTACTTTCCCAATTCTTCAAAAATAGTGTCATGTTTATTTGCAAACACTGGTGTGATATTTATCAAAAGGCTAAACAAAAATCTAGTTCAAGCAGTCAGAGTTTGCCTCCTCTATCTCCTTTTGGGAGCATGTAGAGGAGATCAATCTTCTTAAACTATTGTTTTGAGTTTTAGGAGTTAAAGGGAAGTGAGCTCAAATGAAACTTAACACTCAACAAGATGATTCGCTTTTTTAAAGTATTATTCTGTATTAGTTTCAGGTGTACAAAATAATGGTTAGTAAATCATATACTTTATAGAATTGTCTCATTGATATTTCAAGTACCCACCCGCCCTGGGCCCATATATAGTTATTATAGTATTTTTTTCCCTCTCACTGACCTCTTCCAAGCACTCCCACTCCCCAGCACACTCCCTCATCCCTCTAGTGTCTGTATCCCTTGGTAATGCTTATATGTATGCATACAATTCCTTTGTTTGATCTCTTGCCTCCCCCTTCCCTCCTTTCCCTCTGAGATTTGACAATTAATTGAACATTGGGGCTTGTCTTCATAGAACCCCCCTCCTGGAAGTTAGACAACATTCTGTAAAGAAGTTCAGACATGATTACTGAGCAATTAAAGCTGACACAGAAAGATAGAGAATTTGAAAGATGAGAGACCATCTTAGAAATTGCAGCCTCGGTTGAGCTCATGCTTGAATATAACTGTGAGAGTGACTTCAGTGAAAAATGTGGAACAGAGAACCACCTACAGAATTAGGATAATGGATAACATTTTTTAAAGTTTTGGGGTTCTATGTTTTGCTTCTATGTCTCTGGATCTATCTTTGTTCATCAGTATATGTTGTTCACTATATTCCATAAATGAGTGAGATCATGTGGTATCTGATTACTTTTATACTAAAACTAGAGATCTGATGCTCAAAATTCATGCAAGGATTCAGCCCTCCCAGCCACCATGGTTTGCTTCAGCCCTCACAGCCCCAGCTTTGTCCAGAAGGTCGTCCAGAAGGACATCCAGAAGGACATTCGGAAGGTTATTTGGTCATCCAGTCTAATTAATATATTATGCTTTTATTATTATAGATATATGACAGGAAATCATCCATTTAAAGGTATAGTAGAAGCTGAAATGTGTGTTATGTCTATAATGTTTGAATATTCATTAGTGTTCAATCTGTTGAAGCAAAACATAGTACCCCAAAACTTAGTGGCTTTCAGAGAGGTCATCCATAATCTTAATTCTGTAGATGGTTTTCTGCTCCACATTTTTCACAGATGTCACTCTCACAGCTATATTCAAGCATGAGCTCCACTGAGGCTGCAATTTCTAAGATGGTCTCTCATCCTTCAAGTTCTCTATCTTTCTGTGTCAGCTTTTATTATTCAGTAATCATGTCGGAACCTCTTTATAGAATGTTGTCTAACTTCTAGGAGAGGAGTTCTATGATAACAAGCCCCAATGTGCAATTAATTCTCAAGCCTCCTATTTTCATTGTCATGTTAGCATCTCATTGATCAAAGCAAACTATGTAGCCAAGCCCAGAATTAATGTAAAAGTGGATTACATAAGTATCTGAATATTAGAAGGCATGGCTTATAGGGAGTTACCAATTTAAGAGCCTCTCATAATTAGAATTTCAAATTAACATCAAATTCCAACAAATTGAATTTAAATGATTATGCCTTGGATGATGGAGAGGGTACATGGAAAATAGAGTTAGGCAATGTTCCAGATTTTTTTTTAAACTAAGAATATTGGGTTTTAGTAATTACCTTATGGGGCACAATTACCACTTTAATACAACAAATGAATAACTTTAGTTAAATTTTGTTCCTTAGTGTATTAACAACTGAATTTTGAAGAACTAATTGATTTCCTATATATAGCTTTAGCTAATGTGGTTATTTCCAGACACAAAACTTCTTTTTTCTCACCCATCACACACAGTTTATTGGTAAACACAGTAAGCATGTAAGGACACACACACATACACACACACACACACATACACACACACCTGAAATTAAATTGTAAAATAATATAAAATAATTGATTAAATATTTTATAGGTCTGCTTCCTGAATTTTATTTTCCTCATTATTTTAAAAGCTAAAGCATTTAAAAGTAGTTCAATGTCTTTTATATTTTAACAAAGTACTAATTACTGGTGGGAGAATACTAAGTAAGATCTGAGACATCATATTTTAATATGTATAATTCTTTTTAATTTCTATATTTGTTCATATATATAATGATTTTATTGAAACTTTAACTATATTAAAATATTTTTAAAAGAGATTTTGCATCCATGTTATTGCTAATGTAATTGAGAGTTAGTAAAAGGAAGTGGATGTCCAGAGCTGTACTTCTAGAAGGGCACTGAGTTCAGATTACAATTATGATAGAGTAAAATTCCTGTGCTTTCTTATGACAGAATAAATGTGAGCTGTAGGGTTACAGATCTGGGTTTAATTTTTAACAGCAACACTTGAAGAAATTATATACATTGGGAAAATACAGATTCTGTGCTTTAAATAGTAAAGTAGTGATAAATACTATTATTAGCATGGTTACATTGATATAATTCTATCAATTTTCTTGATCTCTTTGAAAATATAACCACTGTCCTTAAAAGCTTCAATCTAGGTAAAGAGTAAGGAATAATCAATAAAGGAATAGCAGTCAGTAGGTATTTAAAAGTATTAAAAAGAAGAACGAATAGAAAAAAAATCATTAAATAGTAAATTGTTAGCAGTGAAGGAAGCAATATATAAATTCATTGAAGAGGAAGAGAAGTGAGGGCTGATGCAATCAGTGAGGACTTGATAGAGAAGGTGACTCTTGAATTTGGCCTTAAATTTATAATAATAATTGGTAGAAGTGTCTTTTGCCTCTAACCTCAGCAGAGTTCACATTTATTCTCTCTATAATGACAGCTCACAGACATGAGGTTCATTATCAATCACATCTCAACCATGAAGGGCTGACCCTTTTGCCACATTGATTAGGCATTACATTGATCTGCTATGCATTATGTCAGTTCACCCTCCTCCCTGCTTCCTCCCTCTCTATTGTACAAACGTCTGCATTTTGCCCTTTCAGGGTCTAAGTACCCAATCTAGCTCATCTTGTCTAGATTACTTATCTGGAAAGCACCAGTTTTTTTTTTTTTTATAATAAGCACTTACAGTGGAAAAAAATGTGCTCTCCAAAAATATAAGTGCATGTACTCTAAGTACCTGAGTAAAAGAACAATTGTGAAATTGTTTAAAGAAGAAATGAAATGTTCAATTGGAGACCAAAACTGCTTTACAGCAGTGCAATAAAATCAAGCACAAAGCCGGTACCCTCAGCACCAGACTATTATTTACATACAGCAAAACAGGAAGTAGCCCTCAAGGTTGCTTGACCAAAAATATATGAGTGATGAGGGTTTCATTTCTTTCCTTTTAACCTCTGAGGAACAATAGAGAAGGGTAAGAAGACTCACATTTAAGAAAATGGCAAAAGTACATTATTTTTTAGTCTTCTCCCATCTTTCTTGAAGTTTATTATGATAAATAGGTAATAGGTTGAATAGAATATCTGTCCTCTTTATTCCCTTAGAAAACAATGCCAATGAGGGATAGAAATTGGCATTATCCTTCAGAAATGGCACAAATTCTTTCCCATGAAAATTTTAAAAGGAAAAATTGAATATTTTGCTTCATATTTCTACTTCAAAAGCTTTTATTGAATAAACAGACAAAAGCTATTTCTGTAGAGAGAGAATACAGTCTGAGTAGCAAATAAAGGCAAATCATGGAGTACTTTTCTGTTTGTTCAAGGAAGCACACTAACTTAGATAGTGTGTCTATTTGGGATGACTTAAGAAGATATCTGATAGAAAGTTATTTCTTGTCCTTCTGTCTAGTATACTTCCCTATGTCTTCAAAATTAATATACTATTTGCTCCTCTTAGACCTAACCTTTTTGGTGTTAATTCTCTTCTGACAATGTTTTCCACTGATTTTTTGAAAGTGTGGGAAGTAGGAGGAAAGAGACAGAGAGTGAGAAAGAGAGAGAGAGAGAGAAAGAGAGAGAGAGAGAGAGAGAGAGAGAGAGAGAGAGAGAGAGATCTTTGTGAAATAAATACATCGATTGGTTGCCTCCCATACTTGTCCTGACCAGGCCAAGGGATTAAGTCTGCAACTGAGGTACATGCCCTTGACTGAATTTGAACTCAGAACCCTTCAGTCTGGGCAACCAATGCTCTATCCAATGAAGAAAACTGGCTAGGACTAGACCTGATCTTTTGACTGATTTTGTTTTGCTAGAAAGGTCGAAGAGAGAACGTTTATAGAAAAAAATACATGAACTGTATTTGACTTATTATAGATCATGTTTATTGACACTAAAATTCTTGGCTATCCTTCTATTACTATATACACGAGAGCTCGTTCTTGAATATAATTTTATAGGCCTTTGAAATTTCATCCTATTTTAAAATATTGTTTTCTTTTTATCTTTCTCAGCCTCTAAATAAATCTCATGCATTGTTATGAGCAGGTAATATTCTCATAGTGTGCACTCTTCCTTTGCCCAAGCCCTTATTCTAATATTTTACAAATAATGACCAGCAATTTAATTTGGAGGCAGCAGTGTCCCTCAACCCTTATTATATATATCATGCACAGACCTTCAGTAATTAGACAAATGTCATATAGGAGTCATGTTGGGAAAGAGGGAATATGGGAGTGAAAATAAGTGAAGATTCTCTATCCCCAACTTTCTGAGCCCTTAATTCCTCTACATAAGGTTTCAAAGGAAGAAAGTGTGGCTATTAAACAAAACCTGAAAACTACTGTTTTCTATAGCACACTAAATTGATGGATAAGGAAACTCTTCCCATAAAAATACTCATTTTAATTGTAACACAAGTCTTTTTTAAGGCAATGGTCCTGTGATTGGTACAGTAGAGATTTGAAACGAATAAAATGAACACAAATGTAAGGCTGGTCAGAAGAATGTTTTGAGGCAGAATCAAGAGCATCAAACCAACAGAATCTCCAAGAAAGACCTAGTCACATAGAGCATCATTTATTGCACACTTGGGAAGAACTACTCGAAGCATCCATCCCACACCTGGCACCTGAGGCAGAAAAGAGGGAAGTGTCTCCCCAGTTGTTACCTAGCCCAACATCACCTAGCCCTTAGGGAAACATGGGTCAAACTTTGTAAATACAATGTAGTCAGACTCATATGCTCCAAAGCACTTTTTATTTTCTGCTCTTGAGTGCAGTTTGGTTTCCTTCCTGATACTGATTTTCAAGTAATTTCAGACTTTTTCTTCTTCAATATTTAATCTGAACATCTTGACAGTGCCCATGCAGCAAGCAGACACCTGTGGGCTTCTGTGCTTTCTCAATTTTCTCCACAGGTGAAAAGTTTATTTCTGTGAAATCCAGCCTGTGCCCAAAGGTTTCTATAAACATTTCCATTCATCTTTTATATTGCACCTCTCCACATCTTGATATTTTTCTCAGTCCTTCAAACTTGATAACTGCCTCAATTTACTATTACAAGAGTAGCTGCCATAGATTTCTTCAAGTGGAGAACCAATGTCTATTTACTTATGAAATAAGTTTAAATTGATCATACCTATGCCTTTTCCTTTTAAACCAATCTGTCATGGCAGCATTACCAGCCCTGTCCTAGTGCTTGCTTAGTACTAGAAAATTCACGGCAGATGGAAATGTTAGCTCAACTTCTGAAGTGGATGGAAGGGAAAAGAGGAGGGATGATATTAACAATGGCATAGAAACAGTGGTAAAGTTATAAAATAATAATAATTTGAAATAATGAGTGACAATAAAGACAAAGAAAAGAGAAATACAGAAAGAGAGTTAAGGGGGCAATAAAAATCTAATCATGGTAAGCAGATAGAAAACAACACTTGTTTAGAATTTTTATCTGTCTAAAACAAAACAAGAAACTATATTTGAACCAAGAATGATACCTGGCCATGGCTACTGAAGATGTTCTTGACCTCCTCCACAGTTTTGTCTAGTGTGGATCCTGTCCCTGCATAAGCCTGATAATTAAATACAAAATCTTCTCAATATCAAAGACATTTCTTTTTTTAAATTTTATTAATTTTTTACAGAGAGGAAGGGAGAAGGATAGAAAGTTAGAAACATTGATGAGAGAGAGACATGATCAGCCTCCTCCTACACACCCCCACTGGGGATGTGCCCACAACCAAGATACATACATGCCCTTGACTGGATGGAACCCAGGACACTACAGTACGCAAGCAAGCCGACACTCTATCCACTGAGCCAAACTGGTTTCGGCCAAAGACATTTCTAATGCAACTTAATTGTCAAGAAATTCAGAGCATTCACTTTTCAGCCTTTGTATACAGTCATATTGCTGGGAAGAGAAGAATAAAGGTATTTTTCCTGTTAAAAATAAAAAAAAAAAATTTGAAGCACACAAAATGTCATGCATGACTACAACAATAAAGAGATTTCTTTACCCGAATCTTTTAATACCTCTGGAAACTTCACAGTTGTTTCTCATTATTTAGAAAGAATAAAATGAGTAATTATTTTTATTTATTTAGAAAAAAAGAACCTGTCTTCCTTTTAATAGTAACTCAACTCATGGCTACAAACAGTCCAGGATCAAACTCCATATACAGCATTCTATTTGTACTAATAAGTTTCGATTCTTTTTAAATCCTTCTTACATTCTGTAACTCCAAAGAATAATTTATCAGGTTACGTATTTATTGTTAATATATTATATCTATGGTCAGTATTATCTGACAACTTATAAGTGAGCCCATCTGACTTTATTTATTATGAAAATGTCCATCTATGAAAGTTCTAGTTTACAGAATGAATAACTGAAATAGTGGTAAATTGTATTAAAAACCAAGTCTTTCTGCCTTAACAGGTTTGCCTCAGTGGATAGAGTGTCGGCCTGTGGACTGAAGGGTCCCAGGATTGATTCCAGTTAAGGACATGTACCTTGGTTGTGGGCACATCTCCAGTAGGGGGTGTGCAGGAGCTAGCTGTTCCATGTTTCTCTCTCATCAATGTTTCTAACTCTCTGTCCTTCTCCCTCCTCTCTAAAAAACTCAATAACATATATTTTTTAAAAAAAAGTCTTTTTTTTACAAAAGACTTCAACTGGTATTCATCATGTAATGATTTTCTTTACTGTCATTGTTTATTCACACACATATAACTAAAGAAGATACTGAGAGACTGATAGGCTAAGATAATTATATCTAACCTGTATGATATATAATCACCCAAATGAAGATGAAGCCTATTATAGGTAGTGATTTTTCCTAATTTTTCCCTTCTATATCAGCAGCACTGAGAAAAATTTCTGGTTATATATTATATGTTGACATGTTTTATTTATGGAAAGCAGAATGAGTGAGCTACTATAAAACCAGCTGAAATCATGTTAATATGCTTTATGGATTAAAAACCCAGTGTAATGAAGGCTATTCCTGGCCCCTTAAGTATCTTGATTCTGCTTGATCTTGCCATTTTATTTCTAATTTACTCACATCTCTTTTATTGGTGGCTTTGTATCCCATTGTGAAGTGAAAATATTCATTGGCAACTCATACACTTACCTTTCATTTGTGATCTAGTGAATGATCATCAAGTATAATGGGAGAACTCCAAATGGCTCCTTTGTGTCTCCTACCAACCCACAAACAAAGCCACTGGTCGGCAGGACCATCAGAAAGAACCACAGTGATTAGGGAAGGAACATTTGCTGGGGGTGAGAGGTGGGGGGAGATAAGTGCTGAGCAGATAAAAAAGAAGTACACAATTTTTTTTTTTCTGGTTAGTATTCCAGTCAAAGTTAAGTCAAAGTAGGGGTTATCTCCTTTCCTCAAAACACAATTTACATTCTTATATTTACATTCCTATTCGGGTTAATAGTGGACTCAATTAATTTGATGTTTTATTTCCCATATGGATTACTTCCCTTTGACCTTTCTTCTTTTCTTAAGTCTCTGCTAGTTAAGGGAAGAGCAAAACCTGTCATTACTTTCTCACTTTGAAATAAATACTCAACTAAAAGGGCACTCAAAATTTGTACCTTAAAAATAGAAAAAAAAGGTCATTGTTTTGGTATTTTTTGTCTTTCCTCTGAAAGCTATTTGCAGTAGAATTAGGAAGAACCAATATTGCAATGTTTGACAAATTATTTGAATACCATGTGGCTCATGGTAAAGTTGACACATAAAAGTTACAAGTCCTCTCCTTGTCAGATTGGCATCATGCACATCTCCTTAAAACATACCTTACTTCTATGTAGGATCTAATGAACAAAATAAACTGACAAATAAAATAGATTCTGAGATATGGAAGCATACAATAGACTGACAAATCTTGGAGCTTGGGTGGGAGAGTGAATTAACTATGAACTTATATGAATACTAGAGGCCCGATGTACAAAATTTGTGCACTCAAGTAGGGGGCAGAGGGGCCCTCAGCCTGGCCTGCAACCTTTCATAGTCCAGGACCCCTCAGGGAATGTCCACCTGCTGCATTAGGCCCACTCCCTGGCTGAGTAGCACTCCCCCTGTGGGAGTGCACTGACCACCAGGAAGTAGTTCCTGTATTGAGTGTCTGCCCACTGGTGGTCAGTGCACATCATAGAGACTGGTCATTCAACTGTTTGGTCAATTTGTATATTAGGATTTTATTATATAGGATATACATAACCTATGGATACAGGTAATAGTGTGGTGAAGGCCTGGGGAAAGGTCAAGAGCAGGATAGAGGGGATCAGTCGGGGGAAACAAAGGACATCTGTAATACTTTCAACAATAAAGATAAATGTAAAATAATTAAAAATAAATAAAGCAACCAGCAAAAGGATCCACTTACAGATTAGATGTGGGTTGTTCAGGAAAGTGAGGAGATCCACTAAAAAGTTTTACTCTGCATATGTTCATCTAAAATGAAAAAAAAAAAAATACTTGATCTCCAAATAAAGACAATAAATCAATAAAGCAAGTATATTCTTTCACCCAATATGATGCAATTATCCTGTGTACAACCCAAAACATACAAAACATTTTTATAAAAGAGGTCATAAAGTCACTGAGTGATCTTTGCTCTCTTTGATAATATCCCATAGCTTAAATACTGTGATATAAAATCAATACTTTTATGTAAGATGCAACAACTTACCCTTGACTTACATTAGCGGTTGGAGTGCTGCTGTGCATGATCATTTTTATGGCTTAATGGATCATGTAACAGTCAGTTTATGATAGGCATAATAACTTGGTGGCTTATGGTCAAGTGTTCAATTTTTATCAGAGCTCAATACCAGTCTAAACACTGTTTCTAAAAGAGAGAGTACGTATCTACAGGGAATGGTAAGGTATGCTTCAAAAATTTTAAACTTGTGCTGAGTGTCAATCATAGATACCCACCAAAGGCTTCAAATAGCATTAATTTCTCACACTATCACTTGGTGTAGCATTGGATGTACTGGATCATATAGACCAAGTGGCAGAGCAGCTTGCAGAGCCTTCTCTTATTTTTAGACCCATTCAATACATATAGCTTTTTGAGTCATGAAGTAAGAGGACTAGAATTAAACAACCTGCTTCTTAGTCCCAAAGAATAGGCCCTCTATCATTATGCTTCTTTTTCACTTATATGAGGGACCAGATGCAACAGCTAATCCTTCATTTTAGAGATATCTTGACCTGTTCCACACTATGGAGCCCCTAGAAATCTCATTGAGATAGAAGGCTCATTAAGTATTGTCATATTTTTCCCTCATTCTCTGACACACTAATTCATCTAAATTATTATTTTTCTTGATCACTATGTCCAATCAGTAAAGCATCATCAATGTACTGTACTAGTGTTATGTCCTGTGTAAGTGGAATACTAACAAGATCCCGGTAACTAGGTTATGAAATAGGGCTGGAGAGTTGCATAACTGAAAAGTAGGAGAGTGAAAATGCATTATTGGTCTTGCCAGCTGAAAGCAAACTGCTTCTGGTGGTTCTTATTGGTGGGTAGAAGGAAGTAATTTGCCAGATCAAAAGCTACATATCAGATAGTAGAATATTTATTAATTTGACCAAGTAATGAAACCACATCTGGTAGAGAAACAGTGTAGAAGTTACATTAGTTACTCATAGTTCCTGTTATTGATAGAGTTACTACATGGTCATTATACAAGAACCAACTCTGTCTTCTTCAGAGGCCTAATAGGCCTGTTGCACAGGAACATGGCAGCAATCACCACTCCTGCATCATTCAAATTTTTGACAGTGAGATTATTTTTTGTAATCCCTTGAATGAACTATTGCTTTTGGTTTGATATTGAAACAGAAATTTTTTGGGGTGAAAAAGACAGGTTTTAGGAAAATTTAGAAAGTAAGGGGACCATGGAGGAAGCACAGGGTTACAGAGCAGCAGGAGACATATTTCCATAGACTGGAGAAGGTGAAAATCTGCAACAGGTATATTTCCACAGAATGAGGGAGCTGGGAAGAGAAAAGGTCTATATTTACAAAATAAAGGGTAGGAAGCCCTTCATCCAGAAGAAGAAAGCCCAAAGGGAATAGGAAAACAATAAGGAAGAAGAGTTGAAGTTCCCATGTGAGGTTCAACCTTTGAGCCCAGGAGTTACTATAGTCTAAAGAAATAGTAACCAATCAGAGAGGATATTAAGGCACCAGGTTCTGTAACCTTTATAAGCGATAGGGAAAAAAGAACTGAGTGGGATCCTATCCCCTTTCCCACATGGGAGTCCATTTTGGAGGACTCTTCCCCCTCCCTATGTGGGAGTCTGTACCTGTTCTTTAATAAATTTTCACCTTTGCTATACCATTCACTACATATAGCTTTTTGTCTGTAGATTCATTCTTTGACTCTGGTGGACAAAGAATCAGGGTTACAGTCAAAAATTCTGTTTCACTATTAGGTAAATTTCATGGGAATGTGGTCGGAATTACCATCCATGCATCTTTCTAGTTCTTAATGGAGGCACTAATTTTTGCTATTCCTCAAAAAAATGTGCTATTGTGCTTTAAATTGTTATTATTTTCCTCTTTAGAGGAAATTCTAGTGATGTTTTTATTTGGCTTTTTCTACCCTTTTGGCTTCCACTGCAACCTTTGGTGAATTAGTGTGAAGGTTCTGAATGCTGTTGTATATTTCTATTCCAAATATTTAATCTGGAACTGGGAAAGTAAGCACAGAATCTATTTGGGATCCATTGAATGCATTTTAACATAGATTGTAGCTAAGATGTGATTGGTCATGTTACCCCCATTATCTTCTATTCTGACGTGAATTGCAGTGACATTTGAATCTTCTGGGATTAGAATGAATTCACACCTATATTACTTAGCTTCCAACATGTCTGATTATTTTATTTTCCTCAGTACAGGTACCTTCTTAAAAGTCTGTAGATCCCTTTCCGAAAGACAGAAGAAATACTTTGTGTGAATAATTTAGGCCCTGAACATACTTCCTCTCAAAGACTTCCAAATTATTTTAATTGTGCAAAATTATCCATGCATCTTTTTTTGAATATATTATCATCCAGACCTCACAGTTCTTGTCCTCTTAGACCTGCTTCAATAACTAGGATCTAACTAGAACTGACAATGGGGCTTATTTAAGTTTTTGACTCACTTTAATCTTAAATAGCACTGTGTAGTTAAAAAAGTGTCTTGGCATAATTTATCCCAGTAGATTAATGCAATATTTTGATAAAGAAGTTTGACTAGATATTAGCATTAACATGAGAAAAATAACCTCATATGTGTCATTAATCTCATATGTGTCATTAATATTACTCCATCCAAATAAAAAGACAAAGATAATATTATTTGAGGACACATATAATTGTTTATTTTTAGTTTTGTCTCATTGCTTTCTACTAAATTATACCACACTGAGAAATTTACAGTGTAATAATGAGAATGTCACATAAAATTAATTATATTTGTTGATTTCATGAAAAGTGAAAAATGTAAAATATGTTGAATTAAGATTCATTAATATTTATTGAGACAAATTTTATAACTTCCTTTTTTTCTTTTTAAATAATTTAAAAAATACTTTTATTTCAGAGAGGAAGTGAAGGGAGAGCTAAAAATATCAATGATGAAAGAGAATCATTAATTGGCTTTTTCCTGCATGCCCTCTATTGGAGATCGAGCCTACAACCTGGACATGTGCCCTTGACCAGAATCAAACCTGGAACCCTTCAGTCCTCAGGCCAACGCTCTATTCACTGAGCCAAATCAGCTAGAATGATAGCTTTCTTTATTTTATTTAGATTTTTTTTAATGAAATTAACTAAAATCAATAATGAAATAGTTACAGACCATTATGAAAGCTAAATTAATTTACATAGCTCTATGTGAAGATAACAGTATTTGTCCTGACCCTAATTTCAACATTGCATTGTTATTAACATAAAGTAAAAAGATACATGTTCATAACCTATTCTATTAAAAAACTCTTATTCAAATATGTTGTAAACAAATAGAATATGCTATATGTCTTCTCTATCTTAAAATAATGAATGAACAAAAAAAATCTGCTTCTATACAGTTTAAACTAATTAAAAGCTCATTCTAAATAACACAAAGTAATTCACATATTTAAATTTAATCAAATAACATATAACAATCTGGGGAATTACATTGGTCTATTTCATTGAAATCAATAAATAGCTGGTTGAAATTTTAAAAGTTTATATAATCTGCCCTCTTGTATTGTACAAATGAGATAATATTCTCTAAGGGCATGCAACATGCTCATAATCATGAGATAACTAAATTGTAAAGTTGAATTCCCAGTTTCCTTCCAGTGAAAAACATGTCACTTTTCATTTACAGTCTCTTGTTAAATTGAATGGTCTTGTTCTCACTTTTTAAATTTTATTTGAGAGAACATAATAGCTTAGGTTATATCCAGCTCACAGAAGGACTTGTATGTATAACTACAAATTATCTATTAACAATAATAATTCAACAACCAAAGCAAAAGCTATGTTCTCTGGAAAATCACATGTTTGGAATACACCTGATTTGATTCAATTTGATGGAATTATTAATAATATGGTCAAAGAAATAAAATGCATGCTTACCAAAAATTATTTGAAAATATATTATATTAATTTCATATCTGTTTATATATTATGTGTCTAACACATAAAGTATCACTTAAACCTTACAAGAAAATTGTATCTTTATTTTATGAATTAAACAATTGATTTATATTTTTATGCTATTTGTGTAAAGTCAAACAACTAATAAATAATAGAGAATTTGAATGATTCTTTCTGACTGCAGAATTATTACAGTTGTTGAAGCTTCAGGATAAAATTAATTTGAATGAGGAAATATATTTTATAAAGATCTATGGGTTCTTAACTAATAGTAAAGAATTATAGTGATTATTAAAATACAAAATATCTTCATTCTTAATCCATATAAAAGTTTAGCTTATCTTTATTATTGCTTACATCATACTAAACAAAATAATAATTTAAAAATTGTGATTCAAATAAAATTGCTAAACTTCAATGGGCACTTATTTATTTTTTAGTTATTTAAGACTTTTCTGTTCTTAATTATTTTCCTTTTCTAGTTAGCTTTTAGATATTTTTACCATTCATCAATTTACTTTTGTAAAGAGATTTAAATTACCTTAATAAAAATAGATATTCTTCCAGAGAATGACTTTCTGAAAATTGTCTATCCTTTTTTTAAAATATATATTTTTATTTATTTTAGAGAGAATGAGAGAGGGAGAGAGAAATAGAAAGATCAATGATAAGAGAGAATCACTGGTGAGCTTTCTCCTGCACATCCCACACTGGGGATCAAGTCTTCAACCCAGGCATGTGTCCTGACCTAGGATTAAACTATGATTTACTGATTCATAGGTCAATGTTCAACCACTGTATCCTGCTTTGCCTCATAAAATATGAAACACATCAAGTCCAGGTGGAAACACTTAAGAGCCAGTAAAGGGTTCTGTGTGTTCTTCTTTTCTGCCTAATGCCTCTTTTTACAGTGATGGAATCATGCTTTGCTGGACTCTCAGTAAGCAAATGTTCATGACTATAATGAATAGTCTTCTTGCCAAATGATACTGGTCATACTCCTAAGAATCTGGAGTGTTTTTTTTTTTACTGCAACATAAGGTAAACTAACTTGAAGTTATACCTTATAAATTACCACTCCAGAGTGCTTACCATTATCTCCAAATTTAAAATAAACATTTCTAATTAGACAATTCAAATCTCTATTAAATTCAATAGGACTCAAATGAGAGAATTTTTATTCCATCCTCCAAATGTGACATTCTTCCTTCCATCAATGTTCCTAACTGCTGACAACATGGTTTGATATTCAACAGAAGCTCCTCACTTTGGATCCACATCTATATTAAGACCAGAAGCCTGGTGCACGAAATTCATGCACAGGGGGTGGGAGATGTTCCTTGGCTCAGCCTGCACCCTATCCATTCTGGGATCTTTTGAGGGATATCTGACTGCCCATTTAGGTCCGATCCCTCAGACCTAAACGGGCAGTCGAACATCTCTCTCACAATCCAGGGTTGCTGGCTCCCAACTGCTCACCTGCCTGCCTTCCTGATTGCTGCTAACCAATTTTGCCTGACAGCCTGATCACCCCCTAATTACTCCCCTGCTGGCCTGATTGATGCCTAACTGCTCCCCTTCCAGCCTATTTGGCTCTAACTGCCCTTCCCTGCAGGCCTAGTCATCATCCTCAACTTCCTTCCTCTGGTGGCCTGGTCACCCCTAAATGCCCTCACCTGCAGGCTTGATTGTCCACAACTTCCCTGTCTTGCAGACCTGGTCCCTCCCAACTATCCTCCCTGCTGGCCATCTTGTGGTGGCCATCTTGTGTCCACATGGGGGAAGAATCATTCACCACATGAGGGCAGCCATCTTGTATGTTGGGGTGATTGTCAATCTGCATATTACTCTTTTATTAAATAGAATAAAGGCCTGGTGCATGGGTGGGGGTCAATTGGTTTGCCCTGAAAGGTGGCCTGGATCAGGGTGGGGGTTCCTTTGGGAGAAGAGCTTGTGGTGGTTTGCAGGCCAGCCATGCCCCCAGACAACCCAAGCAGAGGCCCTGAGATCTAGAATTTATTTATCTTATACAATTGAAAGTTTGTAGCCTGGAGCAGAGCCAAGCCTCCTGCTTACTCCATGGCAGCAGCCATTTCTGTTGGGATTTATTTATCTTCTATAATTGAAACTTTATAGCCTTGAGTGGAGGCCTGGGCCCAACAGGGTGTGTGGAAAGCTTGGCTTCCTCCATCACCAGGGAAACTCAAGCAGCTCTCCTGCTTACTCTGTGGCCACAGCCATCTTGGTTGGGATTAATTTGCATACTTGCTCCTGATTGGCTGGTGGGCATGGCTTGTGGGTTTAGTGGAATGATGGTTAATTTGCATATTACTATTTTATTAGATAGGGTATATTAAGCTAAATACGCCAATTGTGACAAAAAGACCAGTGTCATATTGTATTATCTAATATTCATTTTGAAATAAAGCATATTCTTTCCATTATTAGTAGTATCCTTTATTTATGCTATATTTCCAAGACTAATTTGAAAGAAACTGTGCTTGCCTGTGTTTATTATAGTGTTATTTATAATAACCAAGATGTGGAAACAATCTAAGTGCCCATCAATAGAGGAGTAGATGAAAAAGCTGTGGTATATTTACACAGTGGAATACTACTCAGCCATAAAAAATAATCTTAGCTTTTGCACCAGCATGGATGGACCTACAACATATTATGTTAAGGGAAATAAGTCAGTCTGAGAAAGACAAACACCATATTATTTCACTTATATGTGGAATCCCAATATAGACAAACAAAACAAGCTCATAGATCCAGGGGATAGATTGATGGATGCCACAGGGAAGGAGATTTGGTTGAAAAGATGAAGGGTTTGAGAGGTAGAGATTGATTATTACAGAATAGTCACAGAGATTTAAAGTACTACATAGAGGGTATAATGAATAATATTGTAATTACTATTTGTGGTGCCAAATGGATCCTGGAAATATTGGGGAAACTCATTGTAAAGTACAGGATTATCTAACTACTATGCTGTATATATGAAACTAATACAAAATAATATTGAATATAAAAATATGCTTTTGATTAAATAAAAAATATAGGACATAAACAACAAAATATGATATACATCCAAATCCAGAATTACTAAAGAATACCATGATACCACATTTTTCCCATAGAATTTAAAACTATGGGAAAATATATTGATCTTCTATTATTAATGTTTTTATACCAAACATCAGATTATAATTTTAATGAAATTAATGACCTTAGTTTCCATATTTGTCATCCTTTAATCCATACCACTTAGAAGAGTAACAAGCATATTTAAGTCACTCATTTGCCCAATAAAGTTTAAATAAACAAGTGACACTGTGCTTTTGTTTATTACCCAATATTTTTACCTTAAGGACTATTCAAAATTATTCATCCATAAAAATTTATTGTTTTTCAGTTACTTTTCTAAAGATATCAAGACTATTTCATTTATTTTATAAATTCTAAGTAATATGAACCAAAAATAACCAATTTAATTGGAAAATGGCTCTCCACAATAATATGCTAAAATTTAAGGAGGTAATTGATAAGGTCAAATAATTAAAATAAAATAAAGACCTATTGCTCTTCAATCAGAAGTATAAGAATTGCTTGGCAGGTGTGGCTCAGAGTTTGAGTGTTGACCTATGAACCAGTAAGTCAAAGTATTATTCCCAGTCAGAGCACATGCCTGGGTTGTGGGCTCAATCCTGGTGAAGGGCATGCAGGAGGCAACCAATCAATTAGTCTCATTACTGATGTTTCTATTTCTCTCTCCCTCTTTGAAATAAATAAAAATATATTTTAAAAAAGAATTATAAGAACTAACCTTATTTTAGAATAAAATTTCTGCCCTGGGATAATTAAATATTAACCCTTGCTGAAACACACTGTCTTATTCTACAAAACTTTTTAATTATTTATTTTACTAGATTATCAAGGAAAAAATAATTGTCATGTCAGTTTGGGCTGCCATAACAAAATACCAAAGACTAGATGACTTATAAACAACTAACTTTGAAACCTGGGTTTCCAGAAACATCTAGTTTATATTTCAAACATTTAGTTGATATTTATTGCATTTACTTTAAGATCAAGAACAAGAGAGGGTTGTTGGCTTTCACTATTCTTATTCAACATAGTACTGGATGGTCTAACCACAGCAATCAGACAAGAAGGAAAAATAAAGGCATCCATCCATATTGCAAAGGAAGGAAGTAAATATGTCTCATCAAGATCTTTTAATTGTTACATTTTTTAATCATATTCCCACAAGATATCCTGCATAGTTTATACATCCTGCACATCATACACAAAATCTTACGCTAATCAGCAAAACAACATTCTTGATTAAAAACACAATTTGCTTATCTGGTGTGATTAAATGGTCATATTTCAATTCCAAGTTAGGGCACATGTCAGGGTTGTGGGTTCAATCCCAGTAGGGTGAATGTAGACTTGGGGATTAGGCATAGGAGAATTTTGTCTCAGAGTTGATTAGTGATGTTTCTCTCTATGCCTCTCTCTTTCAATCTCTCTAAAAAAATCAATAAAAACAAAAAATAACATATAATTAACAATGCATCTCCCCAGGTCAGAAAACAAGATTTTTTATATTTTTTATATGCCTTTAAACAAAAACCCAGTTAATCGTGCTTGCCATTAATCTCTAATAGCTTTTTTTTTTTTTTTTAGAATATTACAGAAACCAGGAGTCCTGAATCCTGCCTGGGCCTGGGATGGCTTGACCACAGACTTTGACTGACATTAAAGATTTATATCCAGACAAGCATGAACACTGACTGTTTGCATATCCACAGCCCCTCCCCCCTGATTTCTTTGTTCTGATTTCTCTCTCTTGATAATCTATCTTGTCTACACAGAAATGTTAAGATGGACTTTGGGACAAGACTTCTCTATCTTCTCAGATGGCCAGCACTTGAATAAATTTGTCTCACCAACACCTGCCTAATACGTTTGGCTTGTGTTGCAACAGGCAGCTGAACCCGAGTTCTATTATATTTTCTCTGGGATAAAACAGTTAAAGCTTCCATTGATTGCAAATCCGAGGGATCTAGCCACCAACAGGGAGAGTGGTTTCCTGAACTGCAAGTTGGAAATTTTTAGCTATAGAAAATGGGGCTATCTTAGAATCCTGAAAATAGTAGTAAAAAAATTGCTTTAGATCTCTTTATGCTCTATGTATTTTGGTTGCCTTACTCATTGAGGTAACATGTTTTATGGGGGAAATTATTAATAACAAAAAATGAAATTTTAGCCCTGAGTGGCATGGCTAAATGTTTAGAGTGTTGGTCTCTGCACCAAAGGATTGAGGGTTCAATTCTCAGTCAAGGGCACATACTTGTTTTGCAGGTTTGATCCACACTCCTAGTTGGGGTGTATGTGGGAGGCAACCAATAGATCCCTCTCTCTCTCTCTCTCTCTCTCTCTCTCTCTCTCTCTCTCTCTCTTTCTCCTTCTCTTTCTATCTTGGTGCTCTCTCCCTTCTCCCTCTCTCTAAAATAAATTTTAAAAAATTAATGGAAAAAGTAGACTCAGGTGAGAATTAATAAAACAAATAAACAAAAAAGTTTTAGTTAATTCCTGTGAATTTCCAAAGTCAAGTAAAAACAGAACATAGTAAAACCAGGTTTAGATATAGAGATGTCATTTTTTGTAGTGTTATTTCAGTAAGGCAAACTCAGTGGAAGTTAGGAAGATGCCTTATTTTCTTATTTTCAATTATTAAAAAAAGGTATTTTTATTTATTTTTTCCTTACAGACACTAGATTGCCTCAAGCAGTATCAAGTATACAATAGGTTATAGAAACCATTAGGATTTTTAATGGATTCCTATGTTTGCTACAAATTCTGAAATTTTAATGACATTTAATGCAAAGATTTTTCTTACTGGGTGTATTTACTTCATGAATGTTATTTATCTTATTTTTTTTTTACATTTGTTTGTTAAGGAATTCAGTATCAGAAACTGTGAATTACACACACAGGGTTCTTCTCACAGAAAAGCCTCAATGAATTTATCTATACTTCATTTCACCCCAAGAGTCAGAAAACATAATACTATATATGCCATGACTCCTTTGCTAAGAATTTCCAACTATGAGAGTCATTTCCTTAGTGCCACTCCATCTTTTGGATTCAAGAATATAGACCTGCTAGAGTACATTGGATAGAAACTGATACACACAAGGCTTTTCTCAATCGTGGATGCCTGAGAAGAAATCTACCAATCTATTTTTTCTTTCCTCCTTTTATCTTCTCTCTTCTCTTTCTCTCTCTTTATTCCTTTCTTCTCTCCATATTTCTTTCTTAAATATCCTTAATAGTCCTACCCACTTTGGCTCAGTAGATAGAACATTGGCCTGCAAACTGAAGGGTCCTGGGTTTGGTCCTGTCTAGGTTGCTGCTCAATCCTTAGCAGGAGGGCATGCAGGAGGTAGCTGATCAATGAGTCTTTCTCATCATTGATATTTCTGTCTCTCTCTTTCTCTTTGAAATCAATAAAAATATTTTTACTTTTTTGAAAATATCTACATTAATAAAAGAGAAAGATTCAAATTGTTCATACCTCCATAATGCCCACCAGCCAATCAAGAGTGAATATGCAAATTAACCCAACAAAGATGGCTGATTAATTTGCATATGCAGGTAGCAAGAAGCCTGGCTCCTGGGAACATTCTTGAGACCTAGGCCAAATCTGAGCCTGTAGGCCCACACGTAGGCCCTGAGGAGTCAGGCTCCCAGAGCGCCCCAGCCAATAGTGGCCTATGGGCACCAGCGCCAAGCACCTGAGTTCACCTTGCCAAGGCCGTGGACACAGCTAATACAGAGCAAGAACTTTTGCCATATAGCATGTCGCCATGGCAATGTGGCAGAAGTTCCTACACCATGGCCACTTGCACATGAGCCTGTGCCAAGTGACCCAGGTCCACGCTGCCCAGACCGGTGGACACAGCAAACGCAAGGGTGGGGGCTATGCCCCCAGTGGCTGGGAAAATGCCCCTAGCCCAGTGGACACAGCACACAGGATCCTCTGAGCATGGGCTGCAGAGGAAACACCTTTAAAAAAAAAATATATATATATATATATATATATATATATATATATATATATATATATATTTTTTTTTTTTTAATTTTTACAAAGAAGAGTGGAGAGGGATAGACTGTCAGAAACATCAATGAGAGAAACATTGATCAGCTGATTCCTGCATACTCCCCACTGGGAATGCTCCCCCAACTGAAGTGCAAACACCTAACAGGAATCAAATCTGGGACCCTTCAGTCTGCAGACCAATGCTCTATTCACTGACACAAACCAATTTGAGTATAAACACCTTTTTGACTGCTCATTGTCTAAGCTCTCTGTATGCCACTACTTGCAATGTTCTTGGTAACTTGGGTAATGAGAATCCAAGAAGGTGATATAGGGTTTTTCCACTATACTCTTGGAGAAAAGAACGAAGATCACTGCTGGAGGAGCTAAGAAATGTGATATCCTGCCCTAGCCAGTTTGGTTCAGTAGATAGAGCCTAGGTCTGCCTACTGCAGGGTCCAGGTTCAATGTTGATCAAGGAAATGTGCCTAGGTTACAAGCTCCTCTCTGCCCAGTGGCCAAGTCAGGGCTTATGAAGGAGGCAACCAATCAGAGGGTCCCTCTCACACTGATGTTTTTCTGTCTCTTCCTCTCTCTTACACACTCTCTAAAAATTAATGGAAACATATCCTCAAGTGAGGATAAAAAAAAAGAAGAAAGAAAAAAATGTCATATCCTATGAAAGACCCATCTTGAAAATGCCTAAAGAAAGTTATTTTTTCATGTTGAAGGGACTGCAGTCCTTGTTGATGAAAACACCTTAGTGGCTGACAGTGGCTGCAACAGTGAGGAGATAGGGCTGGTGCCTTCCCCTGATCAGCCTGGTTGCCTCCCGCAGAGGGAGGCCAGACTGCAGCTTAGGCTGGCTCTCCAGAAAAAGTGAGCCTAAGCATCCTCTGAAGGCTCCCAGTCTGTGAGAGGGGGCAGGCTAGGTTGATGCACTCCTCCTCCCCCAACAAGTGCACAAATTTCATGCACTGGGCCCCTAGTTATTAATATTTACTCATGGCAAGCACTCTAGACATTGGGTATATGGCAGTGAACAAAACTTTAAGTCTTACATCATGAAGAAGAGACAATAATATACATTAAAAAATACAAATATACATATGCTTATGTTATATATAAATGTTGTTCTGTGATCCTATGCCAAATTAAATTCAGAAAGCCTGACAATTACAGAGTAAATGGATTTCATTATAAATATCCAATGGGGAAAATTTTAAATGAGTTACATTTTGACATAATGGAGTTAAAACTAACTTGCCAACTAATTTAAGCAAAATAATTCACTTTACACAAAAACATAATAAGTCACTAAATCACTTGAATTGTGTTTTTACATTGATCAGGATAATTAAATTTCAAATTAGAGCTTTATTCTATTTTAATTCAGAATTCCTGAAATATTCTCTAAGTTGAAGCTAAGTTTATCATTTCAAATATGCTTCCTATTCCTTTGTGTAATTCAAATAAATCAATCACCGCTCACATATCAATGAGTGAGAAAAAATTCAAGCTTAAAATTCATATATACACTCGTGAGTTTTCTGGCAAAAAATATTATATGAATAAGAATATGTTCCTATTTTTATTTATTTTAGTTCACTGAATGATGACATTGTTTACACATTGAAATTTTAAAACCTTACAAAGTTTTAATTTAAGCATATCTTACCAAACTTGTAATATTATTATAGTCCTAAAGGAAAAGATAAATAATAACTGGGAAATTATTCTGTAGAATGTCTTGCTAGTGTTTATTTCACAACACATGAAAGTCTGTAACATTACAGAATGGAAGAGAAATCATTTATATGCTTTAATACTTTTTCAGTGCTTGCTCTAAGCAGGTTTCTCAATCTTATTTTATCTGGTATTACTTTAGATAAAAAGAATAATTTTAAAAACTATATTTGATTCCTTCAATTTCAACAAAAACAAAATAATAATCAGTGACAAAAATACTTGTTTTTTTAATATACACAGAATAAAACATGGGATTTAAAACAGAATCCGTATTAACTTACCAGTATCGTACACTAAAAATATATTTCTTTTGTGGTACATGGTAGGTTTTATTAGGTCAGATCTTTATCTCATGTACCTACTACTTTTAGGAACATATTGAAATAAGTTATAATGAAAAATCTGTGTAGGCAAGAGCTTATTTAACCATTGGATTCTTAGTGGGAAAGAAAAAGAGAAACATTCAATCCATCACAAGATAATGAATGGGAAGACTATAGGTGGTACAAACTGGATTTCCTAAATTTACAATTTTTCTCAAGACCTCTCTGGTTTGATTTACTTGAAATAGTAGTAGAAAGGAAGTATTTTAGTTCATACTAAATACAAGCTAACCAGATGGGAGAAGAGCTTAATTTTAACAGTCTCTTCATTAATGATGAACATGGACAAACATCTGTTTTTATTGTCAAAACATATTTTGTAAACCTACAAAAATATATGTTGGACCTCTTGTCCTCTAAACTTTTTTCTTTAGCAGTAAAATAGTTTGAAAGTTGAGAAAAGCAATGGCTCTTTCTAGTTTTCACAAACATGATATATAGGGAGATGAATAAGAGAGGTGCCTGAAAGAGTTCATGAGTTTATATATTACAGGGAGATTGAATTTTATTTGAAAGCATTGTGGAAGTCATTACAAGAGAAGTAAAATGAGTTTCAGAGCTTTAATGCTGTATATATAAATTCTATTTTTTTCCAAGAAATAGAATTTGGCATAGAAAAAATAAGAGAGTTTTACAATATACTTGCTTTTTGAATTTGTAGTAATTATTGTCTGATAGCGTTATAGGAGCAATAAAGCAAAGGAAACATCACAGGCATATTCATTTAAAAGTGTCACTATATTGATGAAGATATTTGGGGAAAATGCCTGATAAAAATCTAAATTATGACTGGAAGAAGTCAAACACAAAAGGTGAGCAAAAGCAGATATTATCCTTTTAAATACTTTTTATCACTTGAATCTTTCTTTTTCTTTGGTTTTATTAGAAACCGCATAAAAAGAGTCTTTTGGTATGTCTCTTGATATTTCTTTAAGAATTAATGATCAATTTTAATTAAGCCATTTTAGTATTTTGTAGTTGACTTGTTCTGACCCTTTTAGTGTCTGAATAATCCATAATAGTGCACATTAAGTAGCCAATATGTTTGAAAAGTGTCATATTTTTTTTTACCTAAAATTATCTCGTCTACTTAAAGAACATACTTTTATATATAAAGTTTATATACTAAATAAAAATACTCTATCGCTCTCTCTCTCAAATTGTCTCTCCCCCACTTGCTATATATATATACTCCCTAAACAACTTAATTATGTCCAGATACAAGTTAATTTTCAGAGATTCAAAAATAACATTTTATTTTTTTATTTACTAGTATTTATTTATTTATTTATTTATTTATTTATTTATTAAAATCTTTATTGTTGAAAGTATTACATATGACCCCTTTTCCCCCCATTGACTTCTTTAAGAATAACATTTTTGTTTGAGAAGGAAAGTATATTAAAATACATATTTAAAGATATTCAGCTATATCTACAAGTTCAAAAACACACACACAGACTCTGAAATTATGGCAGCTTCAATATATAATAAATTTTTCTATCATAGCTTTTGTTATATATTCAATAGAAGTTTTAGACAATTCTTCCATTCCCAAATACATAAGTATGATGCATATGGATTAACCTGGAAAGCAGGTTTTTGCTTGACATTACAGAGGGCACATTCTGAAAATTCACAAGTGTATTAAAAAGTGAAAACTTTAGAGAGATTGGAATGTGAACTGTTGTTTTAATACATTAAGTGTATCATATGTTTATTTCAACATCACCACCTCACCAATCTCTTCTTTATTTAAATTTCCTTTGAAATTGTAGGAACATAATCTCCCAAACTCTCTAATAGGAAGAAAGGAGTGGAGACTGCTCCAAAATTCTTAATCCTTCAGGCTAAGTAGGCACTATGTTTAGTTTTGTTTTGTGTACTGAGCTGCAGAATCTTAGGGATATGGAGTATCTTAAATGCAGCCAAACTATATTCAGTCAAAATAGTAAAAAGAGAAAGTAAACTTACTTATATAGTTAAAAGACCAAATTAAAATAACAGAAAAAATACATTTTGAAGTGGCAGAAGACATTGGATTGCATATCTGTCCAACTTTTTTTTTGAAGAGCCAGGTCTCCCTCAATCATAGTTCGAATGCTGTGCTGGTTTCGATTCTTTCTTCTCACTATATGACTATATTAGTTGACTGAGGGTAACCTCTCTATATTCAATCTCTTGGATATAGTGACTGGTAAAGGGATGGTCATGTGATCCAAACAGATCCTGGCAGAGTCCTATTTCTCTACATTTTCTATTAAGGACAGCAGAAAAGATAACCTCTTTTAATTATGTTGATATGCTAGAAGTATATTAAACTAAGAAACAAGTATGCAGTAGGAGGGAGTTGATGCCAATGTATCAGGGGAAATTGAGCTAAGACAGAAGAACAAAATCATACAAGCCACATAAGGAGTATTCTCTGGGATCAGACCTATTGACATTTTTCAGTTAGAATTCATTACTGTTTCATGTGAATGGAATTGCACATGCTAAAAAATAGGCAGATAAGTTTTATATACTTTGAAAAATTATGAGCATCCTTGCCTCCATAGTGTTTATTTTTTGTTTTCTAAGTGCTCTAGAAAAACTAAAATGTGGGTTTTAAAATACAAATACGCACATTTTAAAGGACAATTTTGAAGGTTTTGAGGCAAGAGGAAACCCTTGACTGCCTACCTTGGAAGTGAGTGCAACATCTGCTGGTGGGAGTCCATTAGAAACAGCTCCCCTGCTACAGGGCAAGGGAGCATCGCCGTGCATCCCTATTGAGGTGTAAAGCTAGAAAGTGGAGATTTCAGGCCCTAGAAAGACATCTGGGGCCTGAAATTAATCAAAATTATACCTATTTTTTTGTCAGATCAGCAAAAAAGTACAATACAGGTTTTGGTGTGCTACAGAGTGTTAGCAATTAGTTTGTGTGCCATGAGATGGTAAAGGTTGTGAATTGCTTGTCTAAAGTAATCTGATGGAGTATACTTTGCAAAAGTGACCTCACAAGTATGTATCTGATCCTATACCTGATTATTACTGTGTGATAGTGAGTCCATATTTCCTTCCCCTGAATTTGTGGGGGCCTGTTGTAGATGCATGATTTCTGAGGCTGGGTTAAGAAAAAGCTATAGAGTTTCTGCCTAGTCCTGTTTATTGAGACACCTATTCTTCAGCCAAATAAACATGCTGAGAGGAAGACCTAAACCGGCCTGTGCAGAGAAACCACACTGAGTTCCTCATGGAGAGGAAATGATTCACATTATGTACAGTCACCCTGGATCCCCAGAGAAGTGTAAGTTGTCTGCAGGCTTTAAACTGTTCCCGATGGCAAGTAAAGCAGAGTTGAGGTTTTCCTGCCCAGCCATTCCAACATACCATATTATGGAGGAAAGCTAACGTTTTAAGCTATTTAGTTTTGGGGTGGCTTTTTCATGCAGCGTGAGGTGAACAAAACAGAGGACTTCACTCATATGTCAAGCAGTTTTCATGCTATTGACCGAGGAGCTTCAATTTTACTCAAAGTAGTTTCTCAGAGTAGAGTCTAGGTTAGACGTATTCATATTTTGGTTTCATGTTTCTAAGCACAGAGAAAGAGGGCAAGCCTCAAATGCACAGGTTCTTTTTAAGCCACAATTTGTATCACACCATCTAATGTTTCATTGACCAAGGCAACCTTCCTCAGAATGTATATTATAGTCCAGTGCCTTGGTCATGGGTTCAGCAAGATACAATACAAATTCTGAAGGCATCTGACACCAGATCCAATGTAACACTTAATTACCGCACATGCAATTCTTTTCCTAAGTACCACAATTATATTTTTTGTGGGGGGGACCCTGGAGATAAGCGTAGCTATAAATTTGGAAAATTTTAATGGATATAATCAGTTTTGGCAATTTAATTGTGATATAATATAAAGATCAGATATTTCAGGATATCATAAGATTACATATTGCCATCTAGTATAGGTCTAAGGAGTCGAATGCAAAGTAGCAGCTTGTTGATATTTTTTATATTCATAAAGTTTTAAGGGATTTGTCCTAGAGTAGGACACTATCAATGTCATTCTCTAAGACTTGAACTAAGACATAGTTTGCCACTTATTTTCATAATATTTTCTTTTCTAGGATTCAAGGAAGTTATTAGCAATTTATATAACAAAGGATGTGGAAAACTCCTTCTGGAGACTGAAAACTCAAGTGCAAATTAAGTTTCTCCCAAAGAGGAATGAATTTCATATAGATTTAGGTATCTGTACAGTAAAAGCCCTTTAACTATAAATGCAGGGTCACCAAACCTGGCTTACAAAACCTAAGTTGTTTTCTTTGGAGCATTTAAAAAAATGAGATTTTGAAATAGATATTTACAGCTGTGAGTTGAATCTGATTTATCTTAGGCTGGGAGTTGAGCCTCACAGAGGTAAAATCAGGATGGTATTCTATTCACCACAAGAGATCTGGTGAAAGAGCATTTTATCAGAGGAGGATGAGGAAGCCCCAATCAATTTGTGAAAATGTAGGGGAAATAAAAGCTCTGGAGCTAAAAAGAAAAATAACCGTAATATGTGCTGAGCTTTGAGAGTATAACCAATGAATAATATATCAGACCACACAAAGTTACCATTTTTGTATGATAAAATATGTGATTTTTCTGCATGGTTAAATTTAATTAGGAAAAATGTAGGTATAAATATAGTTTTCCCTTCATCTTAATTATATGACTAACAATTCTCCCCAACATCTGTGGAGTTGCACTGTTTTCTTTTTAATCTTTCCAGTGTATTCATTTGAGTTGCTAGGCAGATCCCGAGGTGTCTACTTATAATACATACCTACCTAATGATAAATCCTTAGCCAAAACAAATTTACATTTCCTGCCTAATACAAATGAGTGCAAAATAATTTTGGACTCTGATGAATTAAGCAATCAAAAATCTTGACAGCTGCCAAATGTTCTAGAAATATTCCTGCAGTAGGAACTTGGTGTACTTCAGATCATGGCAAGCAGGTCCTAACATTATATAAATTTTCACTGCAGGGGATTGGAAAAAGTTATGACATGCATGAGAAGAAAATATTTGGAGGAAATGAAAGACATAGATTCATAATGAAAGGCAGAGAAGATTTTGATTAGAAATCCATTCAGTCTCTGCAACACACACACACACACACACACACACACACACACACACACACATATATATATATGCTTCTGTATAGCATTGGAATATAAATCAATGCATTGTGTACAGGATGGATCTGATCACCAGGAACACACAAGCTCCTGGAATGTATATGAACATAACTGATGGAGACTGTTCTGCACTGAAGCTTTTCACATATTAATGGAAAACAGAATGGCATATCATCAGAGGAGGGAAAAGAAAAGAAAATACAGATGTTCTTTGAAAATTTCTATAAAAATTTGAAGAAACCTAGGATGATTTGTTTCTCACATGATTACATCAAAGCAAATATATGTGTTTATATGTTTGAACAGCACATATTGTAGATAGTAAAAATCAGTTATAACCCAAAAGTGCTGAACTATACTTCACAAAGTTTATTGCTACTTAAGCCTGTGTTACTATTATAGAAAGAAGAAAAATATTTTTTTCTAATTCTGGATGATCATATAATAATAATTGAGCCATATCACAGGCCTTTAATTTTCTACCAGTGTTTGGCGTAATTGATTTCATCATCACACATCGTGAGGGTGCTATATCAGAAAAAAATTACTTGAATTATTAGATGGATGAATACACTGTGCTCTATCAATAACAGGAACTATGAGTAACTAATGTACCTTCTACATTTTCATTAATATTGATATAGAACAATGAAGAACAGGATTTTTAAAATAGGAAAAATTTCATTCCAACACAGCATCTCACTTGTTTACAGAAAGGACCATATCAGGTCATGATCAACATCCCAACTATAAAACTGGGTGGTTCTCAAACTTTCTCATGTTAGTCACCCTCCATGGATCTTCATGGACTTTGATCTGCATTTATTGAACGTCTGCTCTGCTCTGTGCACTATTCATCACATAGGAATGACCAATGTACCCATCAGAGCTTTCAATCTAGTGGGGACTCCAAAATCATCTGACAAAGAGAATTTAAGAATGAATCCTATAGGTGTCTGAAGAACAATGACAAAAATGGCAACATGAAGGATACTGAGTATTGCAATCACATTTACAAAGAAGTCATTCTTTTAATTGTAAAGAGAATATAGTTTTCATTAAAGACTATAGAATACAATCTTGACAAAAATAGAATTTAGCTGTATGTTATCAGATTGTTAAAAATAAATAAGCATAAATATGTGTAATGGAAAGTGTGATCTCAATTCCTCTTGAAATGGCATTTGTATATTTTATTCTGTATATTATCTCAAGGAAATAAGTACTAAAGGTTTACTATCTAATGCAAGAAGTTAGACTTTTATTTGTGTTAAAATTTCCATCTTTGAATACCACCAGTTTTCAAATGAAAACACCTGGATAGGATATACTGAGCGAATCTCTAAGGACTCACATTATCTCTGTCCTGGTAATGAAGTCCATTATTTTCCTGGTTTCAATTCTGTAGAAGAATAAAATGCATTTTTACTCTTGTCTCCCTATTTTCTCTTCTATATCCTCACTCACTGAGCACAATCACTATTTGCCATAGAACACATTTAAAACATATTTTTTTTAAATATACCAGAGAATAAAACCAGGTGATCTCTATTAAAATAGATAAATGAAATCCACCTGTACAAAGCAAGTGTTTTTCTACTTCTTGCAGAGCATAGCAACTTTTTCATGTCTATATTCCCTTCCAGAACACCTAATTCTTCAATGATTTCTTGTTGAATTCAACTGATTGTCATCATTCTTTTTACAAAAGGTTTTATTACAAGTAACATGACCTCTCAAAATGAATAGTAATTTTCAAAAACAATTTATATACTGATATTCAGGTATATGTCTACTATGAAAAGAAAACCTTTGTGTATAACTCCTCCCCAATAACAATATGTAAAATTCATAAATCTCACGAAACAAATAAATTGCTATTTATAGTTGTGTTTTAATCATATGCTGCTTATTTTTCCCTCAGTTTATTTATTATTCAGGGCACTCTCTTTAAACTGCCTCTACTCATATTTTCTTTCTTAAATCTCATCTCTCCTTAAAATCCCAGTTAAGGATGTTGCAACTGAAAGGAAATGAACTCCCCTCCATCGTGTCCTATAGGGCTGGCCCCCCTGCCTAAACCTCTTCCCTTTTCTGGGAGGGGCCACAGGTGTGCCAGCAATGTCCTAGCTTCCCAGACCACCACCCAAATGGACCAATGAAGCTCCAGGAACACAGCGAGGGTCCTAATAAGGCAAAACCACAGAAAGACCCTAATTCAAGTGACCAATCTCTGTAACCCTCATTACTTTCCTAAGCCCCATAATTATTTTATTATCCTACCCATAAAACTCATTGTTCCCACCCGGCTTGCTCTGTCGCCTCACTGCAGGGCCAGAAAGAGGCTGAGAGCCAAACCCGGGTTTGAATAAAGACTCTTTGCTTTTGCATTGGAAAAGGCTCCTTAGTGGTGGGTTATTTGGGACCCAGAACTCTGGGTATAACACAACCTCCTTAATACCTTCTTTGACTCCCTTGCCAAAAATAATTTATCTGCCTAATCTTCTAGCACACTTCATATGCATGTTTGTATTAATTTAATTCTTTATTATTTTGTGCATTAATTAATAAAATTGTAACAATAACCCTGCAAGTTTTGAAAATAAAGAGATTAGTAAGACCCTAGGAAATTTCCAAACCAGTTTTAAAAATAGAATTAAAAAAAAATCATTATAAAGAAATGTGGAGAATCCAAGATGGCGGCATAGGTAAACACACTGCTGTCTCGCACAACAATTTCAAAACTACAACTAAAAGACAAAACGGACATCATCCAGAACCACAGGAAAGCTGGCTGAGTGGAAGCTCTACAACTTGAGGGAAAGAGAGGGGCTCACAGAGACCCAGAGGAGCCGCAAAAAGCTGAGGTATGGAGATGTGTGCGCTGAGAGAGCGGGTGCCAGAGTGCCTGGCTGGCTTTCTCTGGCGGGAGGAAAACGGAGACTCTCAAAGCCATTGAACCTCTTATCTTATGACACTAAACCCCAAATCCAGCCGAAACTCAAAGGGGGGAGCTTGGTCTGTGAAAAGGGAGAAGTGCATGAAAATTTAGGGGAGTCGCAAAAGATCAAAGGCCTGGTGGCGCGCACGGCACTTCAATTGTGCCTCTCTGGCTTTCAAGAGTGGGCGGGAGACAGACCCTCCCAACTGTGCCACTTCTGACTCCACTAAGCCCCTGTTCCCAGGGGAGCCGGAGGGGCAGCGGTTAGAGGCACTGCGGGCGCGTGCACACAAGGACCACTCCAGCGAATACCCAGTCACGTGAGACTCAGGGGCCATGGAGGACAGGACGGACTGGAAGGCAAGGCGGTCCCTTAAGCCCCGAGACTCCACCCATCCCAAGCTCAGCAGAGAAGCTCTGTGGTGTTGCTGAATCCAACACAGAAGTTCTCCTGGCATAGTGAAAATGCCGAGACAAGGGAAGGGATCACAAACAAAAGAAATGGTGGAAAAAAAAACAAAAAAACGACTGGATAGAGTTCAAAACCATGGTTATAAGGTTTTTCAAGAATATGCTAGAAAAGTTGGATAAAATTAGTGAGACCCAAGAGGAGATGAAAAAAGACATACTAAAGACAATGACTGAAATAAAAAATATTATACAGAATCCTAACAGCAGACTAAAGGATGGCAAGAATCAAGTAAAATTTTGAAATATAAAGAAGCAGAAAACATTCAACTGGAAAAGCAAGAAGAAAAAAGAATCCAATAATGTGAAGATAATGTAAGGAGCCTCTGGGACAGCTTCAAGTGTATCAACATCAGAATTGTAAGGGTGCCAGAAGAAGAGAGAGAGCAAGATACTGAAATCCTATTTAAAGAAATGACTGAAAACTTGCCACATCTGGTAAAAGAAATAGACTTACAAGTCCAGGAAGCACACAGAACCCCAAATAAAAGGAATCCAATGAGGACCACACCAAGACACATCATAATTAAAATACCAAGAGCAAAAGACAAAGAGAGAATATTAAAAGCAGCAAGAGAAAAACAGTTCATTACCTACAAGGGAGCACCCATATGACTGTCAGCTGATTTCTCAACAGAAACGATGCAGGCCAGATGGGAGTGGCAAGAAATATTCAACGTGATGAATAGCAAGAACCTACAACCAA
>PVJN01000188.1:0-20006 GCA_004026805.1 Lasiurus borealis | reverse complement strand
TAGAGCTTCACAGATAAGAAGAAGCTAAAGGAGTTCATCAACTCCAAACCAGTATTATATGAAATGCTGAAAGGTACTCTTTTAGAAGAGGAAGAAGAAAAAGTTAAAAGCCAGAAAATTATGAACAACAAATACATATCTATCAACAAGTGAATCTAAAAATTAAGTGAATTAAAAATTTGATCAACAGAATAAACTGGTGAATATAATAGAATCAGGAGCACAGAAAGGGAGTAGACTGATAATTCTCAGGGGGATAAAAATCATAAAGCATCAAACAGACTGTGAAATTGCAGCAGAAAGATTAAAGTTAGGTGAGGTAAATAAGTGATCAATCAAAGGACTTGTGTGCATGCATATAAGCATAACCAATGATCACAGATACTGGGGGGTTGGAATGTGCCTGGGAGGGAGGGGGGGCAATGGGGAGATATGTATAAAAATTAATAAAAATTAATAAAAAGATAAAAAAAAGAAATGTGAAGAAAAAAATCAATAAGGATATGAACTAGATCTGTTCTTATATGTGTGTATATGTTTCTTTCTATTCTAAATAATTACTTGAAAGCTTTATCTAGACCTTATATCCCTGTAGTTTGAAACACATATACCAATATTTTAACATTTTACTGTTTAATAGAACAGCACAAAACTCACAGTTTAAAATATTGAAAAGCAAACACCTGTATAGTATCTACCCAGTGGAGAAGGAGGAGGAGGAGGATGAGGAGGAGGAGGAGGAGGAGGAGGAGGAGGAGGAGGAGGAGGAGGAAAGAGAAGAAAATTGTCAGTAAGTATTCTAGGATCCTTTGGTCCCCACTTCCTGATCACTTCCTACTTGAAGCTACTAATATCCTGACATATATGTTATTGGCTTTGGTTTTCTTTATAGCATTCTATACCTTATTATATATTCCCCTAAAAATAGATTATTTTTCCATTCTAAATGAATGAATAATTTCTACATCCTTGTTTGCCTCACTTCTTTTGCACGGCATTTATATTTTTAAGAGTTACCAAGTTATTATAGGTATTTTATTTTCATTGATGAATAGTATTCTACCATGTGAGCCTAACAAAATTTATTTATTTCATTTTTTAATAAAAATCTAAGTTGTAATAAGTTTTTGTTTATTAATTTGAATAGTGCTTAAATATTCAGAAACATAAGTATACATTTATATACAATGAATACATAGGAATGAAATTGTGTCATCCTGTATAATAAAAGTGTAATATGCAAATAGACCAAATGACAGAGCAAACAGTCACTCTGATGTGAATTAATCACCAGGGGGCAGATGCACAATGTAGGAGTTGCTCCCTGGTGGTCAGTGTGCCAGAAGCTGGTCTCAGAGCTGGCAAATGCAGTGGTGGTCGTGGGAGCCTCTCCCACCTCCGTGGCAGTACTTAGGATGTCCGATTGATAACTTAGGTCTGCTCCCCATGGTAATTCCCCAAGGGCTCCTGGACTATGAGAGGGTGCAGACTGGGCTGAGGGACCATGCAAGGGAATCAAATTTGTGCACCAGTAGAGTAACAAATTTGTGCACTAGTAGAGTAACATTATGAATAATTTTACTGATAATTAACATGTTTTTCCAACATGATTTAATCAATTTAAATCTCTACCAGCAAAATAGGAGAGCTATTTTTCTATTGCGCTGTCATTTTAAGATTGACTTTTGAAATTTTGTCATATATTTTATAAATTAGCACCTTTTTGTTACATATTTGGCAAATATATCTCTTTTTTTATGTTATGGCTTATTTTTTATTAATAATATAGTTTTTCAGTAGATATTCTTAAATTTAGTAAAGTACAGTTTATTAATAGGTGTTTTAGCTGGATTAAAATATCTTTGTAAGCATACAGAGAACCACTGATTTTGACCTGATCTACTCTTGTTTCAAGATGCTGACCCGAATATCACACTGTATCCTATAGAATAGGAAGGTGAGGGTGACATCAAGGAATCAGCCTCATCTTGAGCAGTTATCTTTAGGGAGCATGTGGATAGGGGAAGGCACAAGTCAAGGTATGGAGAAAAAATGAGGGGCATTGTAATTTTAAAACACACCCACAATGGCATAGCTTTAATTTTGATTGGAGAAAGGAAACATTAACCTCAAGATAAATCCACTCCTATATTCTTTGATACTTTTCTTTGCATATGTTTTAGTATATCTTATTGATTTTTTACAGAGAGGAAGGGAGAATGATAGAGAGTTAGAAACATCAATCAGCTGCTTCCTCCACACTCCTTACTGGGGATGTGCCCACAACCAAGGTACATGCCCTTGATCAGAATCAAGCCTGGGACCCTTCAGTCAACAGACCAACATTTTATTAACAGAGCCAAATTGGTTAGGGCTCTGTAGATTTTTTGTTACCTAGATAAAGAGTGACAGTTGAATAATTGCTATATTCAGCATTCTCTCCTTTACTCAATTGCTTGAGCCATTAACATTGACATCATGATTTTCCTTGACTGGAGCTCAAAGTTATATCATGAATACATTTGTTAATTCTGGAGACAGTAGAACTATAATATAATATTGTACAAACACACTGACAGACACACCTATGAACTAAATTGTCCCTGCCAAACTGAACTACAATGTTTGAACCTAAGTTTAAGGAAAAGGAGATGCAAAGATTCAGCAGCTTTATTGCCCAATTTCATTGGGGAGGATTAGAAATGCATGCCAGGCATATCAATACTTTCTAACTATAAAAAATATATTTACCAAGTGTGTTCTTTACAAGTTTAGATGTGTTTTGGAGAGATAAGAGAGTGAAAAAAATTGATGAGTGCATTCTTAAAGAGTAAATCTTCACCTTTCTTTCTCTGTCTTGATGCTTGTATAACCATTTATATCTGTGTTTGTTAATATTTCCCTTTTTCTTCCAAAGCACTACTAACAAAATTTCTGACTTAATTTCTTTTATTTTATTTTTTTAAATATATTTTATTGATTTTTCACAGAGAGGAAAGGAGAGAGATTGAGAGTTAGAAACATCGATGAGAGAGAGACATCAATCAGCTGACTCTTACACACCCCTTACTGGGGATATGCCCACAACCAAGGTACATGCCCTTGACTAGAATTGAACCTGGGACCCTTCAGTCCGCAGACCAACACTCTATCCACAAAGCCAAACCGGCTTTGGCAATTTCTGACTTTATTAGCAACATTTATCAGACAATTTCCATGAAGTTCAATAAAATACATTGTTAACTATGGAGTGAGGTAAAGCAAATATTCATTCCCATTGTAATGGTTTTATTAAGACAGAGATATTTAGGTTAAAATTAGTTATCTAAAAAACCATTGGGTTTAAATAAAATTATTTACTTAATAAAAATCTTAATTGTTTCCCAAATATAATCTCCAATATAGGTAAAATATTTCAGGGAAAGATGTTATTTGGAACTATATATAAAGATATTTATTAAAAAAATAACTCTGACCCAGTCATTCTGCTTTGATAATTTTAACCTATTCTGAGACATGTGTATGTTATTTTATGTATGATTATTCAGTTTTTACCTTTAATACCTAAAAATATTAGGCAATCTAAATTTTTTTAAATTTTAGCTATTGATGAAACCTCTATTAGAAACTATGTGAGAGTAAAGCAATGATGCTGATGAAGGTTGTAAAAATTTTTATTTTTTAGAATATGTCACAGTAAAATTAACTTGGACTTCCAAAGATAATGAAGGTAGAAATATAACTTATATACATGTAGGACTAATAGTGAAATTTGGTATGAATTAAAAATGTTTCTACATATTACCATTAAATACTGATAAAAATTAACTATATTTTATTTAAAATTTAATTAAAAGAATATTTAACTGGAGATCTAACAATATATTTTAACCTTTTGTGTTCCCTAATTAACTTGCCATATTGATCATTGAAACTTCTACTATAGATAGAATCCCATGATGATACATTAATTATGAAAAGTATCCTAGGCAAGAGAAAATCAACTAAAGAAAATTTTATATCAAATTCATTGATATACATTACCATAACAACAAATGAACTTAGCTCATATGCTATTGGCCTTGTAGTCCTAGAAATATTTATAACTGTGACATTTCCCCTCATCAAATGATGCTAGTAGTAATAATCATGTCAAAATCATACAGCTATAGTATTTTATAGGCAACAAAGTAGTTACATGAATCATTGATTGTTAGCCTCATTAAACTACTGGGAAACAATCAAGGTTGACAGTACTGTCCCCATTTTGCAGATGAATTAAATGAGGCCCAGAATACATAATCAGCATTCCAATGCCACAAAAATAATAAATGGCAAAAATGGCATTTTTCTACCATTTTTTTCTAGTCCTGATCCCATTCATTGTGCAGTCCTTTTGAAGATAAGTACATGTGGATTTATCACTTGTTGCTTTGTAAAATAAATTAATTGATAAGAATATTTCTGCACTTGTGTGTGTGTGTGTGTGTGTGTGTGTGTGTATCCTATAGTTGCTGGTAAATACTTAAGTAGTTTAATTCAATGTATTACAAATTTTAAAGAACATACAAATAACTTAGAAATTTTGTTAATATGAGTAATTTATTCAGAAGTCCTGGGATGGGGTACGAGATTTCACATTTGTAGCAAGCTCATTGCCTGTTCATGGGCCACACTTTAAAAAGCAAGATCTTAATTCTAATATCTGAGCTTTTATTTATTTATTTATTTATTTATTTATTTTCAAAAATGTCAACTTAAGAAAGGGTAACATCTTTAATGTGACCATTTATGCTCTTGTTTCTTTTCCACCCACAAAAAGAACAAAAAATCATTCTTTATATTATAATTTGAACAGAAAAAGGTATGTTTAAGTATTTAGTTTATTTTATTTACCTATAACAATGTCATATCTGAGGAATATATAGAAATCCCCCAGAAAAAAAAAATACTTAAGATGTAATTATGTTCAGATTTTTACATCTGCTATCAGAGCTCTTCAAGTTATTCCCCTATTCATCTTCACCTAGAAAGTGTTTAGCACCTTGATTTTTCCCTAGTCTAGCTTGTAAGACTAAAGTTGGCAATGGTTCTTGAAAACTATTTTGTAACTAGAATATATGCTTAAATATGTGATTCCTTCCTCCAGGAGAAAAAATTGTTGCAATTTTCCCTTGTCTTAGGTTGAGCTTAGCTGAATTCTAAATATTATATTTGGATGGTATGATAAGATTTAAAAAAAAAAATCGAAGCTCATAATGCAAGCAACATCCTATATAATAAATGCCTAAAATGCAAATCAACTGGATGGCAGAACAACCGGTCAATATGATGTTCACTGACCATCAGTGGGCAGATGATCAATGTGGGAGCTGCCTCCAGCCTGCAGATCAGCTAAGGTGGGTGCCAGCAGGGCCCCCTCTCCCAATTACCCCATTGATCACCCTGCTTGTCACCCCGCAGAGTAAGGCAACCAGCAGTGGCAGTGGGGAGTGGGGCTGGTGAGCAGGCGGCACCAGTCTGGCCAAGGCCGGTACCAGTGGGGGCCCCCAGATCAACCCTGATCACTGGCCAGGCCTAGGGACCCCCATGCACAAAGTTCATGCATCAGGCCTCTAGTTGTTATATAGAAAATTTCCTTTCTTCTTAAGGACATTTGTATTTTATTAACTTCCTGACAGAATTATTTTTTGTTATTTATTTTTCTACTAAGTGTTTTGGCTTTAGAATAGTTTTAGATTTATGGAAAAATTATAAAGATAAACAAGGAGTTCTCATACATACCACACCAGGTTTTCTCTTTTAACATCTTATATTAGTGTGATATATTTGTCACATTAACAATTCAATATTAATGCATCATTACTAACTAAATTCTATACTTTATTTGGATTTTCTTAGTTTTTGCTCTATAAAATCCTTTATTTATTTCGGGGATCTCATTTAGAAAACCACATTATATTGAGTGTTCATGTCTCCTTATGATGCTACTGGCTCTGACTGTTTCTTACTCTTTTTTTTTCATGTTCTTGAACAAGGGTTTGAGGATTGCAGATATTTGTAAAAAATTACATGTACTTGTACCCAATCAGATGTTTTACTCATAATGAGACTGAGGTTAAGAGTTATCATAAAAAGGGACCCTCATGCACTGCTGGTGGGAATTCAGACTGATGCAGCAATAGCAGATGGGCTAAGTTCACTTGTTGCTATGGCAATGTATGTCAGATAGATGAATTTAATATAATATTTTTAGTTGATTTCCTCTTGCCTAGAATATTTTTCATAATTAGTGTCTCATCATCGGATTCTATCTGTTGTAGAACTTTCAATAATCAATATGGCAAAGTTAATTAGGCACACAAAAGGTTAAAATATATTGTTAGATCTCCAGTTAATTATTATTTTAATTAAATTTTAAATAAATATTAATACAGTTAATTTTTGTCGGTATTTAATGGTAATATATAGAAACACTTTTAATTCATACCAAATTTTACTATTAGCCTACATGTATATAAGTTATATTTCTACCTTCATTATCTTTGGAAATCCAGGTTAATTTTACTGCTGGTAGGTACAGCCACTGTGGAGAGCACTATGGAATTTCCTCAAAAAAATAAAAATGGAACTCCCATTTGACCCACTTCTAGGAATATATCCCAAGAAGCTAGAAACACCAATCAAAAAGGATATATGCATTCCTATGTTCATTACAGCACAATTTACCATAGCTAAGATTTGGAAACAGCCTAAGTGCCCATCATCGGATGAGTGGATTAAAAAACTGTGGTTCATCTACACAATGGAATACTACTCTGTGGTAAAAATAAATAAATAAATAAATAAAGAAAGAAAGAAAGAAAGAAAGAAAGAAAGAAAGAAAGAAAGAAAGAAAGAATAAAAGAAATTATTACCGTTTGCAACAGCATTGATGTAACTGGAGAGCATTATACTAAGCGATATAAGCCAGTAAGAGAAAGAGAAATATCATATGACCTCACTCATACATGGAATATAATGAACAACATAAACTGATTAACAAAAACAGATCCAGAGACAGAGAAGCACTGATCAAACCATCAAATCTCAGAGGGAAGGTAGGGATATAAAGGGGAGAGATAAACCAAAGGACTTGTATGCATGCATATAAGCCTACTCAATGGACACAGACACCAGGGGGGTGAGGGCATGTGTGTGTGTGTGGGGGGGGGGGGAGATGGGAAGACAGTGGGTGATAAGTACACATATGTAATACCTTAATCAATAAACAAAAATAAATAAATAAATAAATAAATAAATAAATAAATAAATAGTTATATTAGTACTAGAGGCACGATGCATGAAATTCATGCAAGGGGCTCAGCCCTCACAGCCCCAGCTTCCTCGGCTCTCACAGCCCTGGCTTCATCCAGAAGGTCATCTGCATGGTCATCCAGATGGTAATTCTTCTGTTCAGTCTAATTAGTATATTAGCTTTTTATTATATAGGATATTATTCTGAACATTGTAAAATTATCTTAAGCCCAACTAAAATTGCATTAGTTATGTATTTATATTTTATAATAATGATGTCTCAATATGACCATGACATTAGATACATAGGTGTATTGTCCCTTAAAGCTATCATGAAATTGTATTAGATCAAGTCAATAGTATAGATAATTATTTACCCATCCAGATATTAGCCCCCATGAATTAAGCAGTTAGGCTCCATGGTTTAGTTTCTACTGGAGATTGGATGCTACTAAGATTACTTAACTAGGTTAAATGGGTTAAGCCAATGGAAGAATTTTATATGTTGAACCTTCGAATGAAATGTGATTTCACATCATTCTATAAATATGAGCTGCATTCTTTTTTACAACTAATTTTCCTTTGTTTTGCTGCTTTGTTGTTACTTAATTAAAGAGAAGAGTGGAAATAATGAATGATAAAAAGCTAATTTATACTCCTATGGCATTTGGATATTATTTTATATCAAGAGGAATATATTCCTGTATTTTTATATGGATTAGTGGCACAATTTGCCAGTCTCTGGTGGGTCCTGACTTGCTCAAATGAGAGTCAATTATCTGCATATTTGTTAACTTTGTCATTTTTGTCTGTGAGTCAAATACATTGAGGTTTGCCTTAGCCTATTTGGTTTAGTGGATAGAGTGTCAGCCTGCAGACTGAAGGGTCCTGGGTTCAATTCCAATTAAGGGTATATACTTGGGTTGCCAGCTTCATCTATCCTCAGCCCTGGTTGGGGTGCATGTGGTAGGCAACCAGTCGATGTTTCTCTCTCACAGGCACCTTTCTCTCTCTTTCTCTGTCTCTCCCTCCCCATCCTTCCACTCTCTCTAAAAATCAGTGAAAAATATCCTCAGGTGAGGATGAAAAAAATAAGTAAATAAATAAAGGCTATATAGTATATTATTGCTTTTCCTCAAAACATGAATAGGTATTTCATTAGCCATATGCTTGTAGCATGTTATTTGGGACAATTCAAGTGATATTTGAATCAGAGGATCCTATAGCAAATGAGCAATTGTATCAGTGGGGGCAGTTTCCATGTGAATCAGCTAATTTGGTTCTGTAGAGTCATTTTCAAAGAGTCAGTTTCTTTGGCCCTTCAAATAGTCCTGACAGTACCTAATTCACCAGAGATTTAATTGACTATTTCTGAATAATGATGCATAACAAAGAACCAAAATCCCCCCTTGTATTCAACAACAAGCATTTAATTTTTCACGTGTTATGGATAGTTGGAGGTATGCTGCTTTGGGATGGAGCTTAGCTTGGCAGCACACTTCCAGATAAATCACATTCTTCTAGGAGTGGCAGGCTGGATAAAGAATGCTTTTTCTCATGGCAATGGCAGAGATGAGAAACCAAGCTTAATTGCCCAAGCATCATTCCACCCAATGCTTCTATTATATATGATTAGTGGACTGGTGCACAAAATTCATTCAAAGGGGCAGAGGGATGTCCCTCAGCCCAGCCTGCAACTTCTCCAACCTGGGACCCCTCAAAGGATGTCCTACTGCCAGTTTACAGGGATTGGGCCTAAATTGGCACCTAGATATCCCTTTCACAATCTGGGACTGCTGGCTCCTAACCACTCACCTGTCTGACTGCCTGATTGCCCCTAAACACTCTGCCTGCTGGTCTGCTTATTCCAAACAGGCCTGATCAGCCCCAAAAGCCATCACCCATAACTGCCATCCCATCCTGAACTGATCATCCAAAACTGACCTCCCCTATTGGCCTCTAACTGCCTCTACCTCAGCCCTGCCATCATAGCTTAGTCCAGAAGAAGATCCAGAAGATCTCCTGGAAGGTCTCCCATTCTAATTAGCATATTACCCTTTTATTAGTATAGAGGCATGGTGCATGGGTGGAAGCTGGCTGGTTTGCCCTGAAGGGTGTCCTCAATCAAGGTGGGGGTTCCCTTGGGGTGTGGGGTAGCCTGAATGAGGGGCTGACAGCTATTTGCAGGCTGGCCACACCCCCCAGTGGGGACCCTCACTACATGGAGGCATGGACAGCCTGGGTGAGGGGCTAAGGGCTGTTTTCAGGATGCCACACCCCTTTCACAGTGGGGGTCCCTACTCGGGTGTCTGGCCAGCCAAGGTGAGGGGCTGATGGCTGTTTGCAGGCTGGCCAAGACCCCCAGTTTGGAACCTGATCCCATAGGGGTGTGGCCAGCTTGGGTAAGAGGATGAAGGCCCTTCAGTGGAATCCAGGTCAGGTGGGATGCTTGGCTTCCTCCATTGCTGTGGGCAACCCAAGCCTTCTGCTCACTCCAGCTCTGTGGCCATGGCCATCTTTGTTGGGTTAATTTGCATACCCACTCTTGATTGGCTGGTGGGCATAGCAGAGTGATGATAAATTTGCATGTTTTTCTTTTATTAGTGTAGATAATATCCCATTGGCTAAACCAAGTCACGTGATAAGTCCAATATCAAAGATTGTGAAATTAATACCTACTTAGCATGTCAGAAAATGAGACTGCATAATTCCATTATGAAGCAGGGAGGGAATGGCTGAGAATATAGCCCAGTCCATCATATTCTATAAATCTCTTTCCAATAAAATAGAGCAGTTTAAGTCATCTGTAATAGGATACTCAATATGAAAGAACTTTTTTTGTAAACTCAGTATATATTTAGGGTCTTTATAACTCCATCCTCATTAACTTACATGAAAGGTGACATACTTCCTTGCACACAAGATAAAAGAGTGGATTGAACATCAAAAGAAGAAACATACTTGCAAGTGCATTTTACATTTGGAAAGTGTGAGCCCTTTAATCAGGACACTTGGGTAACTCTGAGGCAGGAGCAAGCTCAGTTATTAAGGTTCCTTCCTTGATAATTTTAACTATTAACCTCTTATACTTGGCACAAAAACTTTGAGCAGCAAAATCAGTTTTCTCCACCCCTAATCCTATCTGGCTTTGGTTGTTTCCAATCTCTGAGCAGGAATACACACAGCACACTAGGAAGTCTGGAACATGCTGATTAAGGCAGGCTAATTAAGTAGCAAAATGTTAAAGGCTATTTAAATGTCAGTTTTTATGCCTTTTGGAGTTTGCAAACTGCCAGTATTGATACAATTTATTGCTTGTCACAGGGTGAGGGGTTTAGTAGTGGGACAGGAGCAATTACTTTCAGGGAAAATGGCATTATCTTTCTGTACATAAAAATGTGTGAACAGAGTGGCAAAGAAAAATAATATAATGGATGTAAACTTAATACAAAAATAGTGAGATTTTTTGTTTTGCTATGGAGAAGTACACAGAAATGTAATTGATCATCATTCCTTCTCATCTCTGTTTTAAGGCTTTTTCTTTCCAATTTTTAAAAGACATTATGCTGAATGATAAAAGCTGTTGAACATCAAAATACATAAATCTCTAAATGTTCTAATCGTTTTGCTCTCTGAAGTTACTTTTACTAAATTATTTCAATTCTTGAAGAAACTGAATGTATATATCTTAATAATACTTATTCATTAATATTATTGAATAATTTAATTTTTATATATTTTTTCTTTTTGTATTTTTTAATTATGTTTATCTTAAAGGTTTAAAATATTTTCCTGTAAAATCATTTCATATTTTTTTCTTTCTGTGTCCTTTCTTCACCTTCTCTTCCTTTTGTTCCTAAAGAGTAGAAATAAGCAGCATATTGTGTGTCTTTATTTCCTACTTAATTATGGATTATTGAATACTTTATTAATTGATAATATGTGTAGAGGGACTCTGATTATTTTATCTACAAAAGCGTTTTGATAATTTTTCCCCTTGATTAATCCTCACCCAAAGATATTTTCCCATTGATTTTTTTAATTCTTTGTTGTTTAAAGTATTATATATGTATTCTTTTCTCCCATTGATCTCTCCCAGCCATTTCCACCTCAGCACATTGATTTTTTAGAGTATGAAAGGAAAGTGAGAAACAGAGAGAAACATCAATATGAGAGAGACACATTGATTGGTAGCCTCTTGCACTTACCCTGACCAGGGCCAGGGAATGTGCAACCAAGGTACATGTCTTGGAAAGAATCAAACCCAGGACTCTTCAGTCCACAGCTGATTCTCTATCCACTAAGCCAAATTGGATATGATTATTTTTTTCAAATATATTTTTTATTGACTTCAAGGAAGAAGGGAGTGGAATAAAGATAGAAACATTAATGATGAGAGAGAATCATTAACACAGTGCCTCTTCCATGTCCCCTACTGGAGATGGAGCCTATAACCCAGGCATGTGCCTTAACCAGGAATCAAATGGTGACCACCTGATTCATGGGTTGATGCTCACCCACTGAACAACACTAAGCAAGCCAGATTATTTGTTTCTTATCATCAATGCATCTCCAAGAAGCATTTTCACCTCTAAAAAAATTTACAACTTGTCTTTTATTTACTCTTATCACTTTATTTTTTATTATTTTGATATTCATAAAGAGATGAGGCACAGCCTGATATATTAGATTACTGTTTTTTTATAATTTAATTGGTTTACACTACTAATAAGTAACATTTGTCTTCAAATCAACTAAATTCTTATTTGAATAGTATAAATAGTACTAGAAGGAAATAACTTCATATATGAAGAGAAAATTTGAAGTTAACAGTCTGTTTAACTACATTGTGTGTGTGTGTGTGTGTGTGTGTGTGTGTGTGTGTGTGTGTCTGACATTTTTAGCTAACAAGTCCACTTTGAGCTAATTAGACCAGTTCTTTGTCTTTCCCTAAGACTTAACAACATAAAGATATCTGTGAGTAAAATTATTTTTTATCTTCCCTACTAGTGTCAAACATTAGTAGAATCAGAAAGACAATATTGGGCAATCTTCTTACTTAATATCTTAAGCTATTTTCCAGATTTTTTATTCTGAATGCATAAGGATTTAAGCATGATCTAGCCAAACTCTCAAACACTTTGTTTTTCTGATTCCATTTAAAAATAGAACACATATCATGAAAAGCAAGACTAATTGCAGTGAAAGAGAAGTAGCTAATATGAGAATAGAAATTAAATAAAAGGGTAGTACTGTAACAGTAGGAAAGTGTAACCCACCCCACCATTCCTTAGACATTGCTTCTGTAAATGCAGACATAGACTAATGTGTCCCTTTAGATTATCAGCATTTTTGTCTAAGAATCCATGGGAATAACTGCTGAAGATGCAGATTCTGACCTTCAGTCATCCCAGTATTGGGGGAGGTTTGCTGACCTTCAACTACAGACCAGGACGATGAGGACCAGGATGATGCACACCAGACCATCACTTGACCTATTTTGGGATCCTTATCGGAATGGACTGCATATAGAGAAGTTTTCAAACCCCTTCTTTTGATCTCTTTGTTCTGCTTTCCCTCTCCCTCCTTATACAAACCTTTACCTGTACTAAGCTGTTGAGATAGGCTTTTCCACAAGAATCCCCAATCTTTTCAGGTGACCAACACTTGAAAATAAACTTCTTTCACCCTAACCGGTTTGGCTTAATGAATTGAGCATCGGCCTGTGGACTGAAAGGTCCTGGGTTCAATTCTAGTCAAGGGCATATTCCCAGATTGTGGGCTCAATCCCCAATAGGAGGTATGCAGGAGGCAGCCAATGAATGATTCTCTCTCTTCATTGATGTTTGTATCTCTCTCTCTCCTTCTCCTTTCCTCTCTGAAATCAATAAAAATATATTAAAACAAACAAACAAACAAAAACAAACCTCTCTCTTTTTTTATCCAGCTTCTTTCTCACGAGTTTGGTTTTTTGAGGAGACAGGCAGCCAAGCATGGGCTCCAGTTATAGTATTGACACTAATGACAGCCACCATTTATGCAGTGCAAACTCTGTCAGACATCATGCTCACAACATCATCTCATTTAACCATCATAACCAGTCTATGAATGCTCCTCTCTACTTTAAATATCAGAAGATTAAGGCTTAATTGACTTACACTTCTAATAAGTATTATATCAGAGTGTAAATAAGAAATATTTTATTCCAAAGCATATGCTCTTATCCAGGCTAGGATGCAAGTCCTTAACTGTAATCCACAGAGCTTCTGCATTTATTCCTATATCATGGTTTTTCTATCACCCTGTGATATCACTTCCTAATTCCAGTTACTAAGGTTGGAATACAAACAGAGCAACATATTTGTTGGTATTTATTCAATACATATATTTCCTTAAGGGCAAAAAGAATTTCGTTTTTTAGAGCAACACTTTAGGAAGCTATACTATTTAGTCCCAGGTTTTAATTATCTACACATTATTTAGTAGACAAACCTAAGGGAAAATTAATAAGTGAAAACAGGTTATAGTCTGTCTAATTAAAATCCCTCTCTGGTGCTAAAAGAGCTTTATGACAAATATACTGGGGTATTAGATCACTATATAAACAGTGCAATAACTGAACTAATAAAGTATATTTTATCCTTTCAGCACAGGTTTTGTGCAGGCAAGGATGTCTCATGCAGGCCTTCATTTAATAAAAATGTCTGCTACTTCTCCAAAAACTTAACTAACCAGAGAATGAACTTTCTCTTTTCCTGCTGGGATCATGGATTGCAAATATGTTTCCTCTGACCAAAAGCAATCACCTAAGCCAATGGTTATGTGAGACTAGGGTAAAAGCAAAGAGCAATAAAAATTAATGAGCCTACCTGATGGCCAGGCTTTCAGACTATAATTCTGGGCATGAGAGAACTGAAGTCTTATTTGGTGCTGGCTCAAATGAGTACAGACTGCAGTGTATGCTAATGATTTTGGAACTTTTGCCGTCTATAGACTACCTCTTATTGCAACTACAAAAGTAAAACTTAACAAAAACAAAAAAAGGCCTCATTAGCAGAGTTTTAGTATACAAGTGAGGGGGCTTTTGGATATAAATAATAGAAGACTTTCTCAAACTGGCTCAGACAATAATATTGGATTTTGTAACTAAAAAGTCAAGTAGTAGGAATCACTTAACTTAGATTTGATGCAGAGTTGATGCAAGGCTAAAAACTGTTGAACAAAATGAATCCGGAGACATAGAAGCATGGAACAGACTGCTGAATCTCAAAGGAAAGGCTGAGGTGAGTAGGTGGGTGGGAAGAAATCAACCAAAGAACTTGTACACATATATGCATAACAAATGGACACAGACAATAGGGTGGTAAATACATAGGATAGAAGAAGGGGTCAATGGGGGAAAAAGGAGGGACATCCATAATACTTTCAATAATAAAGATTAAAACTACACTAATAAAAGAGAAAGATGCAAATTTACCATATCTTTGTGATGCCCACCAGCCAATCAGGAGTGAGTATGCAAATTAACCCAACAAAGCTGGGAGGTTAATTTGCATATGCAGGCACCAAATGGCTGGGACCAGGGAAGTTCACCTGTGTCATCATGGTGTTCCATACCACCCCAGCTGCTCCAGGCCTCTGGGCAGTGTGGGAAGGCTCTGGCTGGAACAAAGGCAGTGAAAACAGCCAAGGGAAGAAAGGCTCATTCTTGCACTAATCTTCATGCATTGGACCTCTAGTAAATAAATAATAACTACATAAATAAATACCTGGATTTATTTATTTTTTAATGTCAACATTTTTTTTCCTCTATCCCATATCCATTTGTCCTTTTTGCCCCACTCCTTCACTTCCCCCTTTTTTTTCCTATGTTTTTTTCTGACTTTCATGGTACAGTGGTACCTCGCTATATGAGTGCCCTAACATACAAGATTTTTGAGATATGGTACCTCAAGATACGAGTTTAATTTGTTCCGTAACCTTGAGGCATGGGAAACTATGAGATGCTCGAGTCACGGTAGACTGGTGGGTTGTGTGAAGCCTGCCGATCTGCGCCATTACTCCTACCTCAAATGTTGCTCGTATTTCAAAGCAAAAACCGCTCTTATCTCAAAAATCTCGTATGTTGGTGCACTCGTATCTCGAGGTACCACTGTATTTGTGTTACCAGAAGGCAGGCTGGATTGCCTTGAGAGATGATTGCCAGTAATTTCTAGGCATCACATGTTTATAAACTTTCTCTCCCCCAGTTGTCTTTTTTTAATGACAGTGGAGTTTCTCTTTTCAAAACAACTACACTCATCCATAGATCACATTTGCTGAATATGCAGGTTTCTATTTACTGAAGCTAAACACCATCCTTCCTAGGGAGTGGGTTACGCATGGTTCATAGTGGGCATAATGATGGAAGTGTGTATGTCCTAAGGGAAAGCAAACTACTAGTACTATGGATAAGCTAAAAAGGCTATAGATGGTCAAAAATGGTCAACATCCACCAGAAACTGGAAGACAAATTGTTTTTCAAACTAACCATTGATAAGTGTTATACTAGTAGTTGCAAAATTTTCTGCCATATTTTATGGCTTTGCTATTGCATTAATATTCACTTGGAAGAAAATAGAAACCACCTATTTCAATTTCTCCTGAAAATCAAGGGAACATGAAATATGTCATTAAATGTTTACTTTAATACCTTTAAGCCACAAAATTAGATTTTAAGTTGATCATTTCTTATGTAATATAAAATATTTAATGGGATTAGAAAACGTGTAGTTTTTAAACATGAGCAGCCTTTCCATCACTCCTGCCAGAACTAATATAATTCCACTGAATTCAGGACACTTCTAAAATTCACACTTCACATTTAATTAGTTAATCTATAAAATGCTAATATGCAAATAGACTAAATGGTAGAATAATCAAACAACGGCACAACTGGTCACTATGATGTGGTTGACCACAGGGGTGTGTGCAGAACATGGAGGATGTTGGCCATGGCAGTATGATGGAGCAAGTGAGCAGGGCCACCAGATCAAGGAAGGGTGCTGGTTACTGTCATTGGGCTCAACCTCTGGTGGTTACTGAAAATTCTTTGCTCTCACACACCACGGTCTCACCTGGCACTCACACCTGCTGCCAGTGCCAGCCCCACTAGCACTTGCAGCCAGTACCTGATACTGGCCCCAATCACTTGGTGCCATCACAGATGCAACCAGCTTCTCCACCTCCTCCTGCTCCTGAGGGGCAATCAGGACCAGCAGCCACCACTTGCACCCACCTTCATAGATGGTCCCACTCATACCAGCAATGGAACCACCACTTGCACCTGCAGGTGGCACCAGCCCCAATTGCTCCACGACATCCACAGGTGCCAGTGGGGCTGGTGCCTTCAGTGTGTGGGAACAAGGGCAACAGAAGTGGGGCTTCCAGCAGATGGGACAGGGGATCATGGTGGGAGGGTTGGGAGGGGGCATGGAGGATGGGCCAAGAACTGCCCCTGTGCCCACTACAGCCTTGCAGCCCATAGTTTCTTTCAAGTTGCACAAATTCATTCACTGGGCCCCTAGTCTTGTATAATAAAAACCTAATATGCTAAATGTCCAGTCATATGGTCATCTATTCAACCAATCAAAGCATAATATGCTAATGACTAGTGACCTGGTACATGAAATGCATGCACGGGGGGTGGGGGGGGCGTGGAGTGGTCCTCAGCCCAGCTTGCATCCTCTCCAATCTGGGACCCCTGTGGGATAGGGCCTAAACTGACAGTCAATCTCCTTGCAATCCGAGACTGCTGGCTCTTAACTGCTCACCTGCCTGTCTGCTTGATTGCCCCTGGCCCCCTCTGCCGGCCTGATTGCCCCCAACTGCCCTCCCCTTCTGGCCTGATCAACCCTAACTGTCTCTGCCTCAGCCCCAGAAGGACATCTGGCAGGTCTCATGGTCTAATTAGCATATTACCCTTTTATTAATATAGATATGATATGACATACTGCCTTATGTACTTTATAGTACATTATATATGTTGTACATTATATATGTTGTAAGTAGTGGGAAATACTGTATTCATAGCAATAACATACACCCTGTGACTTCTTTTTCTGTTTTGGGAATGGTTCCCCAGTTCTTCGAACATTTCCTGGCCCCTAATGTATTTTTTTTTTTTTTGGTCATAGAGTGTTACTTTATTTACTATTTATTGCACATGATTTGAGGTCTTTAATTTCTAACCAACAAAGACTCAAATGACTATTTTTTTATATGAAATTTAACATTAACATTAGTGAATTCATAAATTCATGTGTTTTTATTGTAAACATCTGAATTATTCACACTGTCATAGATCATGAAATCATAAGCCTGGATCATGCACAGGTTGGCAGCAAGCAAGGAAGCCACTCTGCAAGCAAATAGATACTCTGCATAAGGAGAAAAGTCATAGCACAACATTTAATGTCCAACCTGAGTCACCTCAGAATGTTATATATATTGACTTCTTAATTCTTATAGTATTGGGAACTCAACTGCTCAGTTGGTGATGGGGTTGACCTGGTTTCAGGAGGATTATTCCTGAAATAATTATTGAAACGGGGACTCAATACTTCTTCTTGGTTGCTTGCTTTTCCCCAGCACCTTCATCTTTCTTCTCACCCTCAGCTTCTTGGGCACCTTCTTCTTCACCTTCACCTCCTTCTTTCTCCTTTTCATCCTCAAATTTTTCCTTGGCACCTTTTTATTCTTCTTCTTCTTCCTCGTCCTTAGCCACTTCCTTCTCCTTCTCCTCTTCAGCTTCTCCTTCAGAAGGGGGTTCATCCTTAGCTTCCTTGGCTTTTTCAGCCTCAATATTCTCCTCCATCTTGATCTGCTCCTTCACCTTGATCTGCTCCTCCTGGACATGGCTGGTGTATTAAGAAGGGAAGGAGCAAGTGGCATCAAGTAGGAGTTAGTCTGTAAACCAAGGTAGGCAGATAGACCAAAGACCTGGGAACTCTGGCAGTAGTCTCTGGCTATGCTTCCCACGCTGGTAAAACTGAGCCGGGTCTCCTCACCTTCCAAGAGTTTCCTGTAAACTGCAATATCAATGTCCAAAGCCATCTTCACATTGAGGAGGTCCCGGTATTCTTTTAAATATCGTACCATTTCACTCTGTAGTTCTCAACTCATTTTCTAACTTGTTGATTGTGTCCTGCATAGCACTAACATCTGCATTCTGCTTATCCTCCAGCTCTTGCAGCTTCTTCCCCAGCACTTCATTCATGCCCCAGCTTGCTCCAGGGTCTTGGCCTTGACCAGGCAGCGGCTCTTGGACACTCATCCTTGGTGGCATGCACCGCATGGGTGTTCTTAGCAGTTCTCTGCCAGTACAGTGAAGCGACTCTTGTACCATTCTTCAGCCTTCTGCATGTTCTTGGAAGCCAGCTTCTCATACTGGGCACAGATGTCCTTGAGCATGGTGGAGTGGTCGGACTTGGAGAACACGTCAATCTCCACGAAGATCTGAACATACTAGATCTGCTCCTGTAGCTAGGCAATCTCTTCTTCCTGCACCTTCTTCAGAAAGGTGATTTAATCTATCAGGCTATAGAAGCACTTTTCCAGCTCCACACTGGCCACCTCTGTACCTTTGCACACCTCCATTAGCCAGTCTTCGGTGTACTATAGGTTCAGCACCTCTTCTTGGTAGCATAGCACAGGTTGCTCTTAGTCCCTTCTGAGCCCTGTTGCCTCCTAACTGCCCACTGTCCACTCCTTGCCACGGAAAGGGCATGATGGGGCAGGGCACAGACATCCCATTTTCATTAAAATGTTCAACCCAGGCCTGCTCCACCAGTGTGCTCAGGCAGCCCAGTGGCAGACAATGATCCCAGAGACACTGGCCACCCCCATCTGTCTGATCCCTCTCACGGCCTGGACCTTGTGGGTGGCATCAGGCACTGCCTGCTCTGCCTGGTCCCCCACAGATGGTGTCTGGAGCTGCCAGCCTCACCTGCCTGGTCCCTGATCATAGCCTGGACCCCACAGGCCACATCTAACACTGCCTGCCCTGCCTGTATATGCAAATTCACTTGCCATCTTTGTTGGGTTTATTTGCATGCCACTCCTGATTGGCTGTGAGTGTAGCAGAGGTGTGGTCAATTAGCATCTTCCTCTTTTATTAGTAGATATGTTAAAGCCACTCAACAGCTCACTATGATGTACACTGACCACCGAGGACAGATGCTCCAACTGGTAGGTTAGCTTGCTGCTGGGGTCTGGCAGATTGGGACTGATCAAGATGGGCTGGGCACTACCTGCAGCCTCCTGTGGGCCCTCCCTAGTTAACCTCCCACATCCCACCGCAGGCCCTATCATGCATCAGTGGGATCCCTCCTTCAAGCCTGAGTCCTCTCACAGTCTGGGATCCCTTGGGGGATGTCTCAGAGGCAGTTTCAGCCCAGGCAGAGAACCCCACTGGTGCTCTGGGTCTTTAGTAATATAATAAAAGCTCAAATGCAAAATCAAATTGATTTATCATATCTGAGAATTTACTGTATATGCAATATTTCAATTTTTGTGAGAGACACAAATCTTTAGGTCATGTCCTTCAAGAACACATATTTATTTGGACAGAAAATTTATTATGAATCTGATGTGATATTTGTATGAGAAGCCTTGTAGAAGTCACTAATTCTCTGACAATACAGATTCATAGAAGGCAAAACGTGAACTGC
>PVJN01000187.1:0-255612 GCA_004026805.1 Lasiurus borealis | reverse complement strand
CAAATTTTATCTGACAGCCTGGCAGTGATTTCTGATTGATAAAAGACTGCCTGCCCCAAGTGCCCCCAAATGTTCAAATCAATTTGTAAAATTTTATAATAAACCATCACTATGTCGAAGAATGAAGAAGTCTGGGTGGAGTGTTCACTTGGCCCGTGAAACCATCCATACAGGCCAATATAAAGCAGATACTTGATATCTGTCCAACTTGACCTGATCACTCCAATATGCCAAACCAGATAAATCAGATAATTGAGTCAGACAGTAACATCTGATCTAAAATAATCAAAGGATTCTGCAATCAAAGCCAAATAATTACCTCACTTTGAGTTATGTAGCCTTGACCCAAATGCCAGGCACAGAGGACCTGTGCTGAACAGCAACACACTGGGACAGGACCAAGCTGTACTAGGAACACACCTATCCCCGTGATGATCCTTTTAGAGATGAGTAGCGTGAATACTTAAAAAATAAGATGGTTCTCAACCTTCCTAATGCCACGTCCCTTTAATGCAGTTCCTCATGTTGTGGTGACCCCCAACCATAAAATTACTTTCGTTGCGAGGCAAATTTTCATCCATTTATTCAGAAACATTTAGCAAACACCAACACATTAGAATATACATATGAACAAAACATGACTTCGGCCCTTGGGGAAACCACTGTTTGTGGAGGAGGTAAATAAAGCATTAATAAATAAGGACGGTGCAACACAGAGGCTAGTCATAAGGGTCCTACGTACAAAATGCTACAGGAACATAAAAGAAGAGGATGATTTACACTCTCCAGAGGATTGAGATGCCAAGGAATGGGGTGGCGGGTGTGAGAGAGAATTAAGCAAGTTTTCTTGGAAGACTGTGAAAGTGGTTTGATTGGAGTTTTAAGGGATGATCTGAAATTTTCAGGTGAACAAGGGAGGACAAAACATTTGAAATAGAGGGGACAACATGGTCAAAGGCAAAGAAATTAAAAAAAACAACAACTCAAAAGTCTCAGGGGCTCGAGGCAGGGTGCTCTCCCTAGAGCACTGTGGTAACAGGGAGATTAGAAGTGGGACCAGTTGGACCAACGCCAGTGGACTACATTTGAGATGAACATCAAACACTTCATTCTGACAGTGTTTTGTCTGGGACTCTTCTCTCCCTTTAGTGTGGGGATATTGTTTCAGATACACTTTTAAAGAGTTTGTAAATGGACTTGGCAACAGTCTGAAGCAGCAGTGAGCGGGGAGGGGTGGAAATGCAGTGAACATTCTTTCTGTGTGTTTCTATTTGGCAAGAAACCCTCTGTTTTCCTAATGGAAACTTTGACACACTCAGTCTGTATCTTTTCATCCACATCCAGCTCATCTTCTGAACATTCTTAGACCTTTATTCTGTCAGACAAAAAATAATAGGAAAGGTCACTGAAATCTCAGTCTAATTTAACTGTGATACGTTCGTGGTGAAACTTCTTGAGGGAGTTGACTGCTGCATGTGAGTACACCACGAACTCTGAATGCAGGGGAGGAAAAGCAGTCTAATCAGTAAAGACTAGCTCTCCAAAGGAGCTGAAGGCTCTGGGGACTCTGGGGAGCCTGAGAGAAGGAAGAAATGGATGGAAAACAACGTGTTTGATCCTTCGCCACAAGTACCAAACACAAAGATCTTACAAATGTATTCAGGCAAATGGGACCATCCCCACATTTTAAAACCTCCTTTGGTTTAGCAGCACTGATATTTGTGGTATTCAATATTTACTTTTAAAGTGAACACTGAAAGTTCTAAATCTGGCCGAACAGGATGCAGGTACTTCTACACAAAAGTTAGGTTGGTCTTTGTTTTTGCCAGTCATAATTTAAGCCTTGAAGGTTAACAGGTACGATGTTTTGTTCTTCTAACAGCTTCCTGAGATTTTTCTCATGTAGAATTAGGAATAGTCATGCTAAATTCTGCTTGTGTATCTAGTAAAGAAGGTGTATGTTTCAAACTCTTGGTCAAGTTTAATGCTAAACCTTTAAGATGCTTTACCTGATTCTAGTCCTCATCACTCAGAAAATAACCCTGCTTTGTTCTTCAGTGAGAAAATAGAGGCTGTTATATGTTGAACTCATCAACTTCTTGCTGATCCACCTACCATCTTGCCTCAGTCAAGTCACTGCTTGCCCCCCACCTACCGTGTTATCCAACCATTTTCTTTGTAATATTTATCTGTTATGGAAATGAAAGGCTATCTCTTTGTAGTCTGTATATCTCCACAGCAAGAGCAGTACCTCACATGTGTTCAATAATCAAATATAAATGAACTCAAAAGGACTTATTAGGTGAAAAATGTAATCTTTAATATGGTGTACTTAGGAGCACCGTTGGTAAATGCTGGCTACTAATTAGTATATACATTTTGTTTTAATGTCAACATTCAACATCAATAAATAGTTTTGCCATCTCCAATAAAAATCATTGCACACTCTGATGGGAAAAATATACTGAAAAACAACTGCAAAAAATATGAACCTTACTGATGAAACCTATTTATGTGGTACATCTTGTGGATGATTGTATGTTTATATCTACTTTGGGATTCATATATTTCTTAGGTTAAAAAAATCTCTAATTGAAATTAATACACATTTTCATTTAAGGTTGCAAAAAGATATAATACTTTTAGATGTTAATTTTCTAGATTAAAATGATGCTACCACCCTCTTTTATGATTTCATTTAACAGGAAAAACAGAGACAAGTTTGGTTTGTTGTTGTTGTTTTTTTGAGTGTTAAGAAAACACTCTTGATCAAAAGCTTGGATTATTACTCTGTTTACCAACATTAAAAAAAAACACTAATTAAGCCCAGCCAATCGATGGTTCTCTCTAATTATTGATATTTTTATCTTTCTTTCCCTCTCCCTTCTACTCTCTAAAATTAATAAAAAATATTTCAAAAAAGAAACTAAGTCCTAAATAACTTCGATATATTTCTTTTATTATTAATAATACACTTATTTTAACATTTTTGTTGTGTGCTTCTTTGCTAATTACTGGCTAATGCTCTACATGCATTATATCATTTAGTTCAATGATCCTAAGAAACTAAGTTGATTTCCCCATTTCACAAATGAGGAAACTGAGGTTAGGGAATTTAAAAGCCTGGTCTAAAGCACACAGCTAGTATCTCTTCAATGTGGTGCTTCTTTCTTTATTCTTGTTAAATTTCAGGTGCTTAAACTAACTCTGATTATTTATTGCTTCATTTTCTTCTAGTATAAGAGAGCATTGTGTACACAGTGGACATCCAAAAAAAATGGTAGCAGGCATTAGTTATTTGTAGATAAATATTTGTGATGATGTGTTTTTTTTTATCTGTGAGACTTAAAATCAATTAACAAAATAAAAACATGTTACTTCACCTAAATGCCCGAATTGTGGTAAGTCCTTCAGCTGTTTCTGAGAAGTGGCAAAGCAGAGGAAGCTGGGTACTATCATCAAGTTCCTGGAGGTCCCTAGAACAGAGAAAAGTGCAAAAACAAACTTCACATGTCTTCACGGTCAAAGACCACCATGTTAATTCTAAATTAAGGTTATTATCTGTCATTGTAACTATTAGTGCCCAATTAACAAAAATTTCAGCAGCTTACAGTCTAAAGAGGAAGAGAAAGATGAGTATATAATGAATATTGGTCCAAGCTAAATATAACATGTTGTACAAAAATATCAGCTTTGTATAATAGCTAAAGTAAACTCCTATGGGAACACGGAGAAATGAGCAATTAATCTATACATAGGAGATGGGTAATTCTTTTCAGGAGGTTGAATTTAGGCCAAACCTCAAGCATAAGGAGAGTTTTAACCAAACAGACAATGGAAGAAAAGAGCAAGCACAGAAGATTAAAGAACCTGGCAAGTTCAATCAGGATGGTGCCCAGAATCCTTTGGGGGTATTGTAGTGGGAAAAGGCTATATTAAAAAATGGGTGGGACTAGATTATAGAGGAGTCTGGGTAGGCTGGAAAAATCACTGATGACTAGAAATAAAGTGATCAGAGCTGTGCTTAAGCAACAGAAGTTGGGAGACAAGTAAAGGATGAAAGACAATGTTAGGTAGTCTATTTAAGAGATGTTTTCAAAATTCTAAGTTAGTATGATGCTAATTAGGTTTAAAATAGGGGAGTCCTATAAGTCAATCTAATACACACACACACACACTCACACACACACTAGAGGCCTAGTGCACAAATTTGTGCACCAGTGGGGGGTCTTTTGGTCTGGCCTGCGGGATTGGACCAAAACTAGCTCTCCAATATCCCCCAAAGAGTCCTGGATTGCGAGAGGGTGCAGGCAAGGCCGAGGGACCCCACCAGTGCATGATCAGGGCCGAGGAGGGACAAGGAGGTTGGCAGCTGGGGAGGAGTCATGGAAGGGCTCCAGGGCATGTACAGCCCATCTTGCTCAGTCCAGATTAGGCCAGGCCCCAGCAACAAGCTAACCTACCAGTTTGAGTGTCTGTCCCCTGGTGGCCAGTGCCGTCATAGTGAATAGTTGAGCAGCCTTAGCATATCATTAGCATATTATGCTTTGATTGGTTGAACAGCTTACTGATGATCAGACACTTAGTATATTAGGCTTTTATTATACAGAAGATATACATATATATCAGTCAATGAATGCTTAGTGGACAAATTATGAATTAGACCCTTTTTATAATGATGCACAATTATGACAACTTTTTTTTAAACCACATAAGCTAGAATATCTACAAGATAAGCTGAGTTGCACCCCATGTTTCAAAACATTCCTGTGTTTTCTTTTCAGCCTCTTTTTTTGCACTTCTCTAGGTCTTTGGGTGAAGAGAAGTAGAGTAGCAGCATTGACATTCACCTGTCAGAGTCAACTGAACTGATTACACTATTACACAATCTTCAAAAATCAATGCATGCCATTTGGGCTGTCTGTTTAGTCCCATAAACAAATGCAAAGTCTTTCTTGAGTTTCTAAAGTGGGTTTGCTCACTTTAGAAAGTGCAGATGAGGGGAAAGGACGCAAGAGGGGAGGAGAATGAATAAAAAGGAATGTAAATAATCTGCTATGTTTAAACATAAAACTAAGTGGCTATTTGTAATTTTGACACAAGCAACAGGTGACCACTACATTGAGGTTAGTAGTGAAGAAAAAAATTAGGAAGGAGGAACTTTTGTTTATAGAACTGCATTTTGTGAATAAAGGTGAGTGTACAGTTTGGTCTTGTCATCTTGTAGGAAGGAAACACTCACAGAGCTAACTATACATTAGGTCTTTGATTTTAGACATTCAAAATTTGTGGTGTCTCCTGTAGTGCATCCTCCATTCGAATTATCCTTGGTGTTTACAAAATAGTCTGTTATGCTGCCTGAGCTACTCAACATGGATGAATCCTGTAGAGCCTTGGCACCTAGGAGAGTCTTTTTTATCTGTGAGTCTTAAAATCATGTGGTAATACTTAATATCTTTCAGAAGATTTCAAATAAGAGTGATTTATAATCCATTACTAGTGTTAATTCTTTAAAAATGATCATCTTCTCTGTATTTTAGACATTATCAATGCTAACAGGTTATTCCCACTCATAATGGATAGAATTCACAATTTAAATGAATGGTCTAGGGCCATTTGCCTAGACTCTGTACTCAATTTGTATTGCTAAGGGATGAAAAATAAGTATGTGACTAAAGTTGAGTTATGATTGTTTGATTTAATGGTGAAAAGGCAAGGATAGATTTGGAAACAGCTAGCAGAAATGAAGTAACTAAACTTTTTGACCCTCCATCAAAGCGGCATGAACGATAAAATCAGGGACAAAATGAAGGATGAATTTTATGACTATCCTCTTCCTTTTGGTCTGAATTTGCTATAAGAAAAGTTGGAACCAAAAAAAAACATAACACAACCCTCTAGATTTAATACAGATATCTAACATTTGAAGTGCCCGAATTCATACCTCTCAAGGAGAAACTATATATTTTTTAAATTAAGAAATGTTGTATGATGTTTTCAGAGGACCCCAACTATATTTTTTCCTTTTCTTATCACTCCTGATTTCTTTTTACACTTCCCTGCTTCAGGTTCTACAAAATATGTTTAGTTTGCTGAATAAACTCAATGTCTTCCTTCCTATTTTAGCACTTAATATGTTGTGTCTTCCCCAAAAACTGTTTCATAACAGTTTCTTGTCATGTTGATCTCTTCATTGGCCCCATGGCTCACACAATTATTTGCAACACAGTAAATGCTTAATAAATGTTGAAATAATCTGATTATTGCAATGATATAACATTTACTGAACTATTTATAGCAGGGCTTCAAAATTAAACTGGACATTTCAAAACAACTGGTACTATATTTCATTTTACCACTCAATATCTCAGCAAATGACAAATCCCATATTAATAGAATAATTTAAAATCCTTGACTATAATTTATTTAGCTGGATACTCAAGTGCATTTATATATATAAAAGCCCAATATGCAAATTATCCCCTCAGGAGTTCAACCGGGAGACCAGGAGTTCAATCACTCACTACAATGTATGCTGACCACCAGGGGGCGGCACCAAATAAGGAAGGTCCCAGCCAGGGAAGGGAGGCCCTGGCCCCATTGGCCCTGATCACCAGCCAAGCCCTGGGGATCCTACCTGGGCACGAATTTCATGCACCAGGCCTCTAATGTTAAATAATCCAATCTGAACATTTTTAATCTCTTAAAATTACAGCATTCAAGATTATCTTTTTATAGACATCACTCTGTTTTATCTCTTTAATCTTGTTTTTTATTTGTATTGTATTGTTTTACAGAATGTTTTTAATGCATTTTTAAATCTTTTACAGTTTTCACCATTTAGGAAATAATAATATTAACTCACTTATTTGGGAAGATTATGTTTGGATTTTGTAAGATTTTTTTTTGCCAATGTTATGTTCAGTAAAAGGACCATGGAATAAAAATTTGACACACTGTAGACTCAAAATTCAACAGATCAACCCACATTATAATATATATCCAGGGCTATGTAAGACTCAGTCAATCCATCACAGAAACAATTATAATATATCTCCAATGTCAGGATAGGCTTCATTGTGCTAAAAATAGGTTGCATTTCCAAATTTCATACTTTATCTTAAAAAACATTATAGCAAATATGGATCACAATACATCAAATATATAGGCTTTTGAAGATGAATAGAACATTGGTTTACTTACTTAGAGGCCACTCGGAAGTATTTCTGGATAAAATAAAAGGCAACTCCAAGAGGCACAATAGCAGCCAGGAACACACGGGTAGCATAAGAAATCATGCCAATGGCAGACAGGCAGAGTAGCGTTGAGCGAGTGAGAGATTCCAAAGTTGGAGGAATGTGCTATTGTGAAGGTAGGTTGAAAGAAAAATGTTTTAGCTCAAATACACATTAGTTATAATGCAATATATTCATTTTATATTGTGATGTTATTCAGTTAATTATAAAAGTAGCATATAAACATTTTCATTGTAAGCAATTCTTCACTCCAGTTCTATTTACTTTCCATAGTTTAGTATATTTATCCACCTACCTACCTACTTGTCATTGGTCAGTTGTTACCTACCTACCTACCTACCTACCTACCTACCTACCTACCTATTTATCTTGTGGACTTTACATAAAAAGCACTCTGCTATACATCTTATATGTCCATGCACTTTTTAGTCAGCTGCATGCATTAAGCATTCTTTCTCTAAATTGAGGGTAATTCAGATGTTCCTAAGGTCATTCTGGAAAATCTGAAGAGGCAAGGGCTGAATTTGGTGAATTCTTTCTCTTTCATCCTAAGGAGTCTGTTCTTGGACTTATATAAGTTGAGTTTGAGGTCTTTGATTTCAGGACAAACTTCTAAAGGCCTAAGGACCTAAGACTAAACTGATTATCCTTGGAATTTTCCTAAACTATTACACCATCCAAAGCTTCTCTTATTCAAGAGAATAAAAGTAAAGGACATCTAAGACAGCTTGGCATTGTATTCTTTACTTCTGAGAGACACTCCACATCAACTCAATTTTAACAAACTCTACTGTGAATGAAGATACAACATTGATCAAATCATTCCTTTTTATAAGAAAGAGTTTAAATGTTAGTTTATCTTCTGCTAGTTCTACTTATTTCACATTGATTCTCTAAGTATTCCCTTCTATATGCATAACTTATTATTCATAACTTATTAAAATATTCAATTAATATTTTCTTTAAAAATTTGCATTATAATATTGGTATGAATGCAAATAGGTTTTTATTTAAGTGCTATAAATCCTCTATTGTTAAGAGGAATTATGGTTTACCTCAAAATGTTACTTGGCTTACACTAAAAAAATTATTGAACTTGGAACTAACTCAGACACTTACCTGATCAATGATATTTGTATCAGCTGAAAAGCGATTGAGAATCAGTCCCAGGGGTGTGGTGTCAAAGAACCTAGGCAATAAACAGATTGAAATATGTGATAATACTAAACTATTTGGAACCTGAACACTGTAAATAGACAGACATCTTGGAATCATGAAAATGAGAAGATCCCTATTCATTTATTCAAGGATTGAAAAAAAATCTTTAAAATTTCACTCAAATTAAATATGAATGTATATTCTTATATGATAGTAAAAAATAATTATTTTTACCTTATTGGTCCAAGGATTATCTTATTGAGGAGATTGTGGTGGACATTTTTGGCAGCTGTGAGTCCCATCCATTCCACAGTAAGAGATGTAACAAGGCAGAGGAAAATACCTGCTCCACAGAGTATGCTAAATCCAGCTACATAATAGGTCTAAGAAGCAATCAACACACAAAAACACATGAAATTATCAACTGATTTTTTTTCTTACTAGAACAGCAGTATCAAAATCAGGCAGTATTGTCAACTTCATTATCTTGCATCAATTTAGGCAGCTTGAAGGAGTGCAATTTTTGAGACTTGGGGTAAATCCCCACCATAATCCTAAGGCCAAGTTCCCACTTGCTTCTTTCATTCTTTTTCAAAGTTTGTCTAAGGACAGATGAAGTGTCTGTTTTCAGGTTTGGAATATCCTTGGATTTCTATACTGCAGTGTTCATTCTCTCTATCCCTAATCTCAGAAGGAATAGCTTATTCACTGGTATGGGTAGTTAATATCAAATGACATCAGAAAAACAACAGCACAGTCCCATATGTATGTTACACAAACACACACACATACACACACTCACACATCATGTCTATACTAATAAAGGTAATATACTAATTAGACTGAACATCTCCAGGGCAATCTTCTGGATGTCCTTCCAGATAAAGCCAAGGTGGTGGGGCAGAGGCAGAGGCTGTTAGGTGCAATCAGGCCATCAGGAAAGCAGTTAGGGGGATCAGGCTGGCAGGGAAGAGCAATTAGGGGCATCAGGCAGGCAGGCAGAATGGTTAGGAACAATTAGGCAGGTAGGCAGGTGAGCAGATGGGAGCCAGTGGCCCCGGATTACAAGAGGGATATCCAAACTGCTGGTTTAGGCCTGATCCCACAGGCATCAGGCTTAAACCGGCAGTTGGACGTCCCCTGAGTCATTCCAGAATGAAGAGGGTGCAGGCCAGGCTGAGGGATACCCCTGTGCATGAATTTCATGCACCAGGCCTTTATTACATAGGAGATATATAAATACATCTCCTATGTAATAAAAGAGTAATATGCAAATTGACCATACCTCCGCTACACCCACCAGTCACATCCACCAGCCAATCAGAGTGAGTATGCAAATTAAAGCAACCAAGATGGCTACAGCCACAGAGAGAGCAGGAGGGAGGCTTGGGTTGCCCCTGGCAATGGAGAAAGCCAAGCTTTCTGTGAACCCTGGCCGGCACTTAAGGCAACAAAGTTTCAATGGCTGTGAGAGCAGAAGGCCTGGCTCCACTCTAGACTACAAAGTTCAATTGTAGAAATAAATAAATCCTAGACACCAGGGCCTTCACTTGGGTCTCCAGCAGGTGTGGCCAGCCTGCAAACCACCACAAGCCTTGCCCAGGCCATCCCATGCCCCAAAGGAACACCCACTCTGATCTAGGACACCCTTCAAGGCAAACCAGCTGGCCCTCACCCATGCACCAGGCCTCTAGACTATCTAATAAAAGAGTAATATGCAGATTGACCATCACTCCAACACACAAGATGGCTGCCCCCATGTGGTCAAAAGATCCTGCCCCCATTTGAACACAAGATGGCCACCACAAGATGGCTAACAGGGAAGGGCAGTTTAGGCAGGGACGAGGCCTGCAAGGGAGGGCAGTTGTGGGCGATCAGGCCAGCAGGAGAGGGCAGATGGAGGTGATCAGGTCAGAAGAGGAGAGAGATTGGGGGTGACTGGGCCTGCAGGGAAGGGCAGTTAGGGGCAAATAGGCTGGCAGGGGAGCAGTTAGGCATCAATCAGGCTGGCAGGGGAGTGGTTAGGAGGTGATCAGGCTGGCAGGCAAAAGCAGTTAGGGGCAATCAGGAAGGCAGGAAGGTGAGCAGTTGGGAGTTAGCAGTCCTGGATTGCTACCTTGATTGGGCCTAAATGGGCAGTTGGACATCCCTCAAGGGGTCCCATATTGGAGAGGGAACAGACTGGGCTGAAGGACACCACTTCCCTGTGCATAAATTCCATGCACCGGGCCTCTAGTGTGTGTGTGTGTGTGTGTGTGTGTGTGTGTGTGTGTGTGTGTATAAAAGTCTAAGCGACCGTTATGACCAAATGACCAGAGTGACCGGAACAATTGGTTGACCAGTTGCTATGACATGCACTGACTTCCAGAGGGCAGATGCTCAACATAGGAGCTGCCCTCTGGTTGTCAATGTGCTCCCACAGTCAACCTCCTGCAGCCAGCCAACCTCCTGCGGTCCCTCCCCCCAGCCAGTTGGCCAACTTCCCATGACCCTTTCTTCCTTCCTCCTGGCCAGCAGGCCCCGATTGACCCAGCTCTGATTGGGACTGGCAAGAGGGCCTTGGTCAGCCCTGATCATCAGCCAGGCCTGGGGACCCCACCTGTGCACAAACTTATGTACCAGGCCTTTAGTGTACATATAATTCCTTTGAATCTAAATCCAAACATCATCTTTAAATGTTTCTTAACTTTAAAAATAAAAGTGATGATAATAGATTGATAATAGATCCTACTTTGACAGGTCCCATTCTAATTAGGGAATCACTACACCAGTCCTATAACATTTGGGCTCTTAGTGTCTAACTAGATAAAAAGATATCACTGTTCATCTCAACCTTTCCTTGGTGATTTAAACACAGAACCCACTGTACCTGATCAGCTTTCCTAGTACTGTTTACAGTATACTCTGATGTCCATGTGGCCAGCCAGTAGTCTATAGCGACGATGACTGAATGCTTCAAAAGCTTAGAGAAAATCATCAGAAAGAGCAAGAAATATCCTCCAGAAGTGAGGTAGCACCAACAGGTTTTCCATGGCATTTTAGTCCTGAGCCTCATTACTGTGGACATGTTGTCATCCTCATCTTCCTCCTCTTCTTCCTCTGCATACAAAACACTTGTTTAAACATCATATAGGCAACAGGTAGATAGAATTTGTATTATCCCATAATAAAGCATATAAAAAATCTCCTCAGCCTAGCTGGTGTGGCTCAGCAGACAGAGCATTGGCCTGCTGACTGACTGAAGGGTCCCAAGTTTGATTCTGGCCAAAGGCACATGCCCAGGTTGTGGGCTCAGTCTCCAGTAGGGGGTGTGCAGGAGGCAACCAATCAATGACTATCTCTCATCCTTAATGTTTCAGTCTCTCTCTCCTTCTCCCTTTCTTTCTGAAATTAATTATATATATATATATATATATATATATATGTGTGTGTGTGTGTGTGTGTGTGTGTGTGTATGTATATATGTGTGTATATATATACACACACATATATAATCTCCCTCAAAGTTATAGAAATACAAGTATTAGGCTGAGTACATTTAAATGCTTTTGGCAGGAATAACCTCACTTCAGCTTTCTCACACATAGCACAAATGTACCAAGACTAACTATGGGAAATTCCTCAAGATGCCTGATGATTGATTACATACAAGTTTCCTTCACTCCTATTCTTTTCATTTTCACTATTCTGCATTTGATTTAGCTCTTTTCCCTCTGCAAAGAGGCTTATTCCTTAGCGGCACACTCATGTGTCAATTGCCAAAGTAAAACCCTCACATCCTATTACCCATATGAATATTTCAAATATAAGAAAAAAATCTACCTTCATCTTCATCCTCCATTTGGGCTTTGGCCTCTCTCGAATACATGGCTCTTCGGAGAGTTTTTCTCTCTAAGGTTGTTTGGTCAGCTTCCATATCCTACAGGAAACATCAGGCTGTCACTTAAGAAGCTCACAGCCACAGGATGGTTTTGACTTGCCAATCAGTGACTCACAGTACCAATCATTAGTTACCTTTACCATGTGGGCTCTGTGCTCTCTCTAGAGGTCCCTAACTCCTGCCAGAGGAGCAGTGTGGGGCAATGCCTGAGGTTTATAGGGGGTGTTTCTGAGTTAAAGGCACAGAGCAGGAGCCCGGAAAGGTAGTAACAGCATGATGGAGCTGACCCCAGGGACAGGGATACTTGCTTTATTTTTATATCACTTTCAGATATTCCCTGTAATTTCACTAACTAAAGGTTTACCTATGTTACTATATATCTTCCTTAAAAATACATGTTGGTCTATCCCCACCAGTGTAGCTCAGTGATTGAGCTTCAACTTATGAACCAGGAGGTCAGAATTTGATTCCCTGTCAGGCCACATGCCCAGGTTGCTGGATCAATCCCCATAGGGAGCATGCCAGAGGCAACCGATCAGTGATTCTCTCTCATCATTCATATTTCTATCTCTCCCTCTTACTTCCTCTCCCTGAAATCAATAAAAACATGTTTTTTAAAAAATACATGTGATTCTAGACTGACTAAAATACTACCTGTTCTACACTGTTATTGTGAATTATTAAATCAGAATGAGTTTCTTTAGCATCTCGCTAAGACAGCTGCACAAAAGATAGAGAGTTCAATAGGAATTAAAGAAACATAGGCAATTTTGAAGGAAATGGGAAATGAGGGTACTTGGCTGCCTGGCAGTTTAGGAGAAAGACCTAAGAGGGGAATATATGCAGAAAGAGAAGGGGAAAGGCACCAAAACCAAACTGAATTTTTAAGGGTTGCTGCAGATCAGCCTCAAGAAAGGAAGAGCATTTCATTTTCTCCACTCCTCTGCTTCCAACACCCTTGTCCCGCTGGCTTTGGAACCGGAGTAGCATTGTGTTACACTGTGGATTAAATGAGCTTCTGCCCGACATTCTGGGAAACTAACCATGTCCCTGGTTTCTGTGGGGAAATGCATTCTGAGTTCCAAACAACTGACCCACAAACTTTTGCAATCTATGATAATTTAAGGGTTTCCTGTATATGCCGATACAAAGAAAAAAATAAAATAAAAAATCACAGTTTCTTACATCAATAAACCAACAAAACTTTGAAGTGATCAGTCTCTAGGTAGCGATTTTGGTTTGAGGTTTATTTATTTAGTTAGCCTCATACGACACGTGTGATTTAGGAGACCTGCTATTCTAGATGGCTTTCTTGCTTCCAGAGTCTTGGTTTAAAAAATAAAATAAAAGTGAATAGTTATTTTTTTCAGAGACAATTTAATATCAGCTTTTAGTTCTGTATCCTGATATGAAAATCAATGCTTGAACACGAGATCTGATAAAAACACAAACTTAAAGAGGACCCAATACTTTGGGAATAATATAATAAAATAAAATGAACCTGCACATTGAAAAAATAGAAGATTTGGGTCTTGATCAACCTTCCTGCAATGTGAGGAAGAAATTTAACATCACATAGACATTTTTAAAAAAATCTTTAAGATCATTTTTCTTATTAGAAAATGCTCACATTAAATTCATTACAGTTAAAAAATTGTTAATAGTGTTGATATTTGGATCAGGTAGTAAATATGAATTTGAAATCATTTGTCCAATTAATATCATTGAATGTCTATTATGGGTCAGATCAGGGTGAGAGCTGGGGGCTAAGGGTGGAAACATTAAATAATGATAATTTATTTCACTTAATCACATGATAAAGATAATGGTTGATGTCATCCAAGCTAGAACTTTTAAAAATATTTAAATCAGCTAAAAAAAAGGTCTTTTCCTTCTCCTTCTTGTAGTTTTCATTGTTATTTCTTTTAACACTAGTGACCTGGTGCACAGATTTGTGCACATTGAAAGGAAATTAATTAGAAGATAGCCAGCAGGCTGGAACTGGTTGAGAAGTGCTGGGTATGCCCTGGAGCCAACCTCCCATGGTCCCTCCTGGTTGGCAGCACTTGGGATGGCACTGTGGCTGTAAGGTCATCTGCAGAGTGAGTGGGATCCCTCTGGCAGGTGGAGTCCCTCAGCCTGGCCTGTGGGGATCAGGCCAAAATTTACTCTCTAATATCCTCTGAGGGGTCCCAGAGTGTGAGAGGGCACTCTGCAAAGTTGCTGTCATACAGGGTGTGGAACACAAATGCAAGTGTGCACTAAATCAGATTCAGGGCTGGCAGTGCCCCAACAACAACATAACCAGAGGGCAAAGGTAGAATTGCATGGCCCCATGAAGAATTGGGCTCCTTCCTCTCTGGTTTCGGGGTGGGTCACCTGAGAACCACCACTGCCAAGTCACTGCAGCTCAGCAGCTCCCTCATTGAGCATCGGCCCCCTGGTGGTCAGTGCATGTCATAGTTAGCAATTGGATGGACACTTAGCATATTAGCCTTTTATATAGGTATTCTCTTCTGTTTACCCCCGTAACCCCTAAACTGACAGTTCTGTCTAATGTTCTTAGACTGGATGTTTTGGGGGTCCTTTAATTTCACCTTCCTTCTCTGCTTGCTTGATCTGTTCTGGTTGTAGGCCAGCTTTTCTCAGCCTTGACACTATCACCATTGGGGCCTGGTAACTCTTTGTTGTGAGGATTGCCCTATGCAATGTAGATGGTTAGCACCGTCCCTGTCTTTTACCAACTAGATACCAGTAGCACCCGCCCCCCAGATGCAGCAACAAAAAGTGTCTCTAGATGTTGGTAAATGTCTCCTAATAGGCAAAATCTGCCCTGGTTGAGAACCAGTGCTTAGGCACACACCCTGTTTTGCCACATAACAAATTAAACAAGAAGTTGTTTTACAAACACTTCCCCAAGGTGTTCTAGGCATCTTGTCCCACAGTGTGACTCTCCCTGGCTTCAGACAAATTCAGGTGTCTGCCCTTCCCCAGGTGACAGTACCCTCCCTCTATTTACAGATGAGAATTCTGAGCCGGTGCATAGTTCATTTGTCTTCTACTGGCTTCCAGTCTACCTCACAGCTGTCCACTCCTAACTTGCTCCGTATCTCCCTCCACTGATTTAGAAGCCTGTGTCTTTAATTATAGAGCTATGCTATCTCAAGTTATCATTTCACTTATAAATACAACTTAACAGACTTTCTTTCTGGCTGGCTTAACAGTATTACCACAAAATCAAGCCAAGAGCACTCTCTCTCACTCTTTATTTCTCTATCTCTCTTTTTCCAGATCTTCTTTCCAAAGTAAACCATAAATGATCCTACTCCGTAAGCTTACATCATATTCTTTTCTTCCTGGCATCTGAAAAATGATCATTTGGAGCTATACCAAGTAAATTCATAATCAAGCTTCTCACAGTATAATTCCTAAGTTGGCACTTGCCAATTTGTAATTTTTTTTTTTTGCAAATGTCTTTTAATGGTTCTATGATTTGTCCTATTCAACTTAAGTATTCTTACATATATAATTTCTTCCTTGTGTTTGCTTTTGGTATTTTTGGCAAATCCACAGAAGACAGAGCAATCTCAGCGTCTGTCTGACTTTTTATTTTCCCTTATCTATTGAAACATAGATCCTTTTATTCCTTTATAAAATAACATGTTTTAATTTTTAATATTCTCAGAAACTTGCTGGTATAGATTTCATTTCATAACGTTCCTTCTTGGCTAGAGATACAAAATTCTAGACATTTCTTAGGCCCAACTCAAAAGATAAGAATTCAAAAATTTACTAATTCAATCTACAATTTTGTCTTTTCATCACAAATTATTCTTTTTTAATTATACTCAATTTGATTTTCAACTCTGTTATGACTTCATTCAATGTTATATTTGTTTCATACATAACATTATACTCACATTATTAGTTATGGGCCCGAGTTCAGTCCAATTAGGACCACTTGTTATATTGTACCACTTTAGGCAAGTTACTTAGCCTCTCTGAGCTTGCTTTCCCATCTGTAAAGGTGAGATGGTATTTTTTTTTCACTAATTTCTGACTCTCTTTATTTTATTTTTTTCTGTTTTCTGGGATTTTTGTGCTAATTAAATGTGATCATGTAAAAGGGGCTTTGTGGTCTTTAAAAGCTATACAAATATAAAATTTTATTGTTATTTCTTTCTGATCACTCCCAACTCAACCCTATCCAATACATGCTTTACAACTTCATCCACAGCTCAAAGATCTTCCTTTTTTCAAAAGTATCTTGGATTTTGTTTTATCCATGACCCTCCACTTATATGAAGTAAGTGAAAATATTCTCAATTACAGGTGAGAAAAATAAGATATACATAACATAAAATAAGAATATATCATGCTTCGGCAAATACTTTCAGCTTTAATCACACTCATTACTGTACCATGGTTCAAATTCCAATAAAAATCTTCTAAAAATCTGACAGCACTTCATCCAAAAGACATCATTAGAATTTTATAATTTCAAAGTAGCCTATTTGTTATATCATATAAGTATGCAGTTACTTTCAAATGAGGATTTCAAATGAGGACCATTATCAAATATTAAACATTAAATGTAAGTATTTCTTTAAAATATTTTTAGTAATTATACAGTACATTTCTCACTCTTCTGAGCTGGACTTTGAACACTTCCAAACTATGAACAATTACCTTTTCTAATTCTTGATCTTGCCGGTTCATAAGTGTTTTCCAGTGTTCATAAAGCTCAACATCTTTGGTTTGAATGTCCTTCAAAGTTCCTTCTCTTAGGACACTTCCATCTTTCATGGCTATGATCTAAGGAAAGTATATATTACCACAAAAAGCCATAACTAGCCAGAGTAATCACCTTGATCTTAGAAAGCACTTCTTAGGGTCCCTGTTTATTAAAAGAACTGTCATATAAAAATTAATGAAACTTCTTCTGAACTCTCACCCAGTCAGCATGTGTTAGATACTGCAGTTTGTGAGTCACAAGAACGAGTGTCCTCTTGTCATCTTGGAGAAATTTCAAAATTCCTTCCTGCATTAAGTGATCACTCAAGTGAATGTCCAGGGCAGAAAATGGATCGTCCTACAACCAGTAAAATAGGGAGAAGGTAAAAATTTCTATATCCTTTACATAACTTAATTTTTCTAGAAAGTAGAAATACAAATAAACAAAAGACAAATTATCCCTCAAATATAATTTAAAAAAACAGACCCCATATAACTTTAAATTGTCAGAAAAAATAAATAAAATAAATTAAAATGAAGCTTTTATTTTTTTTATGTTAGAAGTCTAACCTACAGAACTTTAAGATAATACATTTATATTTTTTAAGCCACTAATTATGGCAATTTGTTATTGGTGAAAGGAAACTTATACACTGATAAGAAGGAAAACGCTACCTTAGAGATAAGCAATCTGTCTTCAGAGAGAATCATCGAGTGGAACAACTAGTCAATGTTTTTTTTCCTCTTTCTCAAAATCAACAAATAAAATTTAATAAAGATGCTATTAGAGATTATACAAAATAAACCTAAATGAATGGCTAAGAATACACAGTAAGTTGACCCTGTGACTTGAGTTCCGAAAGTAAGGGTCTGTACATTGAATGCAATGAAAGGAACTAGGGTAGAATATGATTCCCAGAAGACTTGGGTCTCTTTCAGAATTCCAAGTTACTTGGTCCTCAGGTGGCTCAGTCGTTGACTAATCCCAAAGTTCAAAAAGTCATTCCTAGTTGGGGGTTCATTAATTATGAAAAAGATTTACAATTACACAAATTACTGCTAGAACCTGCTAATGGCTTTTAGAGTATTGTTGCTTTTTCCTGGAAAAAAATTGGGACTGGTATTCTTAGAGAGATTAATCTGGAGTGAATTTTTGCTATGTCCAAATTCTACTCCCCCCCTAGTAATGGGTCCAACTCAGTGGGAAACTCCTACTTTTTGAAGAGATTCTCAAGGTTGGGTAAAGTGAAAACTTTAAAAGAGGTCTGGAAGCCAGATTTATAAATAGTTTAAAAATTGTGCAAAAGTAAAAGGCAGGGGAGGATGCATTTAGATAGTCTTCCGGTATCTGATATACATTATCTATTTGTAAGCTAAGTTATTTTGACTTCCTCCTGCTGGAGGAACTAAACTAGAACAAATTCATAATCAACATAATCATCTAATTTTATTTGTGGATCCACAGGTAGAACCAACTTACTAACCCTGGATATACATGAGAAACATCTATGAAGCTTTTGTAAAACACAGACTCTAGACCTGCCCTTACAGATTATGATTGAACGGGTCTAAGGGTGGTCATAAGATTTTTATAGTTTTAGGAAGTTTCACAGACAAATCTTATCCACAGCCTGAGTTGTACACCACTGGAACGGAGTGCCATGCTTATGTCCACCAAGAATGTATTTTCCAGACCTTCTTTCTTTGTCAGAAAATATAAACAAGCTCTGTGATTCTGTCTAGTTGAAAATATAAACAAGCTCTATGTTCTGTGAATGATCCACACCATTCACACTCCCTCATTAATCATCCCCGTGGTTCAGAAACTCATATAAACAACTATGTGGGCACCTCAGTCTCGTGGATATCAATATAGAGCCCCCAAGTTATTACCTTAGATGTTGATCTGATTTATACTGTGAGGATTTGTCTCTCCTACATTTTCTATGATTGCATTAGTTAAATCATCTTTTCTTAAATTACTTGACTTGCCCTTTAAAGACTCATTTCCAGAGGGAAACAATGAACAGAAATATAAGTAAAGGCCAGCCATATTCTCACCAAGAAGACAATGTTGGTATTTTGATAGAGAGCTCGTGCCACACAGATTCTTTGTCTCTGACCCCCACTCAGGTTGATGCCCTAGAGAAGAAATATCCATAAATATCCACCTTTTCATCAGTAAATGGTCTGCTGGTTAAAAATTCCTTTTTAAGTACAAAAAAAAAAAAACCCTCTTAAAATAATGGTAACTTACTAATTAAATTACAATTAGTAAAAAATTTCTTTAAAAATCTTAAAATAATGGTAATTTACTAATTAAATTGTGATAACATTGATGAGACAAAATGAAAACTATCTAGTGGTCAATACCTGAATTATATTAAGGTAATTCCTGACTGATAACATTAAGCCCCCTTTCACTCCAATAGAGAGCTCTCTTATACAAAAGCATTATTAACCAAAACATGGTGAGTGCTAAAGACCACAATCAATTACTTTTTTTTTACTCATTTTGTGAATTATGTCTATAGTATACTTAACATATACCTCTTACCAGTAAATTTGATATTATGAGTTTTATTCAACAGAACCATGCAACAATATGCTTTTCTAGTCAAGTGTTGATTATAACACTTTAAAAACCTAGTACAGTAAATCTTCACTTAACATAGTCCACAGGTTCTTGGAACTATGGCAAAATGACAAGCTAATTGATATAAACAAGAGTTAAGTTCTAAAAGCATCTGAATGGCCCTAGCCAGTTTGGCTCAATGGCTAGAGCATTGGCCTGTGGACTGTAGGGTACTGGGTTTGATTTCGGTCAAGGGCACACGCCCAGGTGGTGGGCTTGATCCCCAGTAGGGGGCATGCCAATCCATGATTCTCTCTCATCATTGATGTTTCTATCTCTCTCTCCCTTCCTCTCTGAAATTAATAAAAAATATATTAAAAACAAAAGCATCTCAATTTATAACAAAACAACAATGAACAAAATGATGTTGAATGAAATGATACTGAACAAAATGACAAAATGACATTATTTGAAGGCCTGCTATATTTATTGAGCTCTTAGTACATGTCAGACTTGTGTAAATGGCTTTATATTCCTTATTTCTTTTATTCCTCACAGTAATTCCAATATGTAGAACTAGAGGCCTGATTCATGAAGAATTGTGCAAGGATAGGTTTTCCTTCCCCTGGCTGCGGGTGCTGCCTTTGCTCCAGCGAGAGCTGCCCAGAGGCCCAGAGCTGCTGGGGCAGTGAGGAATGCCTGCGTCATCACTATTGCAATGATACAAATGTCCCGCCCCTGGCTGCTCAGCATTTGTATACGCAAATTAGCATGCCATATTTGTTGGATTAATTTGCATACTTGCTCCTGATTGACTGGTGGGTGTCATGAAGATACGGTCAGTTTGCATCTTTCTCTTTTATTCGTGTAGATTGTTCTCATTTTACAAACATGAAAACTAGGGCTCTGAGAAGTTAAGTTCATGCTCTTAAATACTAAACTATGGTGCAATAAATACTCATTAAGAATGCAGACTATAGCTCTTTCCCTGCCACTGAAGAGTTGCACAGAGGCAGAGGACTTGGTTTAAGATATGGCTCTACCCATCACCCACAGCCATAGCTGAGGAAGGTATTGCTGCCAGAGGAGTAATGAGTGTTAATACTGCTTTATGAGGGGTGCTAAAGACCACTCTTATTCATGATGGCCTCGCAAACAGAATTCGCTGCAAAGCTGGCACAGCCTGAGACAAGTGCCAAGCCCACCTTTGTGTGCTTGCATCTAAGTGATGAGCCTAAGAATGTCAAGTTGGTGGAGGCTGTTTGTACTGAACACCAAAGCAACCTAGTTAACAAGCAATTAGGATAATGGATAGACCTCTGCAAAATTCACAAAGAGGGAGGACCCCGTAATTGGTTGTTTTCAGTTGTGTGGTGGTTGAGGACTATGGCAAAGAGTCTCAGGCCAAGGATGTCATTGAGCAATATTTCAAATGCAAGAAATGAACAAGTAAACTTGACTTTTCTATTAAAAAAATAATGCAGACTACAGAGTCAGACTAACTTCGGCTGCACCCTGACTCTGTGATTGGGCAAGCTCTTTAACCTTTCTTAGCCTTCATTTGCTCAGCTTCAATATGCAGGTAGCATATGAAACCTTTTGCACAATACTTGACTCCTATAACCATTTTAGCCGAACATTGTCATAAAGATTACACAAATGTATAAATATTTTCAGTTGGTCAGAATAGTAAAATATCAATAAAAATATGCTGACACCTCTCAAAACAAAAAAGAACACTAACAAGAATAAATCAATGTTGACAAGAGTAGAAGTTGTCGAAAGCAATCTCAGTTTCCAAATCAATTTAAAGTAAACTTCAAGAAAGTAAAAATACATTTGATCAAAGGCAGGAACTGCTCTATTTTTCTTGTGAACTCTCAAGTGGCCAGCCCAATGTTAAGTATATGGTGGTTACTCAACAAACCTTAAGAGAGAGTGGCATCAAAGAGCTCCTGTATTCCTGTTTCTGGAACTTGTCGCTAGGGCAACATACAAATTTTAACCTCTCAGATTTTATTATGCTCCATTAAAGATTAAAGGAAACCAAAAGACTTTTCTAGATTTTTTTCATCATTTAATCAATCTATACATAGCTCACCCTCTCTCCAATTTCAGTTTGGTCTCCAAATGGTAGTAAGTCAATATCTGGCTGAAGAGAACAGGCATCTGTGACGGCTTTATACCTTTAGAAGAAATTATGTTGAATTTTTAGAACACTATTAATATGCTGCCCATAAACTAAGTCCCAAGTTCAATATCTTGGAAGCTGAAATGGGCCATTTATTGAGCAATTGGGAACATTAGCCTCTACTTTACAGAGATAAATAGGTATTGGTTCTCACGCTTATAAAGCTAGTAAGTGGAGAACAAGACTAATACAGAAACATATAATAAATATGCACCTTGTTAGGTGCTCCTAGAATACACAGAAGGAAATGACTCACCATTCTGAGAAGTTAGTGACATCTTTGCAGAGGAAGCAATGTGTAAATAATATCCAGCAAGATGAGTCATAATTTGTCAAGATATGAGAGAAAGGAAGCTTAAAAAACTGTACAAAGATAAATGAGTTTACAGTGCACATGACAGACAACAGAAGGCTCATGAGGACTAAATCATAGGTTTTGGGTGGGTGTCTGTGCATAGTAATTATGCATGCTGAAAGAAGAACAAACAGATGAAGAAGATTGACAGTATTCAAATTTATCTAAGGCTAGGACTGTAGATTGAATGGATTAGAAGTATAGGGAAGCAGAGAGTTTGAAAGTGTTGAAAAAATATCAATGGTTTAATTTTCTCAATCACCTAGTCTTAAAATATTCAAGTCATTCTTGATTCTTCCCTCTTCTTCTCCTTGCTCATATCTGTCCATCTTTTTCTAGAATGATTTTCTGTCAACCACCTCTACTTTTCCACTTTTCTAGTCACCCCCAGATGCAGGCAACAAATACTACATGACCGGATAATTATTCTAACAATCCTCTAAATGTTTCATTGTTCTTAATTCAGATTCATTCCCTATATCTGTTATTACACTGCCAGATTTAATATCACCTTATTCATTCCCTATATCTGTCATTACACTGCCAGATTAATTCACCTTATTATTTCCTTCTCTAAAATGTGCTGTGCCTCCTAAGAATGCACACAATTACATCCAATTGTATTTCAGGCTACCACTACCTTGTCTCAGCCTTCCTTTACAATCTAGTTTCCCACTGTCATTATCCCCTAGTCCCTTTCTGTCTGATCTGTTCCCAGGCCCCAAACAGACCCCATGCCATTTGGGTTCTTCCTCCCACACAATATATTTCCTCTTCCTGCTCCCTTCCTCATGCTTCTCCCTTACCTAATTCTCCTTAACTTTCAAGACCCAGTTTTGGGATCTTAAGACTCACCTTTGTGAGAGTGGCTTAAGAAAGAGGTCATAGCTTTGAACATTCCAGTGATATTAAAAGAACCCACAGTCTCCCTCTTTTTTCCAAAGTTAACATTCTTTTGTTACTTAGTAGGGTTTTTCCTTTTGCTTACCAATAAACTCACCACCACCACCACCACCACTACCTCCCCTCCCCAATGCACATATATACACACTGCATTTTCAGCTGTTTAATTTTGGTGTACAAACTCTTCTCAGTAAATGTACATAATGGCCTGAAACTTCCAATGAGACTTTCTCTTAAAAGAGTTGAAGCAAAAGATCTGGTGATGCCCAGCCAGTGTAGCTCAGTGGTTGAAGTCAGAGTTGGATTCCTGGTTGGGGTATATGCCTGGGTTGTGGGCTCAATCCCCAGTGTGGGATGTGCAGGAGGCAGCAAATCAATGCTTTTCTCTCATCATTGATGTTTCTATCTCTCTCTCCCTTCCTCTCTAAAATCAATAAAATAAGAATAAATACATTTTTACAAAAGACTTGATGATGCAGTTGGAAGGAGTTCAAGCAGAGAGGAATGGAACTCCCCATATAAAGATTCCAGACACTGCAGACCAAATATAAGATTCGAAATAATTGCTCATTTTAGTTCTAGATTTTATACATTCAAAATTACCTCTGTTTGTTGAAAGGACTTCCAAAGGTAATATTTTCTTCTACTGTTGCATTTAATAACCAAGGCTTTTGAGCTGCATAAGCCACAGAATACCTGCTCCTACTGGAAAATGGAAAAGAAAAACAATACAACAAAATTATGCAAGGGTGCTATGCTGTATGTGTATTTTAGTATAACTAAGTGAAATAAAAGCCAATAAAATATTGCAAACACAGAAATGGAAAACTCCTAAAAGAGAACATTTTAATAACCACAACTTGATTAATGAATTGGTTAAAGATTCCACTTGAATTCAAGGGATGACAATTTTATGAAAATGTCACACAATGTGCGAAATTTGATTTTGCTATGATAAAGAAGTGTTTTAAAGTAAAAATTATTAATTCAAAATTTCTTTTCTAAAATAAGTATATTTTTTAAATAAAGATAAATAACAGCTCACTTTCTCACAGCCACAGATATTTTAATTTGTATTAAAAGCACTTTACATAACTATACATTTTATATATAGACCTTAAAATGTGAATTGATACTATAATTATAGTATGTGTTTGTGACTTAATCACATTAACACATATAAGGCAATACATAATACATATTTCAAAGCAAAGAATACTATCTTGAAGAGTCCATTTCAATATTGAAATACATATACACGTAAAAACTATGTATTTCAATACATGTTGAAATAGTTTCTTTTAAATGATAACCCTCTCGTCCCCCCCCCCTACTCCCCTTTTTTGGCTTGCAAATTCTAGCAGATCTATATCTCAGAATTTAATTGGCAATAATTAGGAAAATGCATGTGAGTTGAAGATAAAGAAGATGATGGGATTGGGGTAAGGAAGGGGTCACTGGTCCACAGTTAGTTCATGGTCTGTAAGTACTAATAAAGGTTAAAAGAGATTGAGGTTAAGAAAAAGAGTAGTTAGAAATGGTCGGGGATTATCCGGAAACATGTCTAGGAGTTTAGAAGACATAATATACATATGCTAATGGTCTTTTAGATAACCATATGTGCAGCAAAACAGTGGTTCCCAACTACTGACATGTCTGCTTCCCCTTCCCTCAAGTCCTCTTAAGTGATTTTTTTTCTTTTTTAAATAACTGAAGCACTTGGCTCTCCATCTCCACTTATTCACAGATTCCATCACTGTTTAACTCATAAATAATATACGTATTAGTTCTTGCATTTCTACTGAATGTAGTGGGGTGACATTGGTTAATAAACTTATATAGGTTTCAGATGTACAGTCCTATAATACATCATCTGCATAGTGCATTGTGTGTTCAGCACCTAAAGTGGTCTCCTTATGTCATAATTTATCACTCCCTCTTTACTCTCTTCTGCCTCCTCCCAAGCCCCTCTGACATTTTATGAAATCCCAAACCCAGTTTGCTAAGAATAGATTGAGTTTCAGCCGAAGTTGAGACATATGTGACTCACTGAAGGAAAACAGTGGACACAATGGACCATTTTGGCAAATTAATTCTTTCAGCAGCCTGCAAATGTTGGGAACCACTGCGATTGGAAATATTCTAGCACATTTTAATAAATAACTTTATACATCATCAGAATGAACAAAATGAAGAGGAGCAAGAGATTATCAAGTAAAGTCTGAGGAAGGAAGTTATTCTTATTAAATGCAAATTAAAATAGAAATAATACCTTCTGGTTGCTTCAAAAGAAGGTTCAGATTCATTTACACTGCAAGTATGGCAAATAATGTTCATTAATTATGAAATATAAATACAGAATGACTGTCTGCACATATCAAGCAAGAGATCAAATAAACAATTGACACATTAAACAGCTACATTTCCCAAATGGTTTTTTTATATTAGTTTCAAAGACAATAAGATAAATGATATTTTTAATGTCTTAATTGGTTAGAAAATAATTACTTAGTAAGCTTCCAAAAGATAGATACCACTGTTCTTTTCAGACAAAATTTGGATTCACACAATGACCTGGGTTCTAGCCCCAACTCTGCTCCAACTAGTTGTATAAATTTAGGTAATTTCTCTAGAATAGTTTCCTAGTCTGCATAAGAATTCAATATCTCCAAGGCTTCTTTACCTTTATAATTTCAAATTTAATCTATTTAAATTCTTAATTAGCTACCTTAAGGCCACCAATCTGGGGCAAAATATTACATACACAACATGCACATTTGCTCAGAGTTACTAGAGCAAATTGGTGAAGTGGGTAGAGTGACAGGATATGAGTTTAAAAAGTTAATTGGGTACCAGATCATGAAAGATCCTGATTTAGTATGCAAAGGTCTCTAGAATGTTATTTTTTCATATAATAAAATAAATTATAACACAGAAATAATCAGATTTGCATCTCAAAAAGGTAAATCTTGCAATGGTGCAAAGAAAGGTGACAGGGTTATATTAAAGTAGTTCACATAAATGATAACTACTTAAACAAAAAATATTAAAACACACATAGAAATGTTAAGGACAGACATAAGAAAAGTGATTGGTTGCATTTTGTAGGCAATGAGAAAGAAAAGAATTAAGGTTGAATCTTTGAGTTCTGTCTTCGGCGCCCACCAACCAATTTCAGGGGTGGGGACATACCCCCACCAAAGAATAGAAGCAGGTTTTGGAGATATGAGATACATGAGCTTGCTTTGGATGTGTTGAATTTGCAGCTTATATAAGACTTTTCAGAGCTGCTGTCCAGTCTTCAAAAGAAAGATCTTGGTCAGAAATGGTATGTTATTCGTATTTTCCAAGTAGTTGAAGTCAAGAAAATAATTTAAGAGCTAAGAAATGAAGAGGATCCTATAGTAGATGCAGGAAAATTGAAGAATTAGAATGTTTTTCCCACCTTTCATCTTCATTTCTATTGCAGATCCTGGCTTTTTGACACATTAATTTTCACTTATCCTTAAAATATAAGTTCAAGTATCATTCATCTCCTATTATTTTTTCTTGGCACTTATAAAAATTGCACCAAATAATTAATTATGAAAGTATTTTCTTATTTCCTTACTAGAGACCCAGTGCACAAAATTTGTGCATGAGGGGGTGGTGGTGTCCCTTGGCCTGGTCTGCACCCTCTCCAATTTGGGACCCCTCAGGTGATGTCCGACTGCTAGTTTATGCCCAAACCCACAGGGACATCCTTCTTACAATCCAGGACTGCTGGCTCCTAATGGCTTGCCTGCCTGCCTGCCTGCCTGCCTGCCTGATTGCCCCTAACCACTCTGCCTGCCAGCCTGATTGCCCCCTAAATGTTCCTCTGCCAGCCTGATTGTTACCTAACCTCTCCCACACCAGTCTGATCACCCCCTACTACCCTCCCCTGGTGGCCTGTTCAATCCCAACTTCCCTCCCCTGCCAGCCTGATCTCCCACAACTGCCCTTCCCTGCCGGTCATCTTGTGGTGGCCATCTTGTGACAACATCATGTGATGCCATCTAGGCTTTTATTATATAGGATGGTCTTTGCTGGCAAACAGTAAACTTTATGAAAATAGGGACTGGCTTCCCTTGTTCAGTTATTTACCTCCAACAAATAATACAATGATTTGCATGTTATAGGTGTGCCATACATATTTTCAATAAATGAATAAATGAAAGTGTCATGGAAATCAAGACACCAGCTGGTTTCAAGGAGTGATCAGTGGTGAACAGTTTCAAAAGTTATGGAGAAGTTAAGTAGAATTGAGAACAAAGCACTTAGGCAGGCCTTGGTGAGAACTTCTCAGCCAGACTGCAATGCACTGAGTAAAAGGCAAGTGAGGAGGATAAGTATGGGCAGATTCCTTTCTTAAAAAGAGAAATGCCCATCATTTGAAAGATCAGAAAGACCTTTTCTTAAAATGGAGCATAATGAAACAGCAAAAAATTAAAGACATATAAGAAAGAAGAGTTAATTAATATAACAGTGTCCTGAATTAGACAAGACAGCATATAGTGGATCTTCATTTCTGAAGACTTCCCCTTGCAGGATTTATGTAAATTTTCCTTTAAGTGTAAAAGTTAAATATCCCATACTGGTTTCGCAGGAAGAAGAAAAGTAGATATATATCCATTAGTCATCTCACATAAACAAATAAAAATTACCCTGTTCTTTCACTAACATTTTCCAGGAATAATGACATAGTCCTTAACTTCTAGAGATCACCTACACTAACTCTTTCTCATAGCAACATGTTTAATCAAATTCAGTTGTAGAAGGTTACTTTTATATCTTCCAAAATAAATAACTAGAGTTAGCTATTAATTCCAACATCAGTTCATATTTGATTACATGAAAATCACTGGGTACACATCCAGACTCATCTTCCACCATTCAGTATGGTAGTTACCATCACTGAAGGCAACAAAAGAAAGCAAAGAGATCAGATGGAAAATCCTCTTCTGGAAAAATGGCATACGATTTCACTTCTGCATGCAGAATGTGTGTGTATTTTTCTTCAAGAGTAAAAGTTAAACCTCGTGTTCCAGCCACTTCCAAGTATCATGGTTGATACCTTATGAAATGGAAATAGTGACTTTTACAAGCCTAAAACAGAAACAGTGTTTGGAAGAAGGAGAGCTAGAAGTGGACACAACAATGTTATCTGATCCAGAAAAGCTGACTCCATGTGTTATTATTCCTTCATGCCAGGTAAAGTCCCATCAAAAGGAGTAACTCTTCAATTCACCAGTCTTAGAATAACTGAGCCATGATGACAAAGCTGATTAATGAAGACATAAGGAAATGGAATATCAGGACAAAAGAGGGTGGCTGATGGCTTGGCAAGTGAAAAGGGAAAAGAAAGGGAAAGCAGAGATAAATGATGGTTCTGCTTCACATGATTAACACCACTATTATACATTCTAGACTTCCTCGCTGGAACCATCCATCAGGTAAAGCTTGAGTTCTAGCTCCTAAGATACAGGTAGGAAACCATTGTTTATCATGACATTTAGGAAAACCCAACTTCTAGCAGGCAGAACATTTGCTTTGAAATGAACAAAGAGCACACCTCCATACAGGAGTAAGAACCTGGGCATTCTGACAGTCATGTCTTCCTCTCTCACCTTTTCTTCTGGTGCTACAAGATGTCAGACCAGATCAAAGGCAGCAATTTCCAAAGAAACATCTACAGATGTCTTTGTTGTGTACCAAGTTCTACCCACGTAGGCATGTCCTGCTTGAGCAGCAGTACCTTCTCTCCTGCCCAAAATAAATATTTAGCTCTGCCGGAGGGCAGAGTACTTTATTGCTCTTTGCTCAGGCCATTCTATGAGGACACATTTAATTCATATAACCAGAGATACAAAAAATGATGCAACTATGATAGCAATGCACTGGGTGCCTTACCATCATAGCCTTTAGTTTATTGTTTTACTTTTTTATTTTTTGAGCTTTGAAAAATATAAAAAATCTAGTCTGCTGTAATAAAGTACTTTTATTCTTAGCATTTGCACATCATCAGCCTAGCAGTATTGAGAATTTCTAAATTAGCCTTGTTTTCATAACATTTATATACCTTTGACTATATACAATATCACAATAGTTTTGACTACACCTAATGTCACAATAGCTTTTTTTTTCTGAAATGAACAGTAATTACAAATAACTCTTTTAAAAAAGGTCAGTATTCTCTGAATATTCCTGATTAAAAATATGTTTTATCATCTATTAAAGTTACCATGGATGAAAATTAAGTACTTTTTGTAATTAAAGAAAATTGCAATAGTATTAGCTTATCAAAACTTTTAAAGATTTAGTTTCTAAGTTGTGTGTGTATCTGAGCCAACACAAACATTTTTTAAAGAAAATATTTGTCCTTCTGCCATGAAGAGATGGTATTATTGTCTATTAAGTATTCATAAAAAGATGGTTTGGAAATTATGGAAATTATATAAATACTTAGAATTATCTTAAATCCTTCCTTACACCTTCACCATATGGGCTCTTTCTCTAAAATATAACCTCTTATTGGCTTTTTAAATTAGAATCCACTGGAGAGATTTCTTTCCCCAAAAAATCTTAACCTCTATTGAGTAAATGTGTGTTTCTATTTTTTATCCCCCACTTGGCCTAGCTTTCATGAAGCTCAGAGTGGAATTTGTGGCCCATATTTTATAATGGACTCTGGTGCATGCATTTCTAGCTATTAATTTCTCAGATTTTTACTTAAGCCTTATTTTCCTTTTGATACTTTTATCTCTCTTTCAATATTTATTAGACTATGTAATTTTAAATATAATAAATCACAACCTTTATGAAATGAGATAGGATATCTTACTTAGGAATGCAGAAAATAAATAATTGGGTTATGTAAAATACTTTCCTGATTCCCATATCATTTATTTATCCATTAAAAAATTATAATAATTCTTAATGATGACATTGGGAGTCAATTTGGCCCAAGTAGAGCTGGAATCTTTTTTAACACTGGAGAAGACTAGATAAGGAGAACATCCCAGAGGTATGAAAATAGAATCTCAAGTTTTTTTTTCTGTCATCATCTCTCATTCTTTCTCTCTGTTTTAATGACAGTGAAACAAGGTAAAAATAAAACCCAAGTAACATGATTATGACTGTATACATCACACAATATAACTTAATCCAGGAAGGCTTGCTTCTCAAAACCTATAGTCATGCAAGATGGAGGGTGATGGTGACAGGACAAGCACTGCCTGGTGCCTGACGTTGGTGATCGACAGGAACTTGTCATGAAGCAAACACCGGTTAGCCATTATTTACCACGCTCTCTGCTGAATATTCACAAGACTGTTTCATGTGCACTATCTGTTAAATGTGCCCAACAGAAATAAAATGTACACTCAACATTTCTCAGCCTCCTTGTACCAAAAATAGGATTTATGAGTTCTATTGTTTCCAGTTCAAATTTCACATCCAAACATTTCCTTCTCTTAATTGGAGTTTAAAATAGAATCTATTCTTAAAATGCCCTTAAATAGTCTTTACTTATTCTTGAGAGATGTCTGTGTATGTGAACAGCAGACTAAGCCACATAGAATGAGAATGGTGGGTGCAAAAATGAAATTAAAGAACATCTGCAGGTATAGAGTAAGGTTTCCCATCTTGGCACAACTGACATTTGGGATCAGAAATTTCTCTTGGGGGTGGGAATGGGGGTTGTCCTGTGCATTGTAGGTTGTTTGGCAGCATCCCTGGCCTCTACTAACTATATCAGTAGCAGCCTAATTTCCCTTTGTGACAGCCAAAAGCATCTCCAGACATTACCTAATGTCCCAAAGTTACACCTGATTTAGAACTGGTCAACAATCCAACTTCTTAGATAAGCTGCAAGCAATTTGGTCATAACTGTTTATGGGGAATCTTGTAGGTAGATAATACTATGGTTCTGAGGCACTTTATTACTGCAATGCGCTTTGAAGACACCCAGCCAACCATTCAAATATACAGAAGACGCCCCATGCTTTATACTTCCTTTTCATGTCTTTAGGGGTACACAACACAGTAGCCTGATCTATTTATATCTCTAACTAGGTAGTTCTAGTCTCTCATTTAAATTGAGTATGAAGAGAAGTGACTAATTTCTCAGCCCCTTATGAAGATTCTGGAAAAGATTATTTTATACCATTAAGGCTCTGTTTGCATTTAAGATTTATACATAATGCAAGTTTTCCATACCTTCTTTTATTGCACGCTGAATTTTTAAATTATTTCTGTTATTCATTTAATTTTAAAGATCAATTCTTACAATCCTAATTTTACATTTATCTCAGCAACATATTAGTTTATACTATTATAAACACTTATAAAATTGCTTTGTAATTCTTAATTTATGACACTTAAGGTTTTCACAAACTTAAACAAACAAACAAAAAACAAATAAATAGCTGTGCTCCAACTCCTATCATGGGAATTTATTGCTTGAATTTCTTCCCTTAGAAGATCATCAGATATGTGACAGAACAATAGACACTAACATAAAATGCACATACTTGCTCCAGTGAACTTTTCCTTCCAGTGCCTGCATCTCGCCTAGGATGGCAAGGAGAAGAGAGGACTTCCCACATCCCACTTGGCCCACAATCATGGTTAACTGACCTAGAGAAACGAACAAAGGATAATAACAGAATGAGATGGAATTATCTTTGTAAAATAAGACCAAAATACATTTAGAAAAGGTCAACATTTCACTTTCAACGACTCAGTTTGGGTCTTCAGCAATAAGGTATTCTAACAGCTCCTTTCTCTAATATGTAAGTTTTTTTTAAAAAAAGGAAGAAAAATTAAAAGATATAGGTCTTGATTTATTATTTTTCAAGCTATAAGAATAGCTAACATTGATTAACAGAGCATTGAAATGGTTGCCTAAATAAATTAGATTACTTTTAACTCTATATTTCAGTTCATCCAGGAGAAAAAGGCAGTTTTTACTAAAATTGATCATTGGGATGAGTGATTTGGGCTGTTAATGTCTTCTCAAATTTCTTACATTGATTTGCATGTATTATTGAGAAATTATAAGCTATTGACCATCAGATGAGGTAAAAAAAACAACAACAACTATTTCTATTCAACTAACCAGATCTTTTAAATACAAAATATTGTGTATATCAGCTGTGAATGTCTTGGAAACTTTATTATTCTTTCTTAGGAGTAAAAAAATAATAATAATAATTTTCTCATAAAGTCTTTCTTTAAATCCTTTCTCATATGAAATAAGAAATCAACAACCTCATTATTTAAATGGGTCAAATCAACAAATGAACTGACCACAATTAATTTGTACAGTAAATAAATTGTCCAAATATCTATGTTTAGTAGTATAAGGCAAGTCTTATCATTTCCAGTTATTCCCACAGTGATACAGTGAATCATTATCACCATGGTGAAAATAAGTAATGTTACCAGAAACCAAGATGGTGGCATAGGTGAACACTAAACTGCTATCTCGCAAAACAATTTTACAACTACAGCTAAAAGACAGAATGGACATCATCCAGAACCACAGGAAAGCTGACTGAGTGGAAATTCTACAACTAGAAGGAAAGAGAGAGACTCATGGAGACTCAAGGGGTGCCTGGCTGGCTTCCTCTAGCAGGAGGGAGACTGAAACTCCTGATTGTACTAAGCTTCAGTTCTGACTGCACTGAACCCCAGTTCCAGGCAAGGCTCATACAGGGAGAGTTTGGACTGTCATGAAAAGGGAGCAGTGCATGGAAACTCAGGGAGCCACAAAAGGCAAAGATCTGGAGGCATGCACTCCAGTGTGCACAGAGAGGATTGACTGCTGATTGTACCACTGGCTTTCTCTAGCTGGAGGAAGACAGAACATCCCAACTGCGATGAACCAGTTCTGATTGCACTGAGCCCAAGTTTCGGGCGAGACCCTGGAGACCCGGACTCATGTGGGTCCCTGGAGCACACGGAAACTCAGAGGAGCCAGAAAGGCAGAAGACTGGAGGCATTTGAGCGCAATTGCACACCGAGAGGGCTGTAGTGATTACCTAGAGACACTGAGACCCAGGAGCTGCTTAGACAGGGCTTACAGGAAGTCTCAGCCCTGAGACTCCATCCCATCCAAACTGAATAAGAGGCTTTTGCAATTTTGCAAGTCTTGTATCATAAGGCTGACTCCAGCACAGAAGCTCTCCCAGCTTAGACACAGCTGATCCTTACAACCAATTGGCTTGGAGGTCAATCCCCCCCAGTGATACTAGCAACAATCAAGACTTAACTACAACAAGGCTGTGCACACAGTTCACAAAGGGGTGCACCAAGAGTCTCCACCTCAGGTAACTAGGGAGGCAGAACTATGGGGTCATATAGGACACCTAGCACACAAAGCTAATCTACCAACTCAGGGAAGCAGCCAAAATGTGGAGACAAAGAAACAGACCACAAATGAAAGAAATGGAGGAAATCAAACAACTGGATATAAAGTTCAAAACAATGGTTATAAGGTTTTTCAAGAATTTCCTAGAAAAGATCAATAAATTAAGCGAGATCCAAGAGGAGATGAAAAAGCACCAACTAGAAATTAAACATACACTGACTGAAATAAAAAAATATTATACAGCGACCTAACAGTAGACTAGAGGAATGCAAGAATCAAGTCAAGGATTTGAAATACAAAGAAGCAGAAAACACTCCACTGAAAAAGCAAGAAGAAAAAAGAAACCAAATATATGAAGATAGTGTACGGATCCTCTGGAACAACTTCAAGAGTATCAATATCAAAATTATGGAGGTGCCAGAAGAAGAGAACAAAATACTGAAAACCTATTTGAAGAAATAATGACTGCCAAAACCAGTTTGGCTTGGTGGAGAGAGCATTGGCCTGCAGACTAAAGGGTCCCAGGTTTGATTCCGGTCAAGGGCATGTATCCTGGTGGAGGGCACATCCCCTGAGGGGGGCGTGCAGGAGGCAGCTGATTGATGTCTCTCTCATCGATGTTTCTAACTCTCTATCCCTCTCCCTTCTTCTCTGTAAAAAATCAATAAAATATATTTTAAAAAAGAAAAGAAAAAAAAAGAAATAATGACTAAAAACTTTCCACACATGGTGAAAGAAATAGACTTACAAGTCCAGGAAGCACACAGAACCCCAAACAAAAGGAATACAAAGAAGACCACACCAAGACACATCATCATTAAAATGCCACGATCAAAATTCAAAGAGAGAATCTTAAAAGCAGCAAGAGAAAAACAGTTAATTACCTACAAGGGAACACCCATACAATTGTCAGCTAATTTCTCAACAGAAACTATGCAGGCCAGACTGGAGTGTCAAGAAATATTCAAAGTGATGAATAGTAAGAACCTACAACCAAGATTACTCTACCCAGCAAAGCTATCATTCAGAATTGAAGAGCAGATAAAGAGCTTCATAGATAAGAAAAGGTTAAAGGAGTTCATCAACACCAAACCAGTATTATATGAAATGCTAAAAGGTATTCTTTAAGAAGAAGGAGAAGAAGAAGAAGAAGAAGAAGAAGAAGAAGAAGAAGAAGAAGAAGAAGAAGAAGAAGAAGAAGAAGAAGAAGAAGAAGAAGAAGAAGAAGAAGAAGGGGGTACAAATAAAAATTATGAACAACAAATACATATCTATCAACAAGTGAATCTAAAAATCAAGCGAATTAAAAATCTGATGAACAGAATAAACTGCTGAATGTAATAGAAGTAGGGTTATAGAAAGGGAGTGGACTGACAATTCTCAGGGCCAAAAGGATGAGGGGGGTGCAAGAAAAGATTGAAGAAAAATTGTATATCTATGGACTAGGACAATGTGGGGAGAGGAAGTAAAAGCAGAGGAAGGGGTGGGAGCCAAGTGGAAGGGAGCTATGGGGGAAAAAAAGAGGAACAATTGTAATAATCTGAACAATAAAGACTTTTTTAATTTAAAAAAAGAAAACAAATGTTTATGAATTTAAAAAATCTTTTTGTTAAGCTCAATTATCTTGGAACCCCATGGCAGTGATAATTAACAATCAAATGATGCTTACCTGTTGGAATTCGAATATTTATATTGGATAATGTAGCTAAACCACTGCCCCATGAAAAGTACCCATTTGTAACCTAGAAAATAAGAATACAAAAATTAAATTATAAAATTATGTAAATATGTGGCATTAAAAATAATTCCAATTAAAATAAATTTTCTTTAATAAGCACTGGCAGATTTTCAATACAATATAGAACACACAGTGGTGAAATTCTAATGCAGAGTTATTAATATTTAAGAGTTATAAGTGAAAAACAAACAAGAATAGACATCAAAGGAGGCTCTCTGAATTAATGACATTATGAAGAATGCAAAAATTTGGGATTACTAGGCCATTTTCATGTGAGCAGTCTCAAAAAGCAATCCTTACAAATATTTTCCAAGTAGCACTATTCATTTTTTTTTTCACACTACTAGGCAATTGCTAGAATCTTGGTGATGCAAATTAAAGAATGGAAATAACTACAGCCCTAGCCGGTTTGCCTAAGAGGATAGAGCTTTGGCCTACAGACTGTTCAATTCCAAGCAAGGGCACATGCCCAGTTGTGAGCTCAATCCTTAGTAGGAGTTGTGAGAAGGCAGCTGATCAATGATTCTTTGTCATCATTGATATTTCTCTCTCTCTCTCCCTTTCTCTTTCTCTCGGAAATAATTTGGTTGTGATAATTTGTAGTTCTTTCTTTCTTTCTTTTTTTAATGTTACCTAAGGAGAAAGGTTTTCTAATAAATGAGTTTCTTGAACTATAAAGATCCATTGTTATTAATTGAAATGAACAAAAATGGGTACAGAGACAGAGAAGCACTGAACAGACTCAAAGTTCAGTGGAAAGATGGGGGTTGGGAGGGCGGAAGAAATCAACCAAAGGATGTGTATGCGTGCATATAAGCATTACCAATGGACACAGACACTAAGGGGTGAGGGCATGTGCTGGCAGGTGAGGGTGGCCGGGGGAAGGTCAATGGGGGAAAAAGGAGACATATGTGATACTATACTTAATGCTTTAAACAATAATAAAAAAAGTAAAGAGGACAGAGAAATAAAGCACAGAAATAAGGCAATATTGCTTGGGAGGTTATGTATAAACCTCAACAACCAGCAAAGATCACAAGACAAAATTATCCAAAGCAATTTTTTTATTTTATTTTTGTTATTATTTTATTTTGGCAATCTACTTCTTTCAATTGGACTTGGTCATTTTAATAGTTACAATAATGTGTAACAAAAGAGGTATGACAGAACCCAAATATTGGTGAATAGAGAGTTGAAAGGAGTGGAAATGTCTAAAAAATTATAGAAAATTAAAGTAAGTATGATATGCCTTGCTCATAAATTAATATTTTACTTCAAAACCAAATATTATAAAATTTCTAAACACATTATTTTTCAGAATTTTGCAAAATAGATTGATGTCTAAATTGTTACCAAATATATATCCCTAAAAAAATCTTTATAAAACAACTTGAAGCGTGAAAAAGTTGTTCAAAAAGGGTAGATTGTGTTCTTCCAAATAGGTTTTTTCTAGCTTGCAAATGTGTGGCATTTATTAGTATATCTGAAATATCCATAGCATAGATATGCATAAAATTAGTCCTGGAAAGCTGGTGGTAGGGGAGAGCTACGTTATGGATTACTTTACAAATATTTGTTGAGCCTGCACTCTGTCTGAAGTGATGTAGGCTACAAAGAAGGTATAATGCAGCCCCTCTGCTCCTATGACCTTACTATCACATGAGTATAAAAACAATGGGTAGCGCTGGATGGATGGCTCAGTTGGTTGGAGCACTGTCCTGTACACCAAAAGGTTGCAGGTTTGATCCCAATTAGGGAGCATATTGGAGGTGACTGATCAGTGTTTCTCTTACATAAATGTTTCTCTCTCTTCCACTCTTTCTTTCTCTGCTTATAAATAAGTAAGTAAATAAGTAAGTAAGTAAATAAATAAATAAATAACATATCCTCGGGTGACAATTTTAAAAAAACCATGTACATAAGTGTAATATAAGACACTATTGGCTAAGTAATATGGGACAAACAGACAGTAAGTGCAACAGCAATTTAGAAAGAAAATCATTTATATCTGAAATGGGTAAAAAAGAGATTTCAGGAGAGGAAGTATTTTAACTAGATTTAGAAAAGACATTGAATTTGAATGAAGGCCTTTCTGGGTAAGAACTACAATAAGAATAGATGCAGAATCAAAAACTATGGAACATATTGTGGGAATAATAAAGGTGGCTGGGACAGGGGTCTCAGATACTTTGCTTAAATGACAATCCATGTTCAAAGAAATCATACAAACTTGGAAGCTGAGGGCTCTTTTTCTCCAAGAGAATAAACAAGGAAGCTAAAAGAGATGCAGACATAGATGGTTTGGAAGAGGGTTAGCATGGAACCGAGAGGCCCTACATGACAACCGTTATGCATCCAGAGACTTGAGCATGAAGGTTATCTGAAGAAAGAGGGTGCAAAAGGAGAGATAGGAGAGGGGAAAAGAGTGGTGCCATTCCAGAGCTACTGTAGATCATGGAAAATAATGCTGAGGAGAGGCATGCAAAAGAATTGCCAAGAACTACTGAGCATCAGCTGAGGTTGGAGATAATAAATCTGTGGTTAGGCCAACTTGGACCATTTTCTTCATAGTGATCAGCAGCCTGCTTAAAGGAGTGTAGAAGAAGGCATGAGGTTGGGATTGCTTACCAAAAGGTGCTGAAGGACTGGGAGAAAAGAAAGGGGCTCAAGTACTGGAGGTTTCAATGAGATTTAAAACAAACAGTGAAGGTGAAGGCCTGAGAGAGCTGAAGGGTAGGATCTGATGTAACTGACTGACTGCTACTAAAACTTTTAAGACTTCAGAGGAGCAACAGCCCCAGGATGTGGCCACATGTGAGCACAGGTGCAGCTGTGGAAATAGATTTAAGGGATTCTGGACTGGGATACGAGATAGGCTGCGTACTTGGAAGTTTAAATCACATGCATGCACCAACTAAGGTAAAAAGATGAACTAGAAAACAGATCCCTGAATCTCCAAGGAAGGAGGGAGTGCAGCTAACACATAAACCTTTGCAGAGGTTCAGGAAAGAACAGGTGCAAAAATGATCATCATAGAATGATTTATGATAAAGGGAAGATGGAGGCAAGCCAGTGTTCATCACTCAGGGATAAGGAAAATACAGCGATGCATGCTACAGAGTACAATAATGCAGGTAGGAGGAGCACATCATCATAAACCATTTCAGGAAATTGAAAGCACAAGAGGCTCATGACAACACTACCTATTTTACAGGATATGAGTGTGTTTAAGTACATATATTGAGAATATAGCAGCTGGTGCCACAATGGTGGGGGAAAAGGGAAGAGATATGAGCACAGCAATGTCTGTGTTAGAGACTTCCAGAGGGAGCTGACATTCTTTACTTGGTGATGGCTGCATAGCTGTTTACTTTTTCATTTAATGGTACATATATGTTTTATTTCACAATAAATATATTTCAGGAAGACAAATGAGTTACCAATTTGGGAATTATTGTCATAAGTAAATAATTAATTTGAGTTTGTAGGTGGGCTTGAAACTATAGTGGCCACTCAGAGGCATAGCAGATTCTAGGCCATTTATAAAGAGGGTATCTGATTTTTTTGTTTGTTTGTTTTTTATTATTTATTTATTTATTTGGTGCAGGCAGTGCCAACTTTGGGGGAAAATAATAGCCTCCTGTTTTTATACTCAAAATAAAAACAAATTTAAAAGGCACATGAAAAAGACATATTTTTAGATTCCTACTATCTTGAATAGAAAATGTCAATTAAAAAAACACCTATTTCCTTATTCACTAATGCAGTTATTTATCTCAGTGTAGTTGAAAATTAGCAGCAGAAGATCCTTTCTAGTCTCTTGTTACTTATTTTTCATAACCTAGTAGTTCACCACCCTACTTACATATTATAATTACCTATAAAACTACTAGAATTATTTTTAAATGGTGTACATGTGTTTTATATATATTTAAAACTTTCTAGGATATTTTAACATATAGCCAAGGTTAAAAGTCACTACAGTTCTTTCTAACTCACAGGTAACATATTTTATCCTCAAAACAACTATACTGAATAGGCATCTCCACCTCAAGATGGACAAACCATGGCTCAGAGAGGTAAAGTAATTTTCCCCAAAGTCACACATCAAATTAATGGCAGAGATAGGGCTCTCCTAGGCTTATTCCATCCACTAACACATTTGCTCAAATTCTGTAAGTACTTATAGTAGGACAGATATTGTGCCAGGCAATAAAGAATGAGAGAATTAAATGTAGCCTTTGGCTCTACTATATACTCCACTGAGCCTCCCTCGCTCTCTGATTGTCTGGCTGGGCAGTGCATGGAGTTGGTTAGACTGGAGCAGCTGAAGTCCAGAGGCTTTGACTGCTGCATCTGTTCTAGTCCCTACTCAGCACTGGATTCCCCCGCCCGCCTAGGGATTATCCAAACTAACAGCCCTCAGCCTGTATTTTATCAAATACAGGCATTTATCAAATACGGTATTTATCAAATACTCTGGTAGCCTGTCCTATCAAAGCATATCTGGCTGGAGAGAATACCCACCACAGCTGAGTTTAAAATTAGATCAGTATTGGGAAACTGGGGAATGCATGCAGCACTGGTCTAAACTTTTCCTGGTTGAAGATACTTACTATCTCACTTATTTCCTTAAAAACTGGATTTATAATATTGGTATTCTCTATAAATCAATTTATACTTAGTACACAAGCATATGAAGGGAATGATGTTGGATACTAACTTCTAATGCTGATTCAAAAGAAAGTCTTGCTCTCACGCTATTGAAACATACTGCTGAGGCAAAACTGTTTGGGAGGTCAGGAAGAACTGAGAATTCTAAACTCATCAGAATATTTTTGTTAAATGTTTTAAGATTAGTGATTATAAAGAGACTTTAAAAACATGTCTCAGGAGACATTTGCTGAACGTCACCATAACATTAACGTTCCTATTCATGTAAGAATCCAGGAAATAGAATAACCTTTATTGCAATATCCTCTGATTCTGCAGGACGTAGACGTCGTGTTGATTGCTCATAGCTGTCCAGGTGATATCTTCCAGGCTGTTTCCTGTTTATAGTTTTTGGCTGTTGCATTCCAAATGGAAAAGAACACAAGTTGAAGCTTTATGAAAAAATTGAGGTTTGACTGAACTCACATTGCTACTTCTCCACTTTAATTCCAAGAAAAAGAAACAAGTAAAGTAAATGTCATATTTAAATTATTTCACTGGTTTCTCCCTCCGTCCCTCCTCCCCCACCAAACAAAAGGGCAAGTTATGATGAAAACGTCTTAAGCTATAAATTTAAGTTTAATTAAAAGCTTTTTAAGAAAAATGAAAACACAAAGATATGTGACTTGCAAAATGATGGAAGTTGAAGTGCCAACTGTAAGGTAGGTTTTGGATATCATTTTTTCCAGCTCAGGCAATAAAGAACTGTGTGTCATGTCTAAAGGCAAACACACTAATTCAGGTTAAACCTGAATCTACTTATTAGACTACCAGGTTTGTAAATGTTCCAACACTCTGCATTATGAAGATTTTGAATCTCACATACTCACTTAAATCAAATAGGGCTAATATCACCTGAGGATCCATTGTGGAGTGAGAAACAATACAAAAAACAAGAAATTTTATCCCCCAAACATGCATATTATTTCATAAGGAAACCCCACAAGCATTGTAAAATGCTCTGGTCTTTATCAAATACTAGAGGCCTAGTGCACGAAATTCATGCACAGGTATGGTGCCTAGGCCTGGCCTGCGATCAGGGCCATCTTCCCTGGCTGCCAGCAGCCACCTGCCCCTGCTGCCACCCACCCGATTCCCTGTTGGCCTTTGGGTGATCAGAGCTTGCTGGGGGGCAAGGGACTTCCACCCCTCCCCACTCACCTGCCCCACCCCCACTTTCCGCTGGTCATCCTCTATGTGTGGGGTGACCAACAGGGCAGGAACCTTGGCCTGGCCCTGCCCAACCCTGGTTCCCTGTTCCCCATCAGGCCTGCCCATTAGGAGAAGGGATTGAGAGATTGGCTGGCAGGGTGATCAGGGCCTGCAGGCTGGGGGCAGCTCCCATATTGAGATTCTGCCCCCTGGTGGTCAGTGCTCATCATAGCAACCAGTTGGTCTGCCATTCGGTTGAATTGCATGTTACCCTTTTATTACACGGAGTGGACAGATTATTTTAATCTCTGAATGCATAATAATCTGGCCACTCAGTATACGTAGGCCTGGTTAACAAAATTCATGCAATGCAGGAGGTGGGGTGGGGCCGGCAGGGGGGCCTTCAGTCCAGCCTGCACCCTCTCCAATCCAGGTAGGATCGAGCATAAACATGCGGTCAGACATCCCTCTCACAATCCAGGACAGCTGGTTCCCAACTGCTCCTGCCTTCCTGATTGCCCCTAACCACTTCTGCCTGCCAGCCTGATCATCCCCTAACCACTCCACTGACAGCCTGATGGATGCCTAACTGATCCCCTTCCAGCCTGTTTGCCTCTAACTGCCCTCCCCTGAAGGCCTGGTCACCCTTAACTGTCCTCCCCTACAAGCCTGCATCCCCCACAACTGCCCTTGCTGCAGGCCGTCACTCCCAACTTCCCTCCTCTGCCAGCCTGGTCACTCCTAACTGCCCTTCCCTGCAGACTTGATCACCCCAAACTGCCCTCCCTTGTAGGCCTAGTCCCTCCCAATTGCCCCTCGCCTGCTGGCCTGACCACCCACAACTGCCCTCCCTTGCAGGCCTCATTCCTGCCTAAACTGCCCTCCCCTGCTGGCCATCTTGTGTCCACTTGGGGGCAGGATCTTTTGACAAGATGGGGGCAGTCATCTTGTGTGTTGGAGTGATGGTAAACCTGCATATTACTCTTTTATTAGGTAGAATAGAGGCCTGGTACATGGGTGGGGGCCAGCTAGTTTGCCCTAAAGGGTGTCCTGGATCAGGGTGTGGATTTCCTTGGGATGTGGGGCAGACTTGGCGAGGGGCCTGTGGAGGTTTTTAGGCCAGCCACGTCCCCCAGAAACCCCAAGCAGAGGCCCTGGTATCTGGGATTTATTTATCTTCTACAATTGAAACTTTGTAGCCTGTCGCAGAACCAAGCCTTCTGCTAGAACAGCCATTGAAACTTCGTTGCTTTAAGTGGAGGCCTGGGTCCTCTAGCATGTGCAGAAAGATTGGCTTCCTTCATCACGAGGGGCAACCCAAGCTTCTCTCCTGCTCTCTCTGTGGCCTTAGCCATTTTGGTTGGGTTAATTTGCATATTCACGTTGATTGGTTTGTGGGCGTGGTTGATGGGTGTAGCAAAGATACGGTCAATTTGCATATTACTCTTTTATTAGATAGGGTATATATACTAGAGGCCCAGTGCATAAAATTTGTGCACAGGGGTGTATGTCTCTCAGCCCAGCCTGCACCCTCTCCAATATGGGACCCTTCGAGGGCCTAAATGGGCAATCGGACACCCCTCTCACAATCCAGAACTGCTGGCTCTCAAATGCTCACCTGCCTGCCTTCCTGATTGCCCTAAATGCTTCTGCCTGCCAGCCTGATGACCCCCTAACCACTCCCCTGACAGCCTGATTGGTGCCTAACTGACCCCCTGCCAGCCTGTTTGCCCTAACTGCCCTCCCTTGCAGGCCTGGTCCCCTAACTGCCCTCCCCTGCAGGCCAGGTCCCCCTAAGTGCTCTCCCCTGCAGGTCTGGATCCCCCCCAACTTCCCTTCCCTATAGGCCCGGTCACCCCCAACTTCCCTCCTCTGCCAGCCTGGTCACCCCTAACTGCTCCCCCTTGCTGGCTTGATTGTCCACAACTGCCCTCCCTTGCAGACCTGGTCCCTCCCAATTGCCCTCCCCTGCTGGCCATCTTGAGGTGGCCAACTTGTGTCCACATGGGGGCAGTCATCTTTAACCACATGGGAGCAGCCATCTTGTATGTTGGAGTGATGGTCAACCTGCATATTACTCTTTTATTAGATAGAATAGAGGCCTGCTGTACTGGTGGGGGCCAGCCGGTTTGCCCTGAAGGGTGTCCTGGATCACAGTGGGAATTTTCTTGGGGTGTGGAGAAGCCTGGGCAAGGATCTTGTGGTGGTTTGCAGGCCAGACATGCCCCCAGGGGACCCAACTGAGGCCCTGGTGTTTGAGATTTATTTATCTTCTACAATTGAAACTTTGTAGCCTGGATAGGAGCCAAAGCTCCTGCTTGCTCCATGGTGACAGCCATTTCTGTTGGGGTTTATTTATCTTCTGTCATTAAAACTTTTTAGCCTTAAGCAGAGGCCAAGGCAGGCCAGGGCAGGGGAAAAGCTTGGCTTCCTCAATGCTGGGGAACCCCAGTCTCCTGCTCTCTCCATGGTCATAGCCATCTTGGTTGGGTTAATTTGCATACTCGCTCTAGTTGGCTGGTGGGTGTGGTTTGTGGATATAGCAAAGGTACAGTCAATTTGCAGAATGCTCTTTTATTAGATAGAATATATATATGTGTGTGTGTGTATATATATATATATATATATATATATATATATATATATTCCAGTGAATGAATTCATGCATGTGTGGGGTCCGGCCAGCCTGGCCAGGGAGAGGGGACATGAGTGGTTGGCCAACCTGCCTACTGGTCAAACTCCTGCTCGAGGAGACAACTTGCATATTAGCTTTTTATTATATAGGATATACACTGAGTGACCAGATTATTATGCGTTCAAAGATTATAAAAATCTGACCACTCAGTGTATGTAGGATTATAGCATTGTTCTTAGTCAAATGATTAAAGCATCTATAATAATAAAAGTGTAATATGCTGATTAGACTGGACATCCTCCCGGATATCCTTCTAGATGACCTTCCAGACGCAGCTGGGACTGTGAGGGAAGCCTGGGTCCCAGGTGCCTGGCAATGGCCAGAAGGAAGCCAGTGCTCGCAGCCAGGGGAATGAAGGCCTACTCTTGCACGAATTTTGCACATCAGGCCTCTGGTCCATAATAAAGATGCCAGCTGACATTAAACAGTCTTCAGGTACCTAAAATGAACCTAAACTGTCATAAGTGGAAATCTGTTATTCTCTAATTTTGAGTTTTATTTCAAGGGATAAAGACAATTGTCTAAAGAAAAGGTAGAAAATTCTGATCTGTAAGTCTCTAATATAAAAATATTTATAAGCTCAATGTTTAAATACCTTATAGAGATTGTGAAGGCTAAATAGTAATATACTTTAAAACTGATAAACTATATATAAAATCAAAGGGTTCTAGAACTGTTAAACTTGGAGGGGGGCTGGAATTGTAAATTTAGCTTTTTGAAAAATCCATTGAGCTTTACTATCAGAATTAGGAATGTACTCAAATGATCAGCAACTTAATCCCAGACAAGATATTGTTCTTTCAACTTCCATAATTGGTATATATCAACTGCATCTCACACCATCAAATAGGCCACATGCACATAAATTCACAGATTAAAAAGTCGCTAAGAAGTATCAGTGTTTTTGTCACACAGAAACTACTCAATGCATTTTAACTTAAAAAATAAAAAAGAGTGCTTATGAAATTTTATCTTAGCTTTGTTTTTCTTCTCACTGTCCTCACAGATGACCCTGGAAGTACATTGCATGAGATGCTATAGAAAGTCACTATAATTTAAGCTAAAAATATTTTCCACATAAGATAGGTCTATACCTATACATATATTTAATGTTTTCTAGAATAATTCTATAGTAGGATTGCCCCTAGAGGTCCAAAAGGAATGACTTCATGTTCTTCACGAAACTAAGGAGAGGGTGGGAGGAGGAGATGTGTTGACAGAGATTTGAGTCGGAGTTCCACAGATGTAATTTGAAGAGACTTTGGCTCTAGAATGTCACTAATTCTCCATGGAGATTCTACAGCCAAAACCACTTAACTCTAAGCTTTTACAGAATACATAGCATCTTAAGCGCTCTCAAGAGGAGTTTCCATTAGTTATTTTCAAACACACAGCTTTTTTAACTCCATTTTTAAAAGTTTGTCGTTTGTGGTTTGGCCCATCAGCCGTGATGAATGACCCTGAAAGACATCAGAAGTCCAGTCTGGTTTCAATAACCCTGAAGATATTAGATGCATTTGAAGGGGATTCTTTTTTCATTCCAAAAATCTTTTCTCAATTCAATTTTTCTTCTATCCCTCATTTCATACAAAAGATTCTTCATCTTTCCCTAACTCCACAAACTTGACCTCCCACAACCCCTTTCTCAAGGTCATCTCACTGCTCATCCTCTACAGCCCTGAAATGAGTTCTTTGGTAATCTCCTATCATTTAAAGTGTGACAAGGCTGTTCTAATCAAATGCTTCACTTTCCTGCTGCCTCAAAATGTAGATGCTTCATAATGTGTTCTTGTCTTTGTATTCATATCCACACAATAGCAAACAAGCATTTTGAGGCATGTCCACAAACATGGGTGGTGATTCCTTCTCAGACAAAAGTCACATCTGCTCAATAAAACAACTTAACAGAGAGTAAAAAGGTAACTTCAGGAAAGCAGAAAAATAATAACAAACTGAAATATAGCCAAGTGCTCGTCTTAACTGTTTTCAGTATTTTTAAACATGATGTAAAGAAAAATTTAAGATTGATTTACTTCTGATAAAGGCTTTCCAAGCCTCATTCAATTCTAGTAAGGAGATTGCATGTGCATTTTGATGTAGTTACATATATGGTAAATCCATTCATATTTTTCTCTAAGAGTAACATGAGTAACTAATATTAACTTATACCATAACTCATTTCAAAATAACACCTTTCTGTTTTACTGTTATGAAAATACATTATTAATTTTAAAGTCTTTAGAATTTTTCAGAAATGCCTCTCAAGAGTCTAGTTCCATTGATTTAAATATTATCTAATGGCTAATAACTCATATCTTTACACCTCGAATTGCTGCTTTGTCTTCTTGGATGTAAATATATATACCAAGTTATCATGTGCAAAATATACCTCTTCATTCCACCTCAACACAAACTTACTCATTTCTCAACTTCTGGATATCAGTTAATGGTCCCACCATCTACCCAGCAGTCAAACCAATAACCTGACTCATCCTTGAGTCCTCTTACTTCTTCATTCCCTCTATCCAATCTATTAGCAAGTCTTTGTAAGCCCAGCCTAAAGAAATAAACTTAGTCACTTCCTCTCCAGGTCCACTGAAATGCAATAAAAACTAATATCGACCATCATTTCTTTCCTATTTTATAAAGACCTCTTTAGTGATCTATCTGTTCTACTCTTGTCTCTGTTGACTACTTTCTACCAAGTACCCAAAGTGATCTTTTAGAAATATATATAAGTTAATATCATTCCCTACTTTGCAACTGTCTAAATGGTTTCCTATTACATGCTAATAAAATCCAAATCTTTCCATATCTATAAGACCCTTAATCCTTGGTCTTATTTTGTCCTTTCTCTTCCTTCTTTACTAAGTGTCACTCTAGTGCTCCTCTGTTCCCTGAACATACCACCTTAATTTCTACCTCAGGGTCTTTGCACGGGCTAGTTCTCTGCCTAAAATGCTCTTTCGCAGAGTTTTGCAGAACAAGTGCCTACTCTTGTTGCCTATCTCAAATGCTAGCTATCAAAGGGACCTTCTGGGAAATTATCACCCTGCTTCAGGTATCTCAGTCACTCTCTAATAGTTTTATTTTCTTTCCACAGCAAAAAATTATCTCTCTCTTTTTTTTACTTGTTTAACATTTCCTCCTGCCTTAAGAAAGCAAATTCTGTGACAAGAAGGATCGATCTTTCCTGACTTGTTCATTGCTGCATGTATAGGTCTTGGCATGAAGTCCAGGGTAGACAATAAGTCTGGAAACATAGGCAAATACATGAACCATGTCATATTACATGTAATACATGACAAAATAATATTGATTGTATTTCCAACCATTATGTAGGTACTGAGTAAGTATTTGTGTAATGGATAAATAAACTGGTTCAAGATTTAAAATACTAGTTTTAATTCTAGCTCTGACACTTACTAATTTCCTGACTTTATTCAAGCCATATCACATGTTCAATATATTAACCTAAAAAAGAAAAGTAGGCAATGTAATGTAGTGTTAAGTGAATCAAAAGACATAATGTATCAGAAAGCACTTTTTAAACTAAAATGTGTAATACAGCTAAAAAGTATTATAAGAATATAAGAAAAGTATTATAAGTATATAAGAATAGTTTACAGGAGTTGTAAACTAATTTTGTATTATTTTTATATAAAGCTTGGGGTACAATCTCTCAATTTCCATTTGAATTGAACATGTGCTATTTTGGGGATATCAAGTATAGCATAGAAACTATAGTCAATAATCCTATCTAATAAAAGAGTAATATGTGTATCCACAAGCCACACCAATCAGCCAATCAGGATTAAGTATGCAAATTAATCCAACCAAGATGACTACAGCTAGAGAGAGAGCAGGAGGGAGGCTTGGGTTGCCCCAGGGATGGAGGGAGCCAAGCTTTCCACATACCCTGCCCCACACCCCCAGGCCTCTGCCTAAGCCTACAAAGTTTCAATTATAGAAGATAAATAAATTCCAACAGAAATGGCTGCTGCCACTCAAGTGAGCAGAAAGCTCAGCTTTGCTCCAGGGTAAAAAGTTTCAATTGTAGAAGATAAATAAATCCTATATACCAGGGCCTCTGCATGGGTCTCCAGTGGGCATGGCTGGCCTGCAAACCACTACAGGCCCTCGCCCAGGCCACCTCATGCCTCAAGGGAACCCCCACCTTGATCTGGGATACCCTTCAGGGAAAACTAGCTGGCTCCCACACCTACACCAGGCCTCTATCCTATCTAATAAAAATGTAATATGCTGATTGACCATCACTCCAACACACAAGATGACTGCCCCAATGTGTACACAAGATGGCCAATACTAGATGGCCATCAGGGGAGTGCAGTTGGGGATGATCAAGCCTGCAAGGGAGGGCAGTTGGGGGAAACCAAGCCTGCAGGAGATGACAGTTAGGGGTGACCAGGCCTGCAGGGGAGGGCAGTTAGGGGTGACCAGGAAGGCAGGCAAGTAAGCAGTTGGGAGCCAATGGTCCTGGATTGTGAGGTATGTCTGACTGCCCATTTAGGCCCGATACTAGTGGAATCAGGCCTAAACGGGCAGTCAGACATTCTTTGAGGTGTCCCAGATTGGAGAGGGTGTAGGCTGGATTGAAGGACATCCTCCCATCCCCTGTGCACAAATTTTGTGCACCGGGTTTCTAGTATTATAATAATTATATATAGTGTCTGGCTTATTTTACTTAGCACAGTGTCTTCAAGGTTCATCTAGATTTATTGGGGAAAACACTTTGTAAGTTATTTAAATGTCTAACCCCATGCTGTACTCCTGAAACTAATATAATGTTCAATGTCAACTATAATTGAAAAATAAAAAATAGATTATTAAAATTTTAAAAATGTGCCAAGTCTCTCAGCAAAATTCGTTGATGACTTATAAAGATAAGCTTCATACATTTATTGTTTGATTTTAGATTTGTTGTAGAAGCAGGTGTCAATCATTTTATCATATAGGTTAAAGTGAAGCTTACAATTTCTTCTTCATTACCATTTAAATCATTAATTCTTGGGGCTATCTCCTATTCACAAGTTTCCATAAAAAGAAAAAGCACTTACAATTCCAGTGTGCTTTTTACAGGACTCAAAAGAAAGAGAACTTTCACCAGTTTGCCAGCTGTCATCGCCAATCTCATCACTAAGGAGAAACTCATTCAACTTTTGAACACTGCAACAAACAAACAAACACAAAGGGTTAATAATAATATCGGCAATAATGAAGCTCTACTTAAACAAACTATTCCTCTCACTATCCTGTTGAGTAAGCAACTTAAAATCATGTCTTAAGACCAACTGGGAATTCGACTCAGATAAACAAGCATCCTATATTGCCCAGGAGTGATGGATTTCCAGGACCTAGGACTTTTAGTTTTAAAAATGGAAAATTTTCAGAAAAACCAGAATTAATCAGTCACCTTAAATTAGTCAAATTACTTTTGCACTGTTTTTTTTGTTTGTCTGTTTGGTTGGTTGATTTTGTATCATTTTTGGTGGGTTTTTTTTGCATTTGTATTCCTTGTCAAAGATAGTATAGAGTTGGAGAGGAGCTTGAAGCAGGGTGGTTAAAAATAATAATACCAGTGAGGAAAGTACTCATTATTCTAACTTTACCAATGAGGGGAAATAAAGTACAGAGAAGTTAAGTAACCTGCATAAAAGCATTTAGTGTTAACACTCGGATCTGGCGTTCATGGTCTCTATGCCATCTGGCTTACATGTTATACACTGAGTGGTCAGATTATTATGCATAAAAATCTGGCCATTCAGTGTATATCCTATATAATAAAAGGCTGATATGCAAATTGTTCCCTCAACGGAGTTCGACCAGCAGGCAGGCCAGCCAGCCAGCCATATTCCCTCCCCCTAGTCAGGCTGGCCGGACTCCACCCATGCATGAATTCATGCAGCAGGCCTCTAATACACACACACACACACACACACACACACACACACACACACACACATTGAGTGGCCAGATTATTATGCGTTCAGAGATCATAATAATCTGGCCACTCGGTGTATATTACACATATTTTCTCAATATGGTGAGGGCCCTGTAGAGAGTTGATACTCAATATGTTGGCCAAAGACCAGCAGCATCAACAAACCTAGAAGCTTACTAGGGACAGGGGACATCAGGCCCTACTCCAGGCCTGCATAATCAAAATGTATTTTGTAATAAGGCCCCGAGATGCATCATACCACATTACAGTTTGAGAAACCTTACTCTAGAAGAGTGGTTTGCAAACTTTCTTCACTACGGTCTGCTTAGGCTGGGCACAAAACTCGTTGGTGCTCCCATCCCTTCTGCTCTGACTTTTTAGACCAATGTCAGAGGATTAGAAGCAAAAGAAAAAAAAATTAAAGAAAACAATAAACAAGATTTGAAAAATCCTCCTATAAATAAAATTGTATACTAAAAAAATTATGTGAAGTTGCAAAAGAAATGTTCCTTTTAGCATTCTAGAATGGGACAAACATGCAGCATCAACCACAGGGAAAATATTGCTTTAATAGGAAACTAGAAATTACATATTTGAAATAATGGTTTCTCTTAAATTTTTTTGTTCATTTGAGCTTGAAGTCAAGTTAATTGCCTCCAAATAGGACTAGCTAGTTTGATTTTCTGACAGACTAATAAATGAAAAAAAGTAAATCTAATTCAGTCTGTTGTCCCTGACCTTTAAACCCTTTAGAAATAGTTTCTAAACCATAGAAACTATTTCCTCTCATTGAAAACATCAAGGTAGATAAAATTCATTGGGGCAATCTATTACCTTCCAAATTATATTTGCAAGGAATTAAAAGAGGTAATTGCATAAGAAGAGCTCTAGCTGAATAATATTCCATTGTATGTAAATGCCACATTTTGTTTATTTATTCATCCATTCATGGTCAAGAGTTGTTTTCACTTTTTGGCTATTGTGAATAGTGCTGTGATGAACACAGGTGTATCTATTCAAATCCCTACTCTCAATTCTTTTTGGTATATACCCAGAAGTGGAATTGCCACACTATATGATAATCCTATGTTTAATTTATTTTTTGAGGAACCACTATACTGTTTTCCATCATGGCGGCACCATCATTCTGGAATTCTTGACTCACTTAAACATAGTGATATGACAATATGGATGAACCTTGAAGACACTATGCTAAGTAAAATAAGCCTCACACACACACACACACACACACACACACACAAATGTATGATTCCATTTATATGAGACTAGAGGCCTGGTGCATGAAAATTCATGCACTGGATGGGAGTGTTCCTCAGCCCAGCCTACCCCCTTCTCATAGTCCAGGAACCATCAGGAGTGGGAAGTGACCTGGCGATCAGGGTAAGGCAATGCCCCACTACCATGGCTGGCAGTGCAAGTTCATCTGGCCCTGGTTACCTGAGCCTCAAGCAGCCCTGGGCGGCTAGCAGCCATCATATAAGGCTTGCCTGTGTCTCAGGCTGGCCTTGGGCAGCTTGGGGGCTAATGGGACTGGAGGACTCCAGAGGCAGGTGCACAGAGCAGCCAGACCCAACCATGCCATATGCCTACTGCCCCAGCAGGGCTGAGGGGACTGGGAGTCACCATCTTGTGGCTATGGGTGCTGCCATCTTTGAGAGTATGGCAGTCAATTAGCATATTCCCTCCTTATTAGGTAGGATAATAGAAGCCCGCTGCATGAGATTCAGGCAGGCACTCAGGGTTGGGGGATGGAGGGAGTTCCCTCAGCCCATCCTGCACTGTCTCACAGTACAGGAGCCCTTGGGGGATGTCCAACTGATGGCTTGGGCCAGGGGAGTAGGCCTAAACCAGCAGTCAGACATCCTTAGCATTGCTATGGAGGCAGGAGAGGCTCCTGCCACCACTGCTGCACTTGCCAGCAATGAGCCCAGCTTCTGGACTTCTGGCTGAGTGGCACCCCCACTGTGGGAGCACACTGACCACCAAGGGGAAGGTCCTGTGTTGAGCACCTACCCCCTGGTGGTCAGTGTGCATCAAAGCAACTGGTCATTCTGCCATTTGGTTTGATTTGCATATTACCCTTTGATTATATAGGATACTTAGAATAGTCAAGTTCATAGAGACAGAAATCAATGGTGGTTCCAGAGACTTGGATGAGAGGTAAATGGGAAGTTATTATTTAATGGGTATAGTTTTTATTTGACAAGGTAAAAAATTTCTGGAGATAGATTGAGGTGATGGTTGCACAACAGTTTAAATGTACTTAATGTCACTAAACAGTATATTTAAAATGGTTTAAATGGCAAATACACATATGTATTTTCCTATAATTGAAAAAAAAGAATTTCAAAGACTTGGAAGATGGTTGCCAACAGGAAGACAGACTGCAAGATAGTGCATGAGTGAGAGAACGAAAGGAGAGTGTGTGGTCGCATTGGGAGTTTTATTTGTGAGTTGAGGAAAAGCTATACTCCAAGGGACTCTTGAGGATTTCCAGACAGGGTTGCCCTGACCAGGCAGCCTCCACTGCTGCTTTAATCCAGCCCAGAGCAACTGGTTCTGATGCAGATACCGTGCCATCTTGAAGGGGAGAGTGGCTATTATTTAAAAATCCTGGGAATCTACAACAACAACACCCAGAGAACAGCTGCGAATTTAGAAACACCAGACTCCAAGCAACATGAATACATGGACTTAAAGGAGCTTGCACCTTCTCACAGAAAGATCAGAGTTCGCCTAGGAAAAGGTGAGGTCTGTGGTCCAGGCATGAGAGAAAAAAAAATGCACAATGGGAGCTAGAGGATCCAGAGAAGTCTGTGCCCCCCAAAAATCCACAGCCATTGGGACTAGCGTGATCCGCGAATGTGGAAGGCAATCCGCAGGGCTGCTAATAGTAGAACACAGGGATATTCAATACTGTCCTGACTAGGAAACAGGTATGCCAAACACAACAGTAGAGGAAATGAATAACCTTCACTACTGCACATTTTTATTTTTATTTCATCTTTTACTTAAGAAACTAAGTTTTTTTTCTTTTTTTCTCACTTGATTTTACCTTTTTAATTATTACATTTTTACTTTTAATCAGTATTATTCCTATTACTATTATATCTTTTTTTAGTGTCATTTTATTTTCTCTTTATTTTCTTTTGGGATTAATGTTCTACATTCTATTTTCATCTTTCTTTTAGCATCATTTTTTTATCTCAATTTTATCTTTATGCCAACAATCTCTTCCTCACTTTTCCCTTTTGTTGCCCTATTTCTCTTACCCTATTCCTGCTTTGCATTTTCCCTATTTCTTCTTCTTACACCCTGTTAAAAATTTATCCTACTTACATATCTAATGTTCAATCCCCTGCTCTTAGTCCATACACACTCTCTCTTCTCTTTCTTCACTATGCAAATTTTTTTCTCTCTGCCCTTTTATTGTTTGCCTGATTATTGATTATATTGTGTTTTTTTATGCTTGTTTGTGAGACTTTTGCTTTTTATTTTTATTTCTTGTTTTATTTTTGTGTTTTGCTTCTGGTTTTCCCCGCCTTGCTTGATGTTAGCTGTTGTGTGTAATTTAAATTCATCTCTAGGTATTTGTTGTTTGCATTTATTAGAATTAGTGGCTATTCTATTGGAGTTTTCTCCCCACATAAATAGTTTATTCCCCTCTTCTTCTTTACTCTCTTTTTTTTCTCTCTTACTTTTTTTCCTTTTCTCATTTCACTATTACACTCCTCCCCTCCCCCTCTTCTTTCTTTCTTACCCTCTAATTCTCTTTTCTCTGGTGGTCATCTTTATTTGGGGTTACTAGTACTGTGAATACATTTGTGTTCAGTGCCTTGGGTGTTGGGCCTTGTTGTGTTATATTTTGTGCCTTTAAGCCAATGCAGGAGAGAGAGAGAACTATATAACCAAACACCTGGAGAAGAGAGATCATGGGAGACAAAGAAACAACCCACATAAGAAATAAAAGCAGGCATCACCAGAAAAGGCAAGTAACCTGTAAGGAAATAATTAAGAGAAATTGTCATCAAGTGGTTGAAAATAATGGAAAACAAATTTAAGAGTATGTGTAAGAACTAAGAGGAAATGAAGAACCAAGAAGAATTGAAAAAATGATATCACTGCTAAAAAGAACTCAATATAAAGTATCAACAGTAGACTAGAAGGAGCAGAGGACTGCATCAGTGAACAAGAAGACAAGGTAGGAAAAAATACCCAAACAGAACAGCTTCTAGAAAAAATAAAAATAAAAAGCAGGAAGAGTGCCTAAGAGAACTTTGGGACAATACGAAACAAAATGACATCTGCATAATAGGGGTGCCAGAAGGAGAGGAAACTGAGCAAGGAATAGAAAACCTATTTGAAGAAATGATGGCAGAAAACTTCCCTGATATAGAGAAGAAAAAAACTCATACAAATTGAAGAAGCTCACAGAGTATCAAACAAAATGAATCCCAAAAGACCAACACCAAGGCACATTACAATTAAATCGGCAAACACTAACAACAAAGTAAGAATCTTAAAAGGTGGCCAGAGAGAGACAGAAAGTTACCTACAAAGGATCCCCCATCAGACTAAAGATTGACAGCAATACAATCATAATAGGATACTTTAATATCCCACTATCACTTTGAACAAATCCTCAAAACAAAAAATCAGCAAAGAAACATCAATCTTAAAACACTCACTAGATTAGATTAAATTAATTGACATCTTCAGAACATTTCACCCTAAAGCCACAGAATATACATTCTTCTCAAGTACACATGGGTCATTTTCAAAGATAGACCATATATTGGGACACAGGAAGAGTCTTTTCAAATTCAAGAATATAGAAATCATATCAATGGCATAAAACTGGAAATCAACTACAATAAAAACAGTCCAAAAAAAATCAAACACCTGGAGACTAAACAGCATGCTATTAAACAACGACTGGGTTACCAGAGAGATCAAAGAAGAAATAAAAAACTTTATGGCAACAAATGACAATGAAAACACAACAATCCAAAATCTATGAGACACAGAGAAAGCACTCTTGACAGGGAATTTCATAGCTCTACAAGCCTACTACAAAAAAGCAAGAAACAATGGTTATAAATTACCTAACTCTATAACTCAAATAGTTAGAAAGAGAGCAACAAGAAAAGCCCAGTGTTAGCAGAAAGAAGGAAATAATAAAGATCAGAGTGGAGATAAATGACATAGAGACAAAAAAAATACAAAAGATCAACAAAACCAAGAGCTGTTTCTTTGAAAGGATAAACAAGGTTGATGAACCTCTTGCCAGGCTCACCAAGAAGCAAAGAGACAGGACCCAGATAAACAACATCAGAAATGAAAAATGATAACAGACCCCTCCAAAATACAAAGCATTGTTAAAAAATACTATGAACAACTCTATTCCAACAAACTGGACAACCTGGAGGAAATGGACATATTCCTAGAAAAGTACAACCCTCCAAAACTCAATAAAAAGAAACAAAACATCTCAATAGGCCAATAACTATGGAAGAAATTGAAGCTGTCATCAAAAAGCTTCCAGCAAACAAAAGCCTGGGGTCAGATGGCTTCACAGGAGAGTTTTAACAAACATTCAAGGAAAAACTAAAACCTATCCTTCTCAGGCTATTCCAAAAAATTAAAGAGGAAAGAACACTTCTAAGCTTATTCTATAAGTCAGCGTCACCCTAATACCAAAACGACATAAAGACAACACAATGAAAGAGAATTACAGGCCAATATCTCTCAATAACACAGATGCCAAAATCCTCAACAAAATACTAGCAAATCGGATCCAGCAGTACATTAGAAAGATCATACACCATGACCAAGTAGGATTTATCTCAGGGATGCAAGGATGGTGCAATATCCGCAAATCAATAAACATGATACATCACATAAACAAATTTAGAGATAAAAATTACATAGTCATATCAATTGATGCAGAAAAAGCATTTGACAAAATCCAACACCCATTCTTGATTAAAAACTCTCAGCAAGGTGGGAATGAAAGGATCATACCTAAACATAATAAAAGCCATATATGATAAACCCACAGCTAACATTATACTCAATGGACAAAAACTAAAACCATTTCCCCTAAGAACAGGAACAAGACAAGGATGCTCACTCTCACCACTCCTGTTTGACATAGTACTGGAAGTATTTGCCATTGCAAATAGACAAGAAGAAGAAATAAAAGGCATCCAAATTGGAAAAGAAGAAGTAAAACTGTCCTTATTCGCAGATGACATGATCCTTTACATAAAAAACCCTAAGGCTCCATCAAAAAAACTAATAGACTTAATATATGAACTCGGCAAGGTAGCAGGATACAAAATGAATGCCAAGAAATCTATGGCATTTCTATGCATCAATAGTGAACTTACAGAAAGAGAAACTAAAAAAGCAATCCCATTTACTATAGTACCAAAAAAATTAAGATACCTAGGAATAAACTTAACTAAGGAGGTAAAAGACCTCTACACAGAAAACTACAGGACATTGAAAAAAGAGATAGAAGAAGACGTAAACAAGTGGAAGAACATACCATATTCATGGACTGGGAGAATCAACATCATTAAAATGTCCATACTACCCAAATCAATCTATAGATTCAATGTTCTCTCAATTAAAATACCAATGGCATATTCACAGACATAGAAAGAACTCTCTAAAAATTCATCTGGAATAAAAAAAGACCCCAAATAGCCACAGTAATCCTGAGAAAGAAGAATAAAGTAGGTGGGATCTCAATACCCAATTTCAAGCTGTATTACAAAGCCATTGTTCTCAAAACAGCCTGGTACTGGCACAAGTATGGACATATAGACCAATTGAATAGAATAGATCCAAATATTGATCCAAACCACTATGCTCAATTAATATGTGACAAAGGAGGCAAGAACATACAATGAAGTTAAGACAATTTCTTCAATAAATGGTATTGGAAAAATTGGACAGACACATGCAAAAATATGAAACTAGACCACCAACTTACATCATACACAAAAATAAACTCAAAATGGATAAAGGACTTAAACATCAGACAGAAAACGATAAAAAATACTAAAGGAATCCACATGCAGAGAAATCTCAGACATAAGCTGAAGCAATTTCTTCACCAATACTGCTCCTAAGGCAATGGAAAATAAAGATAAAATAAACAAATGGGACTATATCAAAATATAAAGCTTTTGCACAGCAAAAGATATCATCAACAAAACAACAAGGAAGCCCACTGTATGAGAGAACATATTTGCAAATGTTATCACTGATAAAGGTTTAATCGCCAACATTTATGGGGAAGTCATACAACTTAATAAAAGGAAGATAAATGATCCAATAAAAAAAATGGGCAATGAACTTAAATAGAACCTTTTCGAAAGACAACAGAAGGAAGGCCAAGAGACACGTGAAAACATGCTCAAAGTCGCTAATTATCCGAGAGATGCAAATCAAAATAACAATTCGATACCATCTCACACCTGTCAGAATGGCAATCATCAACAAATCAACAAATGACAAGTTCTGGTGAGGATGCAGAGAAAAAGGAACCCTCATGCACTGCTGGTGGGAATGCAGTCTGGTGCAGTCACTGTGGAGAACAGTTTGGAGTTTCTTCAAAAAACTAAAAATAGAACTCCCATTTGACTCAGTAATCCCACTTCTAGGAATATATCCCAAGAACTAGAAACACCAATTAGAAAGGATATATGCACTCCTATGTTTACAGCAGCATAATTCACCATAGCTAAGATTTGGAAACAGCTTAAATGCCCATCAGCAGATGAGTGGATTAGAAAACCATGGTACATCTCACAATGAAATACTACACTGCTATAAAAAAGAAGGAATTCTTACCATTACAGCAGCATAAATGGAACTGGAAAGCATTATGCTAATTGAAATAAACCAGGTGATGAAAGAAAAATACCACATGATCTCACTTATTTATGGAAAATAAAGAACATTATAACTTGATGAACAAAAAGATGGATGCAGAGGCAGTAAAGCATCGAACAGACTGTCAAATTACAGTGGAAGACTGGGAGTGTTGGGGAGGGGTCAAAGGAGATCAACCAAAGGACTTGTATGCTTGCATATAAGTACAACCAATGGACACAAATACTGTGGGGGTGGGATGAGGGCATGTTGCAGGGGACAGGGGATGCTGGGTGAAGGCCAATGATGAAAAAAAAATGAGATATATGTACTACTATTTGTAATACTTTCAACAATAAAATAAAATAAAATAATTTTTTTTCAGATCCCAGAAAGAAAAAGAGCTTTGGTTTGTGTACTCTTTTTGAGCTATTGAAGCACAGCTTAGCTGTACAGACTTAAAAGACGGCTTAGAAATGCCTTATGTGATGGCATTTTATTCATTTTAATAGCAGCTGTTACTTCTTTACTTTTTTTTCATTGAAGAATAATTGACCTATATTACATTAGTTTCAGTTATATAACCTGATTATTTGATATTTGTATATATTTCAAAACAACTGTACGAGTCTAGTTACATCCATCAATATACTCGCATACAAATTTTTTTTTCTTGAGATGCGAACTTATTAGAACTCCCTTAAAAGTAGTAGTAAAAGACCTTCTTTCCTCTTATAGATTTTGTCATTCTATTCTTATGTTTTAAAGGGACTGGGTCAACCAATCTCATGCTCTGTCTTTTACAACACAGGAAAGTACAGGACCGGCCAAGTTCATTTGCCTTGGTAACTCTTAAGTCCAGAAGCTCCTTGTACACACTACTCGAATGTTGGATAAATCAAAGAAGGAGTAAATCAATAGTTCAAACATTTAAGTAAAGTTGTGTGATTCAATTCTCCATTTTGTATGTCCAGGACACATGCAAATCTTACTGAAGCTATTATGGAATTAATGAGCCCCATTGTTGCTGAACATCAAGAAACAATGGTCTCTGAGCATAACTGGGCAGAGGAAAACTGTCTCTTTATAACACCCAACTTTGTAACTCCAATTGCAATGAACAATTATCTATCTCTCCAATGCCAAAAGTATAACATAGTAATTCCTCAAGAAATATCTGGTGAATGAATAAATGGGTAATACAACAAGCATTTCCTGTTCATATGAGGTCCTTTCGGAAATCAGAGGCAAAACAATGATGAAAAATGCATGAATCCTGACCAAGGGTGAAGTAATTTCCACCATGCTGCCAGGATTATATTTTAAATATCCAAATCTGTTCAGACAACAATTCTCTCTTTAAAATAACAAATGACACCCCAACTTTTAAGCATCCTAGCATCACATGCAAGCTAATCAGGATTGTACTCTCAGGCTCCATCCCATGACTCCGTATCAGATCCTTTCTCCAACTACACTCAACCACTTTCATCCCCTGAATGTACTGAGATCTCACTTATTCGCCCTTTCCCCTTGCATATATCGTGTCCCTCACATAGAACATGTTTTCCCCTTTCCTTCAAATAACTGAGTCCTATTAATACTTTAAGATACTGGGAAGAATCCAACACCTCCTTTAAATCTTTACTGGACAGACTGGCTGCCTCCTCTCTTGATGAGCTTCATTGATCCCCAGGTACAGGCCAATTGGAATTCTGTATAGAGGCTATAATTGCAATACAGCATTGCATTGTCATTGGTTCCTCTTCTGTTCTCTCTAACTAGACTGTGAACTTCCTATAGATTTCTTACTACCTTTCCTCTTTGCAATCCCCAATGCCTAGCAATGTCCCTAAAGTGTTAACAAGTGCATGTAGACCTACAGAGATATCTCTCTGAAGTATGAAATGGAGATTAGTAAAATAGTAGTAAATTAGTAAAATGGAGAATTTTTAAATGCCTAAAATATTTAGGCAATGAGCTGGGTACTTTGTACGCATTATTTCATTTTCTCAACTGCTGTACAATGGACCTATTGGTGTGTCCATTTGATAACTGAGGAGGCTGAGCTATAGAGATACTAACTACTACGTTTGAAGTTAAACAACAAGTACTCCATGGCAGTGTTGGGATTTAAAAGTAGGTATACTTGAGGCCAACCAATTTGCTATCCTGCCTCCATTACCTGTATAGATCAGTATTTTATTAACTACCCATACCTTAGATAATTTATAAATATACTTAAGGTTTTAATTATATTGTTATTTTCTCACTTTTCAAGTTTTACTTTGAGTATTTAGATACAACATGAGTATTTTGTACAGGTATCACAGTAATTGGGAATAACTTTTTTTTGTTGCTGGCAGTTACGTATTTTTCTTGCAGGAACTAAGACATTTTTGTAAACAGAGACAGGTCAAAGTGTACGCCTGCTCTATGATAAATATCAGTAACAATTTACTTGATTGAAGATAATTGCAATAGATGAGCCAAGCATATATTCCTTTGGGAGGTACAGGAGAGAAAGGACACGAAGTTATTTTCCAACAAAGCAGAGGATTCGTTTTGCACATTTTTCCCTTGGCAAAGAACATCTTTGGACACAGATGTTGCATTATACATCAAATAACAGAAATCTAAATTCAAATTATTTATGAAGGGCATAACATATCAACTTACATTTTCCCCCAGAAAAGAAAAAAAAACATAAATTACTTCCTTATAAATAACCCAAAGTGGAGAACTGAGGCAAGCATCCTGAAAAATCACTCTTATTCAAGTATTTTCTTTTAGATAACAATGACTTTTCTTAATCTTCTTCATATCTCACTCTATTTTGCAAACTTAGACTGGAACACATCATTCTAAAATGTCCAGAAAACTCAAATGGCGAGGAGAAAGCCTGAAACATAACTTCCTTTCTTTTCCATTTTATTATATGTGTCCATGGGATTTGATCCAATGAACAATAATTTGAAGAAATTTTGTCTAAAAGCTAAACATTTTTTTAAAGAAAGCATAGAACTTTCCCGTAGCAAAGAAATTTACCTAGCATGGAGATTTCCTGCAGTAGAGGCTTTTATAAGTCTCTTACATGTCCATCTAACGCAAATTGGGAATAGGCTGCACCCCATTCTAACCCAAAGAATTTCTGAATGCATTTAAAAATGCAGCGAAGAACTTATGATTTTCACAGCCCTAAAGAAGAGGTTTCAAAATCAGCTGACCAAAGTCTCCGATTATAAACAGGCTGTTCAACTCGCTGTGGGCCAACTGGCACCCAAGATGGGTCACGGGTTCCCAGGCACAGAAGATATGCTGAGCCTAGTCAACAATGGGAAAGCACTCGGTTGGGTTCCCAGAACCAGCACACAATGGGAAAAAGCACTGGCCTCCTCTGTGGACTGATCATCTCTGTAGGACCCACAAATCAACCACAGAAACTCATCCTAGAGAAGCAAGTTTTGTAAGCTGACTCCGTTTGGCCTATGGCTTGGGAAAGCTGGAGCCGAGCCCTGAAAACAAACTGGTCTTTATCAAACTGGCAAATGCCTTTCCCTGGGACATGAGGACGAGAGAGAGTGCTATGCACACACACACAGGGACTATTATCCACCCTCAAAATTACCAGGATTTACTACAGCAGGAGAGTATACTATGGACTGAAGGACACCCCCATATTTTTGTTTGCTTTTTGTTATCCATATCAACTCTTCACATCCTTTTGGGGTAGCCTCCTGATTTCAGAGGAGTTATCTGGTATAGCTTATCAACTGTTTTCTAGCTTCACCTGCAGCAGCACAAAGTCAAATTTCAACTTAAAATGCAACCATGAGAGAGACAGCTATTAAATGGAGAAAATGAAAATAAGGACCAAAATAGCAGACTCTGGCCATTTATCAATTTTATTGTTTGAACTAGCTTCCCTTCCAGAGCACGACCTAATTTGGAAGTGGTGCTACAAAAATCAGTCAGTGATCTGTACAAGTACTTCAGAAGGCAGAACAATAAGGAAAGAAAATGAGGGCAGATGAGGCCTGAGAGCCTGAATTTTAAAACCAGTTCCAGTATTGGTTACTAATGGCCTATCTTACAGAATGGGATTGAAATCATGTTAAGATACTATTGTAACCAATCAGAACTGGCTTTAGAATAAATAAGTTATTTTAAAGTTATTTGGTATTGATGTTGTTAAGCCAACATAAACTATTGCCTAAATATTTTAAATATTAAATATTTGTTTTCTTAGTAATCAGAGACTTTGGGAAAGACCTTACAAAAGATGTTCTACATTGCTATCAATGGCAACACCATCCCTTGTCTATTTAAGACCTCAATTTTCTGATAGTCCTTAATTTTGCAACATCTTGGCATTTCTTTCAAATGCCTGATATAAATATGATAACTTTTTATGAAACATGCTGATGTTTTATAAAGTTTATAAGATCTTATAGCAAAAAGTAAAATATGACTTGAAGACTGCCTTGTGTACAATAAGGATTCATATATGGCATACTATGGCACATACAGTGTCATATAACATATATGGTTTGGTAACATATTTATTATATATTACAAATAAAAATGGTGGGGAAATAATCAATGTCGTATCACATTTATTTTTATAGTTTTGCATTGTGAGAAATTGTGAGTCTGAGGCAAAGTCTACACTGTTAGAAATACTACAAAAGCATATTTAAATTGAACATAATACTGAGTAGTTTTATCAAGCCTTTCTATTTGCAGAGACTGTGAGCCTGGGTGTTTTTGTTGTTGTTGTTGTTTGTGGGGTGTTGCTTTTTTTTGTTTTTTGAGATTACGATGTAATATGTTAATGTTGATGAAAACATGAACTGATTCAGCTTCACTGGAAAACTCATAAAAAAATCTTAAAAATATGTATACCTTTGACCTACTACTCTTTCAATGGAAAACATCATAGCTACATTCATTAAGGACCTGAAAAGTGTACATGTTATTAGAACTAGTATTCCAAATTATAGAAATCTAACATGAAAATAATCAGAAAAAGTTTAAAGGTAAATAAAATTACTTCAATCTTATATATATTATTTATATCAGGGAGAGAACAAAACATTCTAAATGTTTAATAAGTAGGTAGTCATTGAATAAATTATAACACATAATCAGTAAACATCATGTGTTATGATCTAAATGAGGGAGAAAATAATAAAAACCAGTAAGTAAAACAGGAGTAAAAAGATACACTTTTTAAAGAGCGGTGAGAGTGGACATCTTTGCTTTGTTCCTGATCTTAGAGAAAAAGCTTTCAGTGTTTCACCATTGAGTATGATGTTAGTTAAGGGTTTATCACCATAGATAGCCTTTAATATGTTGAGGTACTGTCCTGTTATTCCTATTGAGTAGTTTAATCATACATGGATGTTGTATCTTCTCAAATGCTTTTTCTGTATCTATTGATGATATCATATGATTTTTATCTTTTCTTTTGTTAATATGGCATATTACATTGACTGATTTTCATACGTTGAACCATCCTTGTGCCCCTGGAATGAACCCCTTGATTATGATGTATTATTTTTTGGATGGACTGTTTTACTCAATTTGCTAGTATTTTGTTTAGAATTTTTGCATCTATATTTATCAGAGATATTGGTCTATAGCTTTCTTTCTCTGTGTTATCTTTGCCAGGATTTTGGTATATTGGCCTCATAGAATATGTCAGGAATTATTGCCTCTTCATCAATTTTTTTGGAAGAGTGTGAGAAGGGTAGGTTTTAAATCTTCTTTGAATGTTTGATAGAATTCACTGTTGAAACCTTGTGGTCCTAGACTTTTTTTTTTTTGGTGGGAGGTTTTGAAAGTTTTTTTCAATGTTCTCACTGCTGATTGGTCTGTTTAGATTTTCCAATTCTTCATTATTTTGTCTAGAAAGGTTATATTGCTAGGAACTTCTCCATTTCTTCTAGGTTATTGAATTTGGTGCATAAAGTCTTTCATACTATTCTAGTATGATCCTTTGTATACCTATGATGTCTGCGGTGACTTCTCCTCTCTCATTTCTGATTTTGTTTACAAAATCAGGGGTATTCAGCCATATGAAAGGATGAAATAGTGCCATTTGCAACAACATAGATGGACCATGAGAACATTATGCTAAGTGTAATAAGTCAGTCAGAAAAAACTAAGAGCTATATGATTTAACTCATACTGGTTTGTGGGATATAAAACTGAAACTTGTGAACACCAACAGCAGTGTGATGGTTGCCAGAGGGAAGGAGGTTGGAGGAGAAAGGAATCCTAATATAAGGTGACAGGAGATTTAGCTTTGCGTGGTGAGCACACAGTGCAATGTACAGATTTTCTAACATAGAAACCCACACCTGAAACCTATATGTTCATATTGACCAATGTCATCCCAATCAATTTAGTAAATAAATGTTTTTAAAAATAAAAAATAAAGAATTTTACATTGATTTTTAGACAGAGAGGAAGGGAGAGGTAGAGAGAGAAAGAGAAACATCAAAGTTGAGTGAAATATCAATTGGCTGCCTCCTACATTGCCCCCTACTGGGGATTGAGCATGACATGTGCCCTAACAGGGAATCAAACCAGCCACCTTCTGGTGCATGGAACAATTGTCCAACCACCCGAGCTACACTGGCCAGGGCTAGAATAATTATTTTTATATTAAGTACTAGAAGATAGCATATCAAAATTTTGACTATAGCTATCTCTGTACAGTGATTTTACTGTTGTATTTATACTATCTCAAATGTACTACCATGAGTGTATATCTTTTTATAAGCAAGCAAAGAATTCCAGACATTGCAATGCTTACCTGATGATGGCTTTCACTGCAAATCTGACCACTGTGGAGAGCAGGAACAATGGAGTGACCAGGATATGAAAGAGAGACAGTGAAGCAAAGGCCTCTGCAGGTTTTAGAATGTTCCCGCTGGTATACGCATGGGTCACAAATGTCTGTGCAAAGAAGGGATCTCTTTAGAGAAAGCTGGAGAAAGTTTCACAAATGCTTACATTCAATTTCACAAACCGAACCTTTTCTGCTATGCTAATATGTCCATTGTAACTATGAAAACAATTACTTCATCCAAATTACTTCCTAAGAAAAATAATAGTTGTTACCGGTAGAATACTAATGGCTTTCATTCATTCTAACAGCAACGGTGTGAGAAGGGTAAAACAGATTCTGTTTACAGATTAGATAACTGACTTCTGTTAAATTACTGAGTTAGGAGAACAGTGAGGAGAAACCAGAGCTCTTAACAACCATCTAGAATCTTTGCAATCAATATTAATTTTTCTAAGAGAATATCCCAGGGTTTTCAGGTCCTTATTGAGGACTTTTACTAAAACTGCCAACTTTGGTGTCCCATGAAGACACATTTACATTTCTAAATACTATACTAGCTCCTGGGTTTATAATTTAAGTTTGAATTATAATGTAATTATTTGACATTTTCTGGTTGTTGAATTAACACCATCCTGTTGTAAGAATGTCCAGAAACCAGCTCATGGAGATCAGAACAGTTCTCAACTGCTGATAAAATTGCTCCCAGAGTACATTTGGCAATGTCCTGGGACACTTTTGATTGTCATGTCTTGGGTGTGGAGGGTCCTAATGGCAAATAGATAGAAGACGTGAATGCTGCTAAACATCCTTAACTGGGCCCTTACAACAAAGAATTATGTGAGCCAAAATACCCATAATGCCACAATTGAGAAACCTTGAATTAGATCTATTGCAATAGAGACTACAAAGAAAATAACTGGAATAGGTGAGGTAATATTAATTCCCACCCACACATTCTTGTTCATATATCATTTCTAAATACTGACTTTGCTCCATGTTTAAAAGAAAGAAAAAGTGTCTTACAGCAAGAACAGCTGCTATAGGAATTGCTGCATTCATGAAGACTGCGGAAAGAAATAAAATACATAAGATTCATTGAACTGTGAAACAATTCAGTAAGCTTAATTAATCATTTATTATTACTTTAACTTTCTTTGAAGACAAAAAGTAACAAATTCATTAAGTAACATCTTCTCTGGAGGCCACAAACATTTCCATTTCCCAATTGGTACTTCCTGTTTGCAGTTGTATGAGCTCCTACACATTACTCTTAACCACAAAATTTTTTATTTTTTAATTGAAAATTTATTTTTTGTGAAATGTTACAAACAGAAAATTTCATAAAAATAATCCTTCAATAATGCAAATTATTTGAGTTTAAAAAATGGTGATAGTATTTCAAACAATATTTTATTTGGTCTCCAAATCTAACATAAATATGTGAAAATTGGGTTATTTTACAGATTAAAAACAAGAATTTGACATCATTCCAAGTTCTCCAGCAGTTATATTAATTTTCACTCATAGACCTTTTGTTTAAATTAACTTCATATCCTAGACTCTCTGCTTGTTTAAATATCTCTTCAGGAATATATTGTACTATCATTTGACAAGCATGATATATATAACTGAAATAGGAGAAATTTATATTTTAGGCTTAAATACTAGCATTTGAAAGTAATAATAATAACAAAAAGACAAGTTAATGATTATAATTATATTTTCTATAAACTATAGCATTTTAAGGACTGAGGATTAAATCAATTGTTGTTAGAATGACAGAGCGCAAACTAGAACCTAATATTCTCAGAACTCAAGAGAGTGTCTACCCAAAAATTATCATTGGCTCTCATGATCTGATCGCATGAACCATCCTTACCACTGTACACAGAATCAGCTTGTGCTTTTGCAGGTCCACTCATGACTTAGGTCAAGTTCTTAACTACCAAGAACAGAGTATTTAACTAAATCATAAAACTCGAAAGTGGTCTAAGTGGAACTTTCCACCACTCACTCATGAATTCCTACTGTCTATCATCACACATTTTTATCTTCATGACTTCTTATTTTTCTCTTCTATTATGATCTCTTTTTATATCTGACTTTCAAAAACCAACCCAAATCTCATGTTTGGAGACAAATTGGATTAACAATCCACCTCTGCTTTTTTAGTAGCTAGATGATTTAGAGAAAGTTCAAGTTACCTAAGCTCTATTCAACTCAATCTGTAAACTTCTAAAGTGGAGTTAATAATAGAATCTAAATCTTTGGCTATTGTGATGATTAAATGAGATGATATATGCAAATCCACTTATGGGAATAACTGGTTGCGTGTCTTAATATATTTTTGTTGTTATTATTACTGGTGGTGGTGGTAATACTTTTATCATCATCCTGATTATTGTTTCTGGCTACATCCATGCTCCTGAGAATTTTAGTCCACTGTAGAAAGGAATGTGTTGTGGGGGCTACCAGCTTAGAGTACTATTATATATGTAAGTGGATAATCAATTATTCTACCTTCTAGAATTTTGATACCATATTAGTGGTAGCACACAGCTGGAAGACAAATCTCATTTCCATTTCTATAGCATTTGGACTAGAATCAATGAGTTTCATATACCAAACATTTCCTCTAAATCCATTTCACAAAAGAACAATTTATAATCTTTAAAAAATAGTTGAGAATTCTAGACGAAACCATATATAAAATTCCCAAACTTTAAGACAATAAAATTCTTGGGAACAATAGAGACGAGCAAAGCTGACACACAAACCAAATCGAATATTAGTGGGAGTATTTTGGCTAAGTTCATAAGAATTGTACTAACATAACTCATTATTCTTGAGAGTACTCAGTGTCACTCCTTCACAAAAACAACAATATTTTGTAACAATTATTTAAAAAAAAAATAGAGTTGAGAATGAAAGTATTCTATATTTAAAAGTTAGAAAATGTATTGAAAAAGAAGGTTTTATGTTGATATAGTTTGGTTTCTTTCACTTGAAAATGTTGACTTTTTTCTTCCTCAACTTTCAAAAATGGCATTTCAAATATAACCTTTAGGAAAATATAATATTATAAGCTCCAAAGAGACAGGCAAGACAACCATAGGTAATTTTTAAAGATCTTTGAGAATAAGAAAATCAACAGTAAATACAGTAAATTCAAATACACAAATTTTTACTGAAAATCCAATCCATCCCAAAGTAACTGATAAGAGGGTTTCAATGACTTATACTACCATCATCATCCTCATTTTACAGATGAAGATTTCAGGTGTAAAGTAACAAGGCAAAGGCCCATAACTTGAATAACTGAATCCAGTTCTAGTTGACTGAAAGCCTGTGCTAACCCTACTCTTTCATTTAAATTGCCTTTATGTGGTCAGTGGCTATTGGACAGTACATATATAGAAAATAAATGGATTTCCTCTGATGACTAGAATGCCTCAATGATCACAACCTAAATAAAATCAACCATATGTACAATAGAAACTTACTAGAGAGTGATGTATAAAGGGCAAAGGTTTTGAGACTGGATAGTTCTTTCATTCTCGTTTCTTCTACACTTTTGCAAAAGATGTGCTCCCAGGCGTACAATTTAAGAAGTTTGATGCCTTTCAATATTTCATTTGTTTTCTTCAGTCTCTCAGTGGAATAATCCTATAAAACAAAAGAATAAAACAAACAAAAAAGCAAGCTACATTCAAGTGTATCAGAGAAGCCAGCCACACCATGGGCAGAGATTACAGAGAGCTTGATTGCTGCTTTGCTCTCCCACTAGTTATGGCTGTGAAATACCTAAGAGAAGTAAACTTTCTGTGCTTCAGACTCCAACTTTAAAATGAAGAGTTGAATGAGATGACCTCAAATTTCTATCCACCTAAAAGCTTCTTATATACCTGTTGGTTTGGTTTAAATAAAAGCAGCATCTTAAATTTGACATGATTTTCTTGAATGTCTACTGATAATGTATACATAAATTTATGAAAGTGATAAAGAGACTTCCAATGGCTTCCTTTTAATATCTAAGTCATTTCATTCTCCTCTCAGCACCCTGTCTCACACTTAAGAGAAACAATGAATGTGAGAAATGTTAGTTTGCTTCTCATTTAAGAATATGAGGGTACAGTGTTGTGTGTGTTCACTCTGTGTCTTTATAATACAACTAGAGGCCCGATGCATGAAGATTCATGCAAGAATGGGCCTTCCTTCCCCTGGTGGCCAACACCATCTTCACTCTGGCTTAGAGCCACCTTTCTGCCTTCCCATGCTGCCCAAAGCCCCGGAGTAGCTGGGGCAGTGTAGAACGCCTGTGTATGCAAATTAGCCTGCCATCTTTGTTGTGTTAATTTGCATACTCACTCCTGATTGGCTGATGGGCATCGTGAAGGTATGATCAATTTGCATCTTACTCTTTTATTATTATAAACTATTGAAACCAAGCATATTATCTTTAATTTCAAGAGATTTCTACATATTTCTTCAAAAACTCCTGTTTAAGGCCTAAATTAGACTTATTGATTACTAACAACAATAGTTATTCATAGAGAAATTTGCAGCAAATACAAAATCCTCAATTTAGTCAATTGTTTCAGCCTCCTCTACCATCAATTATTGCCTTACAATGACTAGTATGGCACAATGATCTGTGAACTATCAAAGGGTTTGTAAAATGGAAAAAGGTAGCTGGAAAGAAGCAAAATTAGCAAATAGCTTTTTATGCATCTTATTGTCTCTTTGGGGGTCTTCAATGCCTATCAATGTATTAAAGAGAGTGAATGAATATACTATGAAAGGCTAAGTGAAAGATGTTTGAAGAAGGTCATGTCTCCTCTTTGTGCCCTCTTCGACATCTTTCTTTGTTCATGTCCTGAAGTAAAGAGGGTGGATCGCTCAGACAAAAATAATGAGTAATCTCATCAGAAGCAGCAGAAAAACAAGTGATAAAAATCACTTGTGTGACATGCAACTTGCTAGTCACAGTAGAAACACAACTTGGAAAACAATTCCATCAGTGGCATCATCCCTACATTTTATGCCTGGTTTACAGATAGACAGTCTTGCTCATATTTAATCAAACTTTATTTCTAAACATACTGTCAACAATTTTATTATTTGCAAATATTTCTTTAAAAGGAGCCAATTCTTACTGAAATAAAATGATTTCATGGCAAATTGAAGCCAGAAAGAGTCAATACTTTGGCTTTCTCTTGCTTGCTAAGTTGACCACGGACATATTCAGCCAGAGCAGCTGCCACTGAAACATTTCAGTGTAACTCCATAGAGCATCACATGGTTTAATTCAACCCTATGGAAACCGAATTTCAGAAGCACTAGACCAACCCTTAACTTGATTCTTGCTCCATTTTTCCCACATCAATGATTGACCTCCAATGGCCTCAAAGTACACTCAAGGGTAGTCTCTAGAAGAAGATCTAAAGCCTCCTCACCTCATGGCACTTAAAAACATTAGAAACTGTGATTCTGGTATTTTAAGTCTAAAATCACCAGACCTTAAATTTAAATCCACTTTTATAAAAATTATTTTGTAACACAGAAAATACGTATTCACTGCTTAAGAATTGAAATGAAATATAATGATTTCCAAATAATCCTGAGTGGTGCGTATTCATTTCCTGTGTTTTAAAAATAACACAGTGTTAGATTTTCCTAATGAAGTTTCCAAAAGAGGTTACTTACGAGAGTGCTCTTTTGAGCCTCTGCCAACTTTGTAGCAATGAAGTACTGAATTGGCGCAAGGAGCACAATGACAGCTGCACCAACCAATGCGCTTAGTCCAAGTAAATTATAGAGCAGAATCACCCCCATTATGATCTAGGAAAGAAACACAACAAAAAGGGGAAATGAATGGGGGCATGGGGACCACTGCATGAAAGGAAATCTTTTTTAAGGGAAAATATAATATTCCTAAATTAGTATATTTAGTTTATTTGGAAGTCAACTCTACTGTGACAATGAGTTTTACTATGATTTATTTGGGGAAAGCTAAGTAGTAGGGATTTATTTTTAGTATGGTGATCTGTACAACTGGTGTCAAACCAATTTATTGCATGCAGTTGTGGAGCAGTCCCATGATGCTTCTGGCCTTCTAAAGCAGTCTTCAATTTTTTCAAAAGAACATTGAAACTTTTTTCAAAGTGTTGTCACTCACCATAGATTTGATATTCCAAAGTCTCATGGGAATGCACTAGCTTTCTAAGGTGGGGAGGAAGGAAAGTAGGGGGGTAGCATCATAAAATGAGAATGTATTTAATGAAAAGAAGCCTAGCCTTACCTACAACTGAAGATGCTAAAGTTGGTGCCCCATCTTATCTCACTGCCCTTTTATTTCCCAAAACCCAGGGCAGACCCACTTAGCCTACTTTCTCTGGTGTGTCACTTTCCTCTTCTTCCTTATTTTTTCCTGAATAAATTTTTTTCCCAGTGGTTCAGTTTATCACAGTTCAAAATGTCCCAACTAATGGACTGTATCCACGCAGTTAAAGCATTTAACCCATCCTGTATGCCAATGATAACAACTTGTTGTGGCCTTCTAGAAGCAATGGAACATGCTCACTTCCTGACCAATTAGGCACTTTGGGAATTCCAATCAAAACAAAAATTTCCATAAGGTCATTCACAATGCAGTCATTCAGAGGCAGCCTGGAACTTTTGGCGCACTGAATGATACCATGTAGGCAGTTGACCTGTGTATAAATACATCTTGATGAGATGAGACAAAGCATATTGTAAATCTCACTTTGTGCCAAACACTGTTCATGCATAATGTACACTTTTATTTTACTTGGATTCCCATTAAAAAATAAAAAAAAACAACAATGAATATAAAAACTACCCTGTCTTTATTATTTTATGTACTTTAATAAAATGGGGTACACAGGAACATAGATGTCAGGCTGCATTGAGTTTAAGCTCTGTCTACAGGATACAAACTTGAGATAATTAAAAATATTCAGTATAACATAGAGGAAAAAACAGAATACATTTCTTTTGCCATTTTTACACCAAAAACACCTCTGTATCTTTACTAAAATGCTGTTTTCCATCAGAAATAGCTAAATAGCCCTATCCTTGTTGGTATTCTGACTACCTTTTAAATTCTGACATTTTATAACATACTAGCTATTGAAACTACACAGTGGATTAAAGTAATTGCTCTAGTTTAGAAATGCCATGAGAGTTTGTCAGTCAAGCCCTGGCTCTGTAACTTCCATAAACTGGTGCAGTAAGAACTGTTACTGAGGGCCCACAAAATGTTAGGCACAGTGCTAAATGCTTTACACAATTTAACTTAGTTTTGACAATTCCAACAACTGTACGAGACAGATCCTTTTATCATTCACATTTTACAGTTAAGAAAACTAGTATTTTGAGATGTTAAACACTTGTGCAAAAATGGGGCTTTTACAGATATTTGAAGACAAGCAACATAATTCCAAACCCCCTTTTTTTTAACCTATGGCATAGCATTTCTTAGTCTCAGCTTCCTTCCTAGAAGAAAGGTATAACATTAGCACATTCAAAATATTTACCCTCTACCGAGGTAAGTATCTTACACTCATTTTGATTTACTTCCTCTGCAAATGAGAATTTTTCTTATATTGATCTACCTGAACAGGCATAGCCCATAGATTGGGACACAGGAACAAGAACCACATGAGTTGATTGGTTTCGATGGCAACCAAGTTATTGATCTGTCCCAGGGTCATCTCACCCATGGATAAATTAGATGTAGAGAGCCTAAGGATTTTATTGTATATCATTGCCTGAAAAAAAAAGGAAAAAAAATGAAATGTATTTGAAGCTCTACATTTAATACTCAACACTATGTTCTTTTTTTTCTCATTAAAAAACAACATTTAAAAAAGTTTTAAGGGGAAAGAAAACCCTATAATGGAATCTTAAATCAACTATTATTTTCATTTTATCATAGTTACTTTTAGTCCTCAACTAAAGACAAACTTATTTTTTCTAGTGATATAATCAAAATATATATTCAAACTTAAACATAGGAGCTAGAACAGATAGAAGCATAGATAAGTAAATGCAAATTTTCAAAATATCTTTCTTAATATATTATTATAAAAGTTATTTTTAACTCAATGGGTTTATTAATTAACTCTCTGTTTCTTTTTCTAAATATATTTTATTGAATTTTTTACAGAGAGAAAGGGAGAGAGATAGAAAGTTAGAAACATTGATCAGCTGCCTCCTGCACACCTCTTACTGGGGATGTGCCTGCAACCAAGGTACATGCCCTTGGCTGGAATTGAACCTGAGACCTTTCAGTTTGCAGGCCAATGCTCTATCCACTGAGCCAAACCAGTTAGGGCAGCTCTCTGTTTCTTTTATTAAGTAGGTCCCTAGAAGAGTTGATATTACATCAAAGTGAAAAATGACATGCAAAAACGAAACTGAAACCACTACCCTTCCGGTCACTGGATGGCATGTGGCATTTTTAAAGAACCAAAGATCATTCAAAACTTGTACGTACCAGCAGAGCTCCACGGAGGTTAATGCCAGTCTCTATAGTTACATAGTAGGAAGCCTGCAAAAATGTCCTTTGCAGAATAAGGGCCAAGAAGAGAAGGACTGCTAGAACATATGCATTTTCAAGAAATTCCTTTGATGAGAGGGTATCTGGATACTTGTCCCAAAAAGAAAAAAGACATAAATTAAAATTAGTATTTTTAAATACCAGTTGTACAGTTTGAATTTATTAAATGATTTTTTAAATCTAAAAATTCAAAGTCCTTATAATACATCAGTGAAATGAACCACAAAAGGCAATTTGGGTTTTTTTTCACCATGTCCCCAAAAATAAATACGAATCAGCCCAATGCATAAGATCCCCAATAAATTTATGATAGCTGGAAATGCCTGATTGTAGAAAAAAGGGACATTTTTATTTTTAAAAAATTTTAAGACATTTTCTGAAAAGACATATTCTACCTTGGTAAAGTGGGAAGTAACAAATGAAGTGAATTAAGACTATAACTTAGAAGTAAATACACAAAACTGATGGTCAGCAAGACCAATGGAACAAAAATACAATTTCTGCATCCTTATCTAATAAAAGAGTAATATGCAAATTAACCATCACTCCAACACAAGATGGCTGCCCCCATATGGTCAAAGATCCAGCCCCCATGTGGATATAAGATGGTCACCACAAGATGGGCAGCAAGAGAGGGCAGTTGGGAGGAACCAGGCCTGCAAGGGAGGGCAGTTGGGGGCAATCAAGCCTGCAGGGGAAGGCAGAGGTGACCAGGCTGGCAGAGAAGAGAAGTTAGGGGTGTCTGGCCTTCAGGGAAGGGCAGTTGTGAGGGACCCAGGCCTGCAGGGGAGGGCAGTTAGGGGTGATCAGGCTCGCAGGGGAAGGCAATTAGGGGCAAACAGGCTGGCAGGGGAGTAGTTAGGTATTAATCAGGCTGGCAGGGGAGTGATTAGGGGGTGATCAGGCTGGTAGGCAGAAGAGGTTAGGGGCAATCAGGAAGGCAGACAGGCAAGCAGTTGGGAGCCAGCAATTCTGGATTGTGAGAGGGATCCCAGATTGGAGAGGGTGCAGGCTGAGCTGAGTGACACCCCTTACCCAATGCACAAATTTCATGCACTAGGCCTCTAGTTTCAAAATAATTCTACAGAATTGAATTTTTATGATTTTCATATACCTTAATTTATATTAATGAAATTAAACCATAAAATATAAAATACATAGCTTAGCTACTTATTTCACCCATATGACACTTCCAGTGACAAAAAAAAAAACTTTTGAAAATAACTATTTTAGTAGGAATATGACTTAAGAATCATAAAAACTGATTGTTTATTATTTTTAACAATAGCATTTGGTAATTTGTCTGTTAGAAGTGAGGGAAGAGTGCCCTGGCAGGTGTGGCTTAGTTTGTTGGAGCATTGTACTGTACACTGAAAGGTCATGGGTTCTATTCCTAGTCAGGGCACATACCCAAGTTTGCAGGCTCAACTCACAGTTGGGTGACTATGGGAGGAAACCTATCTATGGAATTTTTCCCTCTATCTTTTCCTCTCTCTCAAATCAATAAAAACATGTGCTCGGATAAGTATTATAAAAGAAAAGAAAGTGAGGGAAAGGTAATACTCAAAGAAGTACATCATGTCAGTGTGATCACTTTTTATGGCTTAAGTCCACTAAAATTCTACTTTCTCTTGTCATGGGGCTACATAAAATCTGTAAGTTCTGTTCCTTTTCAGAAAAACATGTGGCAGAAGGATGATGGAAGAATCCTATATGAAATTCTTTGTATATAATTAGGCTAGCAGGGACAACACATCACAAAAGTGCAAATATCTGCTTCAATAAAGACTGAACCAAGCATTTTGAATACAAGTGTGAACTGTTCACAGTCATTCTGTTTGAAAAGATGACATGCCCTAGCTGGTTTGACTCAGTGGATAGAGCATCTGCTCCTGGAGTAAAGGGTCGCAAGTTCAATTCTGGTCAAGGGCACACACCGTGGTTGCAGGCTTGATCCCCACCCAGTCAACCAATCCATGTGTCTCTCTCACATAGATGTTTCTTTCTTTCTGTCTCTCCCTGTCCCTTCCACTTCTCTAAAAATCAATAGAAAAATATCCCTAGGTGAGGATTAACAAAAGAAAATAACAGCTTAAAACCTAGAAAGATAAAGGTATCCATAAATGATATGTCTCATTATAAATAGCATCTATGTCAAGTGCCAGTGTGAAGTAAACAATGTGTTAGGGGAATAACAAGCAGAGTCAAATTCCAGCTAAGATAATCAGAAAAGGCTTCACTGAGAAGGCAGCACTCTTTGCAGGATTTGAAAATACATAACATTTTAAAATGTAAAGAAAAAAATGACAGGAAATTAGACTGAGAGACTTAGAAAAGGTAAATCGATGCACCTGGACTAGCATTTCCATCTGTGTAACTAGGGAAATTAACTCTGACCTTAGAAAGAAACTAGAAAATTCATGATGCAGAGTTAAAATCAGAAAATATAAGATTGTAAATTTATAACAGCAAATATCTAATAGCCCCCAAAATAATAATGTAATATCTAATAAAATATTTAATGTGATGTGCCCTTATTATTGTGGTTTGAATATGTTAGAAAAAGAAAATGTACATACAAAAATTAATGTAATATCTAATAAAATATCATAATGTAAAAATATCTTATTATTGTGGCTTTAATATGTTAGAAAAAGAAAATGTACATACCAAAAATCACATTATTAGTATTATTGGTCCTAGGCCTCTAGAGGTGGTCCAGCCACCACCTCTCATGCACACATGCATAAAAATTCTTTAAAGGATTGTTATAAAGATCAATTAAAATAATTAAAGTGAAATTAGTTTCTGGATACCCTTATCTTTCTAGGTTTTAAGCTGTTATTTTCTTTTGTTAATCCTCACCTAGGGATGTTTTTCTATTGATTTTTAGAGAAGTGGAAGGGACAGGGGGAGACAGAGAGAAAGAAACATCTATGTAAGAGAGACACATGGATTGGTTGACTGGGTGGGGATCAAGCCTGCAACCAAGGTGTGTGCCCTTGAACAGAAGCAGTAAATGCTTATTAAAATTTTATAGGCTCTGAATCTGAGAAAAGATTTTGTTGGCCATAACCATTCAATTAATATATAAATGCACAGTACAGTCCACAAGAAAAATTAGTGATTTCTTTTTTAAAAAGCATTGCATTCTTTATAAATAACCCTATTTGAACTACTTCTAAAACTGCATTAGTAAAAAGTGACAATGACAATGGAACCCGCCAATGTTTCCTTTCAAAAGTACCATGAACTTACTCCTGTTGTCTCATCCTGGGTTTCATTCACACGCTGCACTATTCCAGAAATACAGAGTGGTCCAGCAAAACCCAGTAAGTCAGCAAGATAACGGAATGTGCTACTAAGTAGAATTGGACGTCCAAAAGCTCTATACATTGCTAGCCATATAGATGGAGTCCGGTTTGGATGATCTGCTACTTTTTTCTGGAAAAAAATAAATAAATAAACAGATGAACTTAAATAAAATGAATAGAGCAGCAATTAATCTTTGCCACTCTGGAAATTTCTTCTGATTTTTTTATGTTTACAAGTAACTGTTAATGAGTCCCTTTCAGTATAATACTCTGTCTTCTTGATTCTGTATTCTTGCATTCTATGCTACTGAATGCATTTTGATGAAATAGAGAAAATGAAGAGTAACCAGGACAGTTTTTAAATGATATTGTATTATTTTTAGTTGTCAAAAGATGACCCAAAATTCTTAAGGCCAAATCTACTTTAATTCCCTTTGATTTGGGACATGTAGCTCTGTCATGAATATACCAAATAACATTGTATGAAAAGAAGATAGTAATATACAAAGGCAAGGTTACTGACAGGCTAGTCAAGGTTTCTGAAGTTACTAGATTGCAAAAGATTCTCTTATCAAATTATTATAAGCTAAACAAAACAGAAGATCCCAACTTCAAAATGTTTCTCCTCCCATTTCTGTGAACGGTAGATACTTTGAAAGTTATGTTAGACTTGTGTTTCCCAGTTCTTCCTTTAAAAAAATTCAAAATAAAAAAAATGATATATATGCTTAAGCCAACTCACAGTTTTATAAATCTATAGTTGTGTGTTGAAATATTTCAAGAGCTGAACAATCATCATAATTATCTCTTGGAGTAAAGGTGAATAAAGTTTTTTCAGTGTGGCAAAGAAGCTAACACAATACAATAGAGTTCAATTGTATTTCATATTCAGTTTCCTATTAGATGAATAATTTTATTCTTTTTTAAGCTTTTTTTATAAAAAGGATTAATTAATGCACCAAATTCAAGTTAATCTGTTATAAGAGTACTAAGAACCTTAAGTTATGCTTAGGCTATATTGTTAATCTTTACTTTAGCACAGTAGTTTAAAAATATTATGCAATACTTTTCCCAGAGGTAAAATCAAAGAGATGACTCGGATTTATGTGTAGTAACCATTTCCTGAAATATTCATTTCATAATACACATATTTGATACAAAACAGAGGTCATTTTCATCATTTACCATAATCCTTTGTTGATCTTAATTAAAAACAGCTAAAAATTCCATAACTGATTCTCCATATCCTACTCCCAATGTTGGTTGTGTATGCTCATATTTTGAATTACAATAAAATTTGCAAATTATTGCAATATAAAATACATTTACCACTGTGGATAGTATGGAGGTTGAAAACAAATTGAAAATATCCAAAGATTCCTGCATTTATATTTTTAAAGCTATTATAAATATGCAAAGAAAGTACCAGAAGAAACCAATTTTGGCTGATATATAGCTTGGTAGGGCCCCTTTATTTGATTTATTTTCCTAAGTTTGAAATACAGCATCCAAATTTTAGTTAATAAAGGATTTTAGTTTCTTAAAATTAAGTTATTAATTAATATAATCTATTTTCTCTTTAAATAACAAAATTACTAACAAGATACTTGATAAAAGACAACAAAAAGTCCAGGAATTATTAATATTATAAGGTAACAACAATTAGACATACATTATCATTGAACTTAATTCTGACCTTCTACTTGGTCCAAGAGAAAAGAGTGCTCTCTCTATCCCTGCTCGTATATTGATTGGACAGCTGACATAACAAGTGGTGGAAAAAGTAGGTTTATTGTTGTTTGTATGGAAAATAATACAACAATTAAAAAATAATAATATAGCCGAAACCAGTTTTGCTCAGTGGATAGAGCATCGGTCTGCGGACTGAAAAATCATAAGGTTCGGTTCTGGTCAAGGGCATGTACCTTGGTTGCAGGCACATTTCCAGGGAGGGGCGTGCAGGAGGCAGCTGATCGATGTTTCTCTCTCATCGATGTTTCTAACTCTATAAAAACAACAACAACAACAACAACAATAATATAAGAATAAACTGTGTTTTGCAAACTTACATTGTAAATCTACTTTTGCCCCACCCTGTATTTCTGGTTGATCCGCAGCAGCCCAATTAACATGACTCAAAACTTCTGCGGAAGACAGAGAGCAAATCTATTCTTCCTTAACCATAGATATTATTTATGCTCAGTGCCTTTATATTTAATAGATTTATTCTCCACAATTATCTTGAAAAACAGATACTGTTACCTTTTGTTCTTCATATGCATCCTTCAGGCAAACATAATTTGTTACTGCCCTCATTGCGATTGGTAATTTTCCAATTGCCTTCAGATCAATAGGCTTTTTATGAGCAGATATGATAAGTGTGTTCATCCACCAGTATGTTGCTTTGGACAGTAAATTTACAAATGGTTGAAGAAATCTCACACCAAGATCCTGGAGGTCTTCAGGAGGTTTTACTTTCTGAGGATTCATGAAGAATACATATCTCTGTAGCAAGAAACATTCCACAAAATAACAACCGAATTTGTTTTCCATTCGTTAAAAATAAAATTTTAACCTTTTCTAAATTTTCATTTTAATAAACCAAAATTTATATCCATTTCTCAAATATTTTTTAAAATATTTTCCTTTGGTTGTGACTCAATTAACTAATTGAATTTTAGAGTTTTACATTAAATCCACTAGGAGCCACATCTAAAAAATCAATTATCCCTATAAAAGATACTTATTCCAGTACTAACATTTAATGTTATCCTGTGAGAAAGACAACTAAATGAAGGTTTTTACATTGTTTAGATGTTTTAAATGGGTTATCAACACCATTGTTGTCATTCTGTTAATTTGTGGTCTGACTAATATTATTGCAACATGTATCTTGCCATTCAGTGCAAATTCAAAGTGCATTGGTAGAAAATAAATACTGAAAAATCAGTCACTAGTATGTCACAATATAACTGGAAGCATTAGGTTCTGGAAAGTACCATAGATTTGTAAACATAGACCAGATATGAGTCTTGACCATGTTACTTGGATATATAGCAAGAGTTATCCCGTCAAAACCGGTTTGGCTCAGTGGATAGAGCATCGGCCTGTGGACTCAAGGGTTCTAGGTTCGATTTTGGTCAAGGGCATGTACCTTGGTTGTGGGCACAATCCTGGTGGGGGGGGGTGCAGGAGGCAGTTAATTGATGTTTCTCTCTCATCGATGTTTCTAACTCTCTATCCCTCTCCCTTCCTCTCTGTAAAAAAAAATCAATATAATATATTTTAATAAAATAGAGTTTTTCCTATTGAAGTTTTTGAATCAGTGAAATGAACAAGCTGGATTAGATAATCTTTTCAGCTTGAAATTTCTGATAATACAGTAGTTTGATTAATACAGGCTTGCTTAGAATCAATCATGGATGATGAAGCTTCTGAAACTTCTAATGAAAACAATTTCATCTATATTGAAATATGAACTAATCATAGTATTTAGCACATAACATTCATCCAATCCATATTTTTTAATTAAAAATAGATCCCAGGGTCAAATTGAGATTTCTGAAACATTAATAGTCTAAACTTAATAATTAGTTCAACTTTATATTTATACACATAGATGACATACAATTCTTTATCCTCTTAAACACAAATGATTTCTAGCTGACTTCAATCTTTAATATTAGGGACCTGAATTCTAGGAACTAAACAAAAAAACATTAGATACTTACTCTGACCCGAATGACATTGATCTCCACAGCCATCAGGAGTCCATTCAAGATGACCATTATGCCTGTGATGCAGAAACGCAGATCTGATACTCCCCAACCGGACTGCCAGTACTTGACCAATTTTATGGTTTTTGTAATAAAGGCCATTACCCAATATAGGAATAGGGCTGAGAAAAGGAAAAAGAAACAGATTCAATCTTTCACTGATATTTTTCAAAACTTCACTGAAATTTCCATGTAAATATAATGCTCTTTAATAACAAATACAATTTTAAATATTCTATTTCCAAATCATTTTATTTGTTGAAAAATAAAACATGTAAAACATGTGTGCTAGTGTAGTATGGTAATGATTTTTAAATGTCAGTGCTTCCTCTTTGGATTATATACGACAGATGTACAGACATAAGGAGACATATAAGTAAGGATAGCCTAAACACTTTAGAACTTGTGTAATTCTGTTAGACTTAAAATTTTACTTTATCTTTTGGTCTTGTTTTTTAAGAAGCCTTGATTATATGAAGAATTCACAGTTGTTATTTGTGTAACCTAACCAACAGATAAGTGTCTTGCAACTCTCGGGAACATGTCTAATGGTGCTACCCTGAAATTATTATGGAATCCATGTAGCTATGTCTTAGGTTTACTGCTTTACAAATCAGCACTCAAGTAGTGATGCTTCCCACCCAAAATGGCTTAAAACACCACACACAACCAGAGCACTGAGAATAATAACAATCCTACAGAGCAAACCCAGGTTGCAAGTAGTCATGTCTGAAGGATAAGGATCTACACGATCACAATTTTAGCCAGAATTTTGCAGCGAATATGAGATGGAAGTAGAGATGTTCTTAGAAATCTGTTGTCACAGGAGAATGTGAGGGAAACATGCTGAAAAGGCAAAGATTTATTAAGACACAGAAAACAATAACTATACATGAAAAATGATGAATTATAGTACATTAAAATTAAAAATTTTATTGGAGGTGGAAGAGGGCATAGATCGGATAAATGGTGATGAAAAAAATAAAATATTTAAAAACTTAAAATTTTCTGATCACTAGACTTTATTAAGTAAATGAGTGTTCATGCCATAGACTAGGAGAAAAATATTCTTAAAACATGTATCTGATGATATACTAGTATTTAGTATATACAATGTATTTCTACAACTCAACAATAAAAATACAACGAAATAAAAATTCAACAGAAGATATGAATAGCCACTTCACAAAAATAACAAATGGCCAGTAAACTCATCAAAAAGTGCTCAACATCAATAGTCCTTAGGAAAATGAAAATTAAACCCATGGTGTGTTATTAGTACATACCCACCAGCATGGGTAAATTACAAAATTTAGATCATCCAATGATGGAGAGCAAGTGAAAAACTGGATTTCCCACACATTGTTAGTTAGACTGTAAAATAAGCCACTTCGGGAAAAGATCTTGTGGCTTCTTACAAATATAAACATTTTCCTACCTACCCTATGATCTAGCAATTTCACTCCTAGGTATATATCCAAGAGAAATAAATCAAAGAGAAATAAATACACAAAAAGGCTTGCACATGAATGTTTATAGCTACTTCCCCCCACCATGATAGCCAAAACAGGAAACAGTCCAGGTATATATCAATGAGTGTGAAAAACTGGGGTATATTTATACAGTGGAATACCCACAGTTACAAAAACAAAATACTGATTGATACCACAATATTAAAGAGCCTCAAAAAAAATCATGCTGAGAGAAAGAAGTCTTACACAAGAGTTTAAGTTATATGATTCAATTTATATGAAATTCTAGAGGAGTCAAATCTAATCTATAGTTAGGGAAAAATCAGATTAGGTGTTGCTTTTGTGGAAATGAAAATGAGAATTGAATGGAACGGGCACCAGTGAACTTTCATGGATGATGGCAATGATCCATATAATTATAAGCTTACACAGGCATATATGCATGTAGCAAATAAAGATTTCTGTACATCAGTATATAAATTTTATCTCACAAAAATAACTGTAAACAAGTGTTTAAACTCTAGTTAACACTATGCATACTGAAATCATCAGGGGATAATGCATATTAATGTCTGCAATTTTATTTATTTTTTGCAACTTACTTTAAATACATCAAAATTAAGATGTAGAGGGACCTAGAAAGATGTAGATATTTGATAATAGAAAAAATATATAAACTGAAGAATCTAATAGTGGATATATGAATATTTGCATAATTCTTTCAACTCTGTATGTTTGGTAATGGTCATAATACAATGTTGGATAAAAATTACTAGTTTTGTGATCTTAAAATAAGTGTGATCGATCTAGGTCCAAATATTTCTTTCCTAAACTAAGGAGAAAGTTAGACTATTTTTACCTCTTCCAGAAATATGATCAAATTATGCCTGGTAAATACATAAAAATTTCAGTCAAATTCTGATCACATTTCCTTCAAAATATTATTAAAATTCACTTTTCCTTTCTAATTTTATCTTATAATTCTTTTATCATCAGTTTTTTAGAAACTTAATGTCTAGTGTATTGAATTCCCAATGCTATGTATATTTTTGCTATTGCCATCAGAAATTTCACCTTTTGGGGCATCTTCATAAAAAATTACTGTAATAATATCTCTGTCATTTTGTACTAAGATAATGTACATTTATAAACCTTTTAAATTTATCCTGCCTACTTATTTTCATTAGATTACCTTTGCCTAATCAAATAATACAATGCACTATTTAAAAAATTAAATAATCAATATATTCTTACCTGTTTTAAATTTTAATGTAAATTTAATTTAAATTTAAAATGTGTGGGGAAATGTGTGGTCTATTTATTTTTTTAATTTCTTTATTGATTAAGGTGTTACATATGTGTCCTTATTCCCCCATTACCCTCACTCATGCCCTCACCCCCCTGTTGTCTGTGTCCAGGGGTTAGGCTTATATGCATGCATACAGGTCCTTTGGTTGATATCTCCCTCTTTCCCCACTCAAAATGTGTGGTTTAATTATTACTTTTTGTAATTTCTCTATCAGTCAATGTTATTTTCCTCATATACAATCAAATGAAATTTATGAACCTTATAAAACTGTAAGCATTCATTCACACACAAACATATTCAACCCTGTCTATACTTTTAGGAGATTCACAGGTTCCTGAAGCCCATCCACGATCCATGCTCTGTACTTTCCTCTTAGCTCTGTTTATGAAAGTATATAACAACAGATGCAAAGATGGCTCAGAATATTGGATGTAACAAAATGGGATGACTTACGTTATTTCAGCCGCTGGAAAAAATAAGTAACATTTTAGATAGCCTCTGATTTCTACAGGACTGGGAGGCAATAGAAGCTGAAAAGATGATGTTAGGCATGAAGAGAAGCTGTGCTTCCTCTTGCACACCACACCATGGGGATGAAGCCCACAACCTGCCCCACAGTGGGCATTGCCCTGGCCAGGAATCGAACTGTGACCTCATAGGTCAAGGCTCAACTGTAGAGCCATGCTGGCCAGGCAGGACAGCCTCCTTTCCAGCCTGCTATGAAGATTACCATGCAGAGCCCCTCAGTTCCTTGGTAGCAATTCTAGGAAGAGTGTGACACTCCCACAGTATCAATGAAAAGTTGGAATCTTCTGAAAATGCCTCAGGACTCCAAGCCAAAGGCAGAAACACACGGAACTAGATACGATGACTATTTCCTGGGACCATACAGTGCAATAGCTCCTCACAAGATTCTTAGAGTACAGCTTCTGTAAGCCAGAAGGCCAGCATATCCCCTCCACTTTCCTGCTGCCACACACTCACACCTCGTGAGGGGTACTTAGTGCAGAACAGAGGTCCGGGGATATGATGTTTTCACAGCCTAAAGCAATTCAATTTATCTTCCCCTCCACTTTTAAATATATTTATTTTATATTTATTTTTTTAAGAGAGGAAGGGAGAGAGACAGAAAGTCAGAAACATCGATGAGAGACATCGATCAGCCGCCTCCTGCACGCCCCACAGTGGAGATGTGCCCGCCAGCAAGGTACATGCCCCCGACTAGAATCGAACCCCGGACCCTTCAGTCCGCAGGCCGACGCTCTAGCCACTGAGCCAAACCAGTCTCGGCCCCCTCCACCTTTATTGGGAGACTACAGAAGAATGAAACATTGTAGTTTTCCCATGTTTAATTCTTCCCAATCCCAGCCCATGCTGATAGCAGTTTCTATGAGAAAAAAGGGAAAACAAATAACAATTTTGAGGAAGGAAGGCGGACACTTGGTCATACATACTTACCTAAAAGTAATTTAGGAAAATTTGATGTCTCAATGTTATGATAATACACTATTGATGTTGTAGTGGCAACAAATCCCATCACGGCCGGCATGAAGAGGTGGAGATGCCGCGACGCCCGCCGTCTATGGAGAGCGGTACAGTGTCAGTGTCTACGGCCGATGGCTCCGGATAGTCTCTCATTTTGTTCCAAATTCCCTCATTAAAACTCTCTTTTAGTAATCAGAGATTTAAAATACAGAATACAGGAGTAGTTGCCAAGAGAACATATAAGGAAGATTGTATTGGGGAGACATAATTCTATTGAAAGGATCCACCTTAATGCGGAGGGTTGAATAAACACAGCTAACCAAGACCTTAAAATGCGAACAACAGAAGCAAATATATAACTGCTCCAAAGCTAAAGGGAAGACCTGCTGAAATATTTTAACACCCATAGCAACTAAAAACAATCCAGTGAAAATAAACTCTAATGAATGTGAAAAGTGTGTTTATTTTTTGATAGTTTTCCTAACCTTTGCAGTGATTGCTCCGTCTCATTAATTCATTGAATACATACGTGTTAGCTGGTACAGACACTGTATTAGATTCTGGGATGCAACAGGACACAAGACAGTGTCTGTGGTCACAACATTTAGAGTTTATGGAGGACAGTAATAGTAGATAGGAAATTACAACCCAGGTGAAGGGACTGGGAGCACATTCAGAGTTAGTGTCTGTGACAGAGGAAGCTTTGTAAAAACAAAATGGACTTCTGAATGGAAACTTTAAGAATAAGAAATTACTACCCAGAGGAAGGAAGAGGAGGACAGTTCCAAGCAGTGTCTAGATAAGTTCCAGGGTACTACAAACAGTTCAGTATGATTGCAAGGAGAGGAGGCTTTGTTCTGAAGACAATAGAGACCTTCAGGTGGATCAGAAACAAGACAGGGCAGATATGCAGTAGATAGCCCTCAATTCCTTTTGCAATAGCAATGCCACACAATAAGACATTTATATTTCCTCAAATACATAAATATTTTAGTACATAAGCAGTATAGAAAAGAAAGTAACTTGTTTGAGAATGAGGGAAAAAGAAACATTTGGGAAAGTCACTTCAGAAGAGGTATGGCTGGCAAAGGAAAATGAAATGTGAAAAGGAACCCACTTGTCAGGAAAGTGGTAGAACAGCACTTAACATGAGGGAACAGAATGTGCACATACATAGAAGCATGAAACAGTATAACAGTATAACATGTTCAAAATTCCAAGTTGTGTAATGAGATAGAATAAAGGGCTTTGTATGCCATGTAAGGAGTTAGAATCTAATTTTGTAAAAAATTGAAATATTTTAATAGGTAAGTGGTACAGTCAGATTTAAGTTTTAGACAGATCAATCTGTTAGTAATGGAATAATGGAGTTGAGAGGTAGTGTGTAGGTTTGAGGTGAGGGGAAAGACTTGGAAGGAAAGAAAGCAGTTAGCTAAGTGTTCGTATAGGCCAGGTGAGGGATGATGAAACCCTGACTTAAGATTTGACAGCAGGAACATGGAGGAAATAATACATTTGTAAAATATTAATTGTTAAAATGGACAGGAATTTAATAGTGCTACAAAATGAGAGTTTGGGGAAAGCGATGTAGAAAATAATTTCCACAGTGCTTAAGTGGATGGTGGTGTGAACAAATAAGAACAAGCTGGAGAGAGGAAGCCAGTAAGTTTCAGCAGGAATGTGTGGAAGAATAAACATGCAAAGCAAGTTGTCTTATAGGCAAGTGCATATAGAGATTTGTAACATGAGCAGTGATAAATTTGGAATCATTAATATAGACATATTAATGAAAGTGTGATAGCGTAAAAACTGGCTTAAGAACAACCCACCACTTTTGAAGTAGTTCAAAGGGTTCAAAGAGAAAAGGTAGGAAATAAATATTTATCATAAATTAGGAAATATTTCTAATACTCTTTAGTTATTGAACAAATAAAAGAACTTTAAAAAATACTTAATATTTAAGATATTTTAAAATAATCATACTAGTTATGAAAACATACAAAATGTGGTAAAAAACTATACTCAGAAACATATTCAGTAATAAATAATTATAATAGAGCAAGTAGTCAATTAAAGAAGTTAAAAAAAGAACATCATTAAGGGAAGTAATAATAAAGGATGAATAAAAACAGCAGTAGCTTCTGTAAGATTTTACATGTACTGTGCCATTTATTTGTGTTTTTTAATCATTCAAGTTTTTTATTAGGATTCCTATCATATTGTTAGTGCTCTACTTACAAAATTGTCTGAGTTGCAAATGGTTTCCCCAACCCTAATCTTTCCCTTAAGCTCTATTATTTTTAGAGTGTGATTCACTGATCTCAGTGTTCTGTGAGAGCATATGCATTTCATTATAGCAGAAAATCTTTAGTCAGAAATCTAGGAAGAAAATTTAAAAGTGCATATCATGGGGACAAAAAAATAATTTCAAAAAATCCTAATGAAAACATAATAATGGTGAAGATTTTAATACACATTTTTAAAATGTAATGGATTAAATAATATAAAAATAATAAAAATACAGGACTTTAGTAATCTAATCAGTAAACTCAATAAAACTTCATCTCTTACAAAGAATATATATCAAGTATCCTAGTATTATGAAAATATTAATAAATCCCCAAAAGTATGCATTTAACAAATTACATGCTCTTAAAATAAACCTATCAAGTTAAATAGCAAACTAAAAATTATTCCTAAACCTAGGAGAATATTTATACAGGAATCATAAATTATTTACATAGAAATAAAAAAAAGATAACACATTATAAATATCAATGCAACAGATAAGGATATTTCAAGAAAAATTAATAGCTTTAATATCTTTATTACTATAAAAAATCAATTATCCTATCTAATAAAAGAGTAATATGCAAATTGAATATCACTTCAACACACAAGATGGCTGTCCCCTGTGGTCAAAGATGACTACCCCCATGTGGACACAAGATGCCACCACAAAATGGCCAGCTGGGGAGGGCAGTTGAGAGGGACCAGGCTTGCAAGGGAGTGCAGTTGGGAGCGATCAAGCCTGCAGGGGAGGGCAGTTAGGAATGACTGGGCCAGCAGAGGAGGGAAGTTGGGGGCCACTGGGCTTGCAGGGAAGGGCAATTGGGGAGGACCCTGGCCTGCAGGGGAGTGGTTAGGGGGTGATCAGGCTGGCAGGCAGAAGCAGTTAGGGGAATCAGAAAGATAGGCAGTGAGCAGTTGGGAATTAGCAGTCCTGGATTGTGAGAGGGATGTCCAATGGCCTAAATAATGGACATCCCTCAAGGGGTCCCAGATTGGAGAGGGTGCAGGTTGGGCTGAGGGACACCCTACCCCCTGTGTATGAATTTTGTGCGCCGGGCCTCTAGTTTAATTAGGAAAGTCTTTGCATCATTTTGCTAATTATAATGAGCATAAATGATATTTTAAGTAAGATATAATTCATAAATACTTTGTTTAAAAAAATAAAGAAGGAAGGAATGATTAGCTGCATCAAATATAATAACTATGTTAAGGAGAAAAGAGTACATATTAAGATGTTATTAATATTCATTGGAATTCTTGTAGAAGCAGTTTCCAGAATAGGACAGGGCAAGAGAAAGCAAATTAAGTCTATGGGTTCAAAAGTAACAGGCAGATGGCTTTGGAGAGGCGTGGATATAAAGGGTAAGGGAAAGACGGCTATAGCTGAAAAATAGGAGGAAGAGGGAAAGATCAAAAGTTTACTTCTGCTTGTTTTTAGCATGGATCTCTTGTACCACTACCACTATAAAACAAGGTCCTGCCATTAGCATCTGTCCTCATCATTATTAGTTCAGTCTCTCTTCTAAATCTCTGACATCAACCATAGGCTGTCAAGAAAAAGTCATCCTTATCTATGTGATGTCAGGGTTTTAGGAAATATTGGACTAACCAATCTTCCACTTTATATGTACACACAGAAACATATCAAGTCAGACTACACATATATTAAGGGAATAAAAAACCCCAGTATAATTGGCTATGCTAATACAATATAATACAAATATGCCAGAGTGTTTTAAACAATTATCATTAAGATAACAACAGCCAATTAAGCTTCTAAATGCTTGGAGACATGACATATCTTGAGCCTCTGGTTTTTCTTTTATCAGAAAAAACGATGTGCACATATATGTAAAGAACTCTCATACAACATTACACAATAGTTGGCCCTGTGTCAGAAGTTTAGAAGTTTCATTCCTTGTTAATTACAACAGCAAAACATAAACAGATGTCAAGGGAAGTTTTACTAGATAAGAGGAAAATGAATGTTTTTTGAAGCTTTTTTTTTTAAATCTTTAAAGGCCCTTGCATATCAATTCTTCATGAAAGGTGTACAATTTAGCACAATTTCATAATCAAAACTTTTCTATTACCTAAGTTTATTTTCTGTTACTATGTAATAAAAGTATTTTCCCTACATTATGTTCAAGTTTATAAATAGAATTCATTATATTCTAACTGCCTGATACAAACTTCTTTTATAAGAATTACAAAATTCCTTCAAAAGTCAGGGTTTTATGACAAACCCTGATTTTAAAATAATTTTGTGCTGTGCCTTGATTTGTAGCTATATCCTATCAGGTTCTTGGACTCCTTTAATGCCTGTATAATCTATATTTGCTTCTTTACAAGATAAATGGAAACATCTGAGAACTGGTTATACATTTATATGTAAACTAGAGGCACAGTGCATGAAATTCATGCACGCGGGTGGGGGGGTCCCTCAGCCCAGCTTGCACCCTCTCCAATCTGGGATTTCTCAAGGGATATTCGACTGCCTGTTTAGGCTTGATCCTACCGGGATCGGGCCTAAACTGGCAATGGGACATCCCTCTCACAATCCAGTACTGCTGGTTCCCAACTGCTCACCTGCCTGCCTTCCTGATTCTCCTAACCACCTCTACCTGCCATCCTAATCATCCCCTGACCACTCCCCTGCCAGCCTGGTTGATACCTAACTGCTTCCCTGCCAGCCTTTTTACCCCTAATTACCCTCCCCTGCAGGCCTGCTCATCCCTAGCTGCTCTCCCCTGCAGGCCTGAGTCCTGCAACTGCCCTCACCTATAGTTTGATTACCCCAAATGGCCTCTCTTGCAGGCCTGGTCCCTCCCAACTGCCCTCCCCTGCAGACCTGGTTCCTCTCAAATGCCCTCCCCTGCTGGCCATTTTGTGGCAGCCATCTTGTGTCCACCTGGGGGCAGTCATCTTTGACCACATGGGGGCAGCCATCTTGTGTCGGAGTGATGGTCAATTTGCATATTATATTTTTATTAGATAGGATAGAGGCCTGGTGCATGGGTGAGGACAGCTGGTTTGCCCTGAAGGGTGTCCCAAATCAGGGTTGGGGTTGCCTTGGGGCATGGGGCAGCCTGGGCGAGGGGCCTGTGGTGATTTGCAGGCTGGCCATGCCCCCCAGTAACCTAAGCGGAGGCCCTGGTATCTGGGATTTATTTATCTTCTATAATTGAAACTTTGTAGCCTGAAGCAGAGGCCAAGGCAGGCCAGGCCATACGGAAAGCTTAGCTTCCTCCATTGCCAGGGAAAGTCAGGCCTCCTGCTCTCTCCGTGGGTGCAGCCGTCTTGGTTGCATTAATTTGCATACTCACTCATGGGGGCGTGGCTTGTTGGTGTAGCGGAGGTACAGCCATTTGCATATTACTCTTTTATTAGATAGTATATATAGTTATTAGAGCTCTCTGTCAATATAGACAATCTTGCTATTTATATACCTAGTTTAGAAGACAAGGTAAACATCAAAGTGTTTTAAAGGACAGAGCTTTCTGTCAGGGCTACATAAATGAAGGAGCAAAGAAACAGAAAGTACATCATTACATACAAGCTATGGAGATCTGTACTTGTATTATTATCAAAAATATTATGTGGCAATACAAAAATATGGCCAATATGATCATCATAGATACTGGGTTGCAGCTGTTGTTCCTAAGTTATGATCAAAAAGTTAGGCCTGAGATAGCATGCTCTTAGCTACTACCCTTATCAACAAACTCTCTTGTATGCATAGTGTAATCACATTAACTAAGTCAAGTCACTTACGAATCTGAAACTATGCCTTCTGCTATTTCACAAACATGCACAAATAGGAGAGCAAACGTCAAAATCCATCTCAGGTTATGTCCAGGAAAGTGAAGCCATGTGTTGTGATGAATTTGTACTTTTGAGCTTTGACTGCCCCATCCTGAAAAAAGAAAAAAAGTAAAGAAATAAGTAAAAGAATCCATTATAATCATGGAAATAATTAACACTGTGATATGCTTTGGGGAATTCATGAAACCTAGCATTTTCTAGGAAACAGGGGAAATCCTGATCTATTTTCATTATGTTAAAAAAATAATTTCAGTTTGGCTCAGTGGATAGAGTGTCACCTGTGGACTGAAGGGTCCCAGATATGATTATGGTCAAGGGCATGTACCTTGGTTGTGGGCACATTCCCAGTTAGGGGGCGGGCAGGAGGCAGCTGATCAGTGTTTCCCTCTCATGGATGTTTCTAACTCTATCCCTCTCCCTTCCTCTCTGTAAAAAATCAATTAAAAATATTTTTAAAAGATTAAAACAAAATAATAATAATTTCAAAATTATTTTTACAAGACTGCCTAGGTTAATGAGTTAACACTTACAGCATTGTTCAGGAATACCACCAACTCTGAGTGACAGCATAATTATTTCATGCTAATCAGAGCTCTTACTGACAGGTTTCTGACTCATGCAAGAGGAAAAAAATTAATGATAATATTAATAAAAGTTTGGTGTCTAAAATCTCTCAAAACACAGGATCTCTGGGAGACTAACAAAAAAGATCATATGTGGTGATGAAATATAGAACTCATTAGTTGAGTCAAGTCTTAATCATATGCATATCATGTGAGAAAAATGAAAACTTATGACTGAGCCAGCACTATACAACAGTGGTGGAGATATTTTCTCAAAGAAAGCTAAAATCTTGTTCATCGCTGAGCTTTAAGCAAAATCAAGGGCCCATCTAGCATGGCTCAGTGGTTGAATATTGACCTATGAACCAAGAGGTCATGGTTCAGGTGGTGGGCTGCGTTCCCAGTTAGGGGCGTGCAGGAGGCAGCCATTCCATGATTCTTTCTCATTGATGTTTCCATTTCTCTCTCCCTCTCCTTTCCTCTCTGAAATCAATAAAAACATATTTTTTTAAAAAAACAATATAGGTTCACTCTTAGTTCATCATTGAAGAAAAATTTCATTACATTTTAGTAAAATTTTGATGGTTTCCCTCAAACAATTAGAGTAATGCTAACTCATATGTGGTATACTAGGGAAAAACTCCACTTTCTCTAATTTTGTCACCTTTTTTTCTGATTTTTTGAATACAGAGAAGTCCCACATGTATCAACAATGAATGTATTGGTCCTCCCTTATCCTTGAGAGATACATTCCAAGATTCCCTGTAGATGCATGAAACTGAGGATAGTATCAAACCATACATACCTAAGTATGGTTTTTGTTCCTATACATAACCATGATAAATTTTAATTTATAAACTTGGAAAAATACTAGGTTAACAAAAATGACTAATAAAATCAGATAATTTTAATAGTACATTGTAATAAAAATTAAGTGAATGTGTTCTTTTTTTTCTCTCTCAAAATATTTAATTGCTCTGTATTCACCTTACCATTTATGACTTCTCTTTGACATATTTGAACTTTTTTACTACTCTTGCACTTTGGGGTTGTTATTATTAAATAATTACTTGAAGCAAGCACTGTGATAGTGTGATAGTCACCGAGGTGCTAAGTAACTAATGGCTGTGTAGCATGTACATCATGGACACACTGGACAAAAGGATGAACTACATCCCTGGTGGGACCGAATGGGAAGGCACAAGATTTCATCATGTTATTTAGAACAACATCAATTTAAAACTTATGAATTATTTATTTCTGGAATTTTCCATTTAGTATTTTCTGAATGCAGTTGACTGCAGGTAACTAAAATTGCAGAAAACAAAACCATAAATAAAGGGGGCTATTGTAATCATTTATCTTAACTTTGACACATCTATTTCACTGGATTATTCCAGTGAATATTCTAGGCAAGTACTGTATTTTAGTCATTTTCCGTTCTCTTTTCCTAACACAAAGTAAGACTCAACAAATGCTTTTGATTTATCTCATATCATTATCTTTTTCCTCTTCAAAAAAAACCCAAAAAACTATTGCTGCTACTTGTTGATGTCCATTTCTAAGATGGCATGTAAATTCTATTTTACTTACAGAATATTTGGTAAAAAATAAATAAATAACTGGAACACATAATACTTGCTTGTGTTTGTTTTTTCTTACAGAGTTATATATCACTTCTCATCTTGGAGAAATTAGTCAACATTATACCAAATCTCAGCCATTAATAAGACCTTTTCATAAACATCAGGTGATGCAATATAGAACAGATTACTTACCAATAAACAGTATTGGAAAAGTGATAAACAACAGGAAGACATGAGGAACTAGGTTGAGGGCATCCACAAAGCAGGTATTTTGTAAAACACCACCGTAGATGTTATATGAAGAAATGTTGTTGCCACAGAATGAAAGACTCATTTCTTATTTTATGGCTTACTCTAAAATGAAGATAAAAAGGAGAGCCTCTTATTATTAAATTTTCCATTATAAAATTATAGCCTTAAAAAGGTTTTATCTTAAATCATCAGAAAAACCATGCAATGCTAGTAGAGTTATTCACAATTCACAGAGGAGGATACTGAGGTTCAGATTGGTTGAGTAACTGGCCAACCAGTTGAGCAGGTGGCACCCACAACCAGGTATCTGATTATAAACTATGTTTGTCCAGTTGTATCACACAGACTCCAATCTTTTTTTTTTTAGAAAATAACTTACCTATTCTTATTAAAATAAGTAGCAGCTTAAGATTTTAGCCTCACTGGGCTTTGTTGTTGTTTTTTTTCCACATTTATGTAAGCCTGGATTCTGAGGTAGATAAGTAAAGGCTGGCAATGGCTTGAATAACTAAAATAGTATTATTTTTCTCTCCCCTTTCATTGATTTTTTTTTAATCAATGGTCACAACTAATATTTTTCCCTGGGGAAAAATAGTGTTGCATAGAAAATATTGGCCACAGTAGATAAATTATTGGAGAAACCAAATTTCAAACAAAAGTTTTATACAGCATTATATAAATAGAACAACTAATTAGAAAGCATATGGATTTACAGTCTAGTAAAGCTTATTTGGAGTTCCTCTCGCATATTACTTTTGGCAAACCTTTTTTTTTATTATTAATCATTGATATGCTCTCTAGCTGAGACTTTTTCTATCTCAAAAAAGTCATACTTAAAAAAAACTCAAGATAAGTTTATATATGTGGCAAATCTTTATCAACTATAAGATTCTAATCTGGATAAAATAATTAAAAATAACTTAAGATCTTTAAAATAACAGGAAAACGGAAATTATGATTTATAATTATGTTAATGTATTTCTGATAAAGATGAAAAAACAGAAGATGAAAAGTAATAGTAGCTAGTAATGAATTTTTAATAGACATAAAAGAAAACTTCAAGTATACTCTAAATTGAAAAACATGTATAAACTCTTTTATTTATTTTAGCTGGTTTTATAATTTTATCCAAAATGATAATATTCCAATTGGTCACATTTATAAACCTTGAAGTTTAATCATTATCACTGAGTCGGATGCTAAAAATGTAATCCGAATTTGCAAAACATATACTTCATTAGCCTAAGGATAACCTGCTTAGTATTTAATCAATCCGAAAACCAACCAATTAGGTAACTTTTGGATAAATGTGTGTGACTGTGGAAAGAAATTATCAGAGAAGTCAACGAAATTTTCAGTCCTGTACCTGCTATCTAGGATACTAGGCCTTCAATTAAATGTAAAAATACTTACAGAAGCTGATCCTGTGCTAGTCATAGGGATCCCTGGGATCTTAGACTGATAGGCTACATCAATCCCAATAGTTCTTGGTATAATGTAAAGATTATGGTGTAAAAAGTCAGAGGAATGAATATACAATAACATTATCACATGAAGGTGCATACTTCAGATTGATAAAGCAAAAGCTTTATAATGCTTTCTTCCTTCTACCTTAATTTCTAACCTCAGATTCCTCCTCGCTCCCAACCTGTTCACCACTGTCTCCTTTTTGCCTTTTCACCTGCCTCCTCCTCCATCCTCTCCCTTTGAATGTGCAGGTGGCACATTCTAACTGTCAGACCATATTACAACCCAGCAGGGACAAAATGAAGGAAGGAATAAACTTATGGTAGATATAATGAAAATCATTGTGTTTAGCGTAAGAGTTTTTATTCAACCAGAATTTTTAACTAAATCTTAGATCTCCAGATACCATTCAAGGTTGCCCAGCAGAACCCAGGTTAAGTTAGAAAGGGTTTGGGAAGGGTACAGATTGCTGCTCTTGCTGGCTAAATTCTGACCCCTGACATCTTTCAGCCCCGCCTCTTCTGGATCTGTCTAGTTCAGCTAAGCATTGACAGAGGCCCAGCATCAAGGAGGAGGTGGAGGGAAGATAGACCAGACAGGAAGACATGACATTTTTCTCCCCACCAGCTTAAACCCATGGAAAGATGTTCAAGTATTTGTTTAGGACAGCTGATAGAGTTAGAGAACTTGACTAAATGAACTTTAAAGACAAACATCTGAAGTGAAATTTTGTTATAGGGATGGTCTGCAGAGCAAAAAAAAAAAAAAAAATACTCCTAGATGACCAAACATGATTTCATGTCAAGAATTCTACTCAGTATTCTTATTCTTTGAAGTACATTTTATGAAGAACCACTGTCCGGAGTTAAAAACTTTGGGTTTAGTTGACACGCATAAAGTAAGGGAAAAGGAGTACTTTTTCTTGTTCATGCAGCAGATAGTGTCAGTTCTAATGTAGTAGCAGTCCCTGAGAATTTAAACATCCTGGAAACACCTAAAGAAAACACACTAAAAGCAATATTAAAATTTCATCCTTATTTACACAACAACTCACTCTTTAGTTATTCAGAGATGAACTAAATCATGTTATGAGAAAGGAACGTTACATTTTAAAGCATTTACTTAGGGCTTTATTCTAAATCTAGGGCACTTCCAGGATCAGATCAACTAGTTATGAAAACAAATGCAATACGGTCTCGAAGTTATTCAGACGATGGTTCATAAAACATGAGCTCAAATATGCCTGTCTGCTTATTTATCTGTCATCTATCTATCCATCTGTCTATAAATTGACAGATCCGAGAGGGAAAATCACCACCCCAAAAAAATAACATAATAACAACCACTGACTTCTGATTCAGTGCCTGACTTGAACGCACGCACTGAAGTTCTATCCCAGACCAAAAGAGAACCAGACCAAAGGAGAATGTTGGCACTGCTCCGCAGATAAGATTCCTTACACAGACACGCCAATGGGTTGTTTTTTTTTTAAATCCCAAACTAAACAAATAAAAAGCAACAAATAAATACCTTGGGTATTCGCTTGACGCTGCTTCAAACCCCTACTGGCGCGCTGGCGCTTACCTTCAAAACGCCGGCTGCCTACACTGTCTTACACGGGCACATTTCAAACCGGAAAGCAGAAACTCCTAAAACACACACACACACACACACACACACACACACACACATCACATCACATCACAAAAATTAAGCAGATAGAAAGCCACTTGGTGAAAAACACAGTAAATGTCTAAGAGGGAGAGAAAAAAAAAAAGGAATATTAACTCCTTACACTGTCTCGGGTGAAGGAGCCGGCAGTTTTGCAAGAAACGCTGGAAACCTGATCCCCACGCCCTCTCCTCCCGGGCTGGGGCCCGCTGCCTGGATCCTAGAAATAGCCACCGGGAAGGCAGAGCGCTGGAGAGTGCGCGGAGAGTGCGCCTTTAGGTTGGCGAAATAGAGCAGATCCCGATCGACGGCTTAAAAAAAAATGTTAAAAAGGAGATGAATGCCAAAGGCGTGGGGGCTCACTTACTCCGAAGGCAGCGTTTTCCTCCCCTAGCCGAAGCCCGCGGGGCGCCGCCGTGGATTATTTTTAGGGTGGTGGGAGATCAGCTGCTGCCTCCTATCGAGTTTCCGAACTGCACACGCTGTTCTGGGCCGGGGCAGCCGCGGCGGCTGGGAGGCAGGAAACTGGGCGGCAGCGGCCGCGAGCGCAGCAGCGCCTGCGACTGGAGACCCTCCCCACCCCCGCCCGGCCCGGCGGCGTCCCGCTCCGCAGCGGCAGACTTTGGGGGCGCGCGGTGGTGCCGAGATTTTTATTTTATTTTATTTTTTTACCAACTCAAGTAAAACGCGGTCCCCCAAGCTTCACCAGACACCGAAACTTGCCCTGTGTGTGATGCAATGATTCACCGGAGTAGCCTGGTTTCTAGACGTCAAAATGCGCAAGGCATTCATTCGCTTGCATTGTTTTCTCCCCCGGGGTCTATTTGCGCGCCTTTCAGGAACCACACACAAGGAAGCAGATTTGGGGGTGTCACTATATTTCCCCCCAGAGCAGACCAGGGCAATGACCAGGGCGGGTTCCCGGCAGGAGAACCCGCTGCGGGGATGTATGATTCGTGCGTGCGAACGATTGACAGGATCCAGGCAGGCTCAGGGCACCTGGGAACCTCCATGCCTCCTGCGGCCCATCGGCCGCGCTTACCGCGGGGCGACCCTCCTCCTAGCGCCCCAAAGTGGGACTTGGGCCCCCACGGCTGCACCAACAGGTCCCCCTTCTCGTGCTCCCCAAGCCACAGTGCGTTACAGAGATCGTTTATTCTTACGAAGATAACGTGTTTAAGCCACACTCGCTCCACAATCACTCCCGACCCCCAGGACGCACGCAAGCCATCACTTTCCTCCCAGACCACCTTCTTCTAGTAACGCTCAGTTTTCTCAGGGACCCGTGCGCAGTGGGCTTCGAGGATGCACTGTTTTCAGCACCTGTCCTAAATCTGGTAAAGGATGGTCAGGCAGGCGGGCTGCTGCTGCCTCTGGGGCTCCCCGAGCGACCCCTAAACCCAGAGGCGCCGCTCCAAGGCCAGGACACCCGCCTGGAGCTGGGTCCCGGACCTGAACCCTCTACCCCTCGCTCTGACTGTGGGCAGAGGCCGATTCCCTGCCCTGCAAGCCCTTGGGGATTTCCCCCTGGGCGCCTCACTCTGGAAGGACGCCGCGTTCCCAGATGGGTGCCTGGCTTTGGTCAGGGACTGAAACTGGAACCCCTGGCCGCTAGGGGTCTGCGGGGCCTCGTGGGGCCGCACCAGGGAGGGTCCTGGAGGCTCAGGGCCTGCGGCCTTTAAAAGCTTGGCAACTAACTGCACCCTTGGAGCTGTTTGGAGCGACAGAGGCGCACAGGGAGAAGAGATAGTGCTTCAGATTGGGGATCCAAGTCCTGGAACTAAGGAGCTGCAAATAATCCCCAGATATAGGCTCTGAGTGTGACGACACAAAATCAAGTTGATTTAAAATATATATGTGTATGTGTGTGTGTGTGTGTGTGTGTGTGTGTGTATGTGTAATTATTAAGATTATTTAGAATGATAAATGCTTATTGTAGAAACTTTTGAAGACATAGAAAAGTATAAGGGAGGCCAATGAGCCCCCAAAGTTATAAAACTACTGAAAACATTGTTATATTTTAACAAAAACAAGCCATATAGTGCAGTGGATGCAGAAGCTTGCCTGCTATCAAATCCTGCTATCCTACTTGTTACCTCAGAGGCTCTGTATATAAGTTTCCTCAATTGTTCAATGGTATAAATTTTTTTTAATAAAATGCTTTATAGGTTTGATGTGAAGATAAAACAATTCCTTTAAAGTGCTGAGAAAGTATCTGCTGTTCAGTAAAAGCTAGTATTTATGTTATGGTTATTTTTTTCTACATAGGTTTTATATTGTTGGCAATCACAAAACAACTTATCTCCTCACAGTATCTTTTAAAACAATTATTTCCCTCCCAGCCGGCATGGCTCAGTAGTTAGATGTCCACCTACCAACCAGGAAGTCACGGTTCCATTCCTGCTCAGGGCACATGCCCACGTTGCTGGATCCATCCCCAGTGGGGAGAGTGTAGGAAGCAACTGATCAATGATTCTCTCTCATCATTGATGTTTCTATCTCTCTCTCCTTCTCCCTTCCTTTCTAAAATCAATAAAAATATATTTAAAAATTGTTAAATACTCTTTCTTTAAAAAATGAAATAAAAACAATTATTTCCCAATAGTATTTTTAAAATGTTATAGAAATCATTTAGATGGCTGCATAATATTCCATGATGTGCCTATCCTAACATTTTAAACCCATCTTCCTATTGTTAGGCAAAGAAATGCCAAAATTTCACTACCAAATATAATTATATGATAAATTCTTTTTATAACTTTTTGTATCAGATAATTTCTTTAAGACACTGTCTCAGAAAAGTGATTACAGAGTCAAAAGTAATAACCAAACTTTCCTAAAAAGTTTGTACTAATCTCCCCAAACTGTATGAGATGACGATGGGAACAGGGTGAAATGCCTTTAGGTTAATAGCGTCTTGCATATAGACATAATAATCATTAGAAGAATTCTGATTGTGGCGCGAGTTTTACAAAAACAGCCCCTTACCAGAAAGAGCCTTTCCGAAGGTGATAAGGGAACTATTGTTTATCAAGGATTTTCAGTAACCTCCAAACCAGACTCACATTAACTGGAGTCAATAGACTAAGTACAATCTTCCTCAGACCCCTCCTGGCATTCAGATGTCTGTGGTCCTTAATTACCTCTTGCCCTTTCCATTCCCCCCTTCCCTTGAACTCTGTACTTGATTAAAATGAATTTGAGGAACCATTAGGTCTTTCATCTTCTCTATTGGTGCCTTCCTAATAAATAAACCATTCCTTACTCTAACTCTGCCATTTTGAGTTTTGGCCTTTTGAAGCATCAGGCACACAAACTTTGGACTGATAATACTATCACACTTACACCTTAACTAGCATGGGATATTATTTTAATCTTATTTAACATGCAATTCTTTGTTATCTGTCAAATTCAATGTTTTTTATATGTCAAATTCAATGTTTGTTTTTCTTTTAAATATTCGTTAATCTTCGTGTTTCCTCTATTGTGAACAGCTTGACCACATACTTGTACACTGAATGGAATTTCTTATCATATACATGAACTTTTAATAAGATAAAGAGTTTAATCCTGTTTTATATATATGACAAATATTTTTTTCAATTTGTTTCATTAAAATTGATAGTTCTGCCTTTACCAAAAAAATCACAATATTTTTCATACATTTTATGAATGTATGAAATGTATTAAAGTTTTATTAGAGCACACACCATTTGCTAGATCTCCTGCTGGACACATAGGTAAGTGATGAATTAGACCTATAGTGTCTCTGCTTCCATGGTGTTTCCCTGCAAGGAAGCAATTTTCAACGTTTTTTCATCTCATGGCACACATAACTAATTACTAAAATTCTTCATCACACCAAAAAATATATTTTTCCCCAATCTGACTAAAAATGAGTATAATTTTGATTCAGTCACACTGGATGGCTATTGTTGTGTTGGTTGTTACTATTTTTTTTTCTAAGGGAAAAGAGATTAATGCATGTTTTAAAAATTCTTGCAGCACACCAGCTGAAAATATTGGCTCTAAGGCAAATTTGGTTCTCTTTGCCATTGCATTGTATTCCAATACTTGATTTAACAAATATTAACCTTTATTTGTATTTGTTTAAAGGGTTTTTAATTTGATTCTGAATTTATTTTGGTATATGCCATTGGATAAGAATCTCAGCTAATATTGTATTGTTACACCAACACCACTTATTAATAATCCTTTTCTTCTGCCATGATTGTATAATACCACCTTGATTATATACGTATAACTAGTTTCTATATATAAAAGGCAATATAGAGGCCATCTGACTGGTTGCTATGATGTGCACTGACCACCAGGGGGCAGACACTCAATGCAGGAGCTGCTGAGCTGTAGTGACTTGGCAATGGCAGTTCTTGGGTGACATACTCTGAAACCTGTGGGTTTGGCTGTGGGTTATGTCAGCCCCCTATCTGGTTTACTGCACACTTGCATTTGCATTCCACACCCTGTACAACAGCAACTTTGCAGAGTGCCTTTCACACTCCAGGACCCCTCAGGGGATGTCGGAGAGCCAGTTTTGGGTCGATACACATAGGCCAGATGGAAGGACGCCACCTGCTGGAGGGATCCTGCTCACTCCGAAGACACCCGGCAGGGACTGAGGGAGGTTGACTCCAGGGCATGTCTGATCCATCTCTCCCAGTCTTGCCCTGTCAGTCATCTTCTACTTAATTTCCTTTCAATGTGTACTAATCTGTGCACCAGGTTACTAGTTTATAATAATCAGATTTGTTTCTGGACTACATATTCTGCTTAACTGATGTTTTCAATTTTTCTATGCACTTATTATGATCAGGTATATTTCATTACAATAGCTTTAAAGTATATTTTAACTCTGGGAGTGTCAGTTCCCTTTTTATTCTTTACAAATTTATCTTAGGTCTTCTCTTTTGTGAGGACATAGCAAGAAGGCAGATATTGGCAAACCAGGATCCTCGCCAATAACTGAATTTGCCGATGCCTTGATCTTGGACTACCCAGCCTCCAGAACTAAAATATAACTATTGTTTAAGCCACCCAGTCTTTGGTAATTTGTTAAGCAGCCAAAGACAACATGCTTCTCCTTTTAAAATATTTACAGCTTATTTTTATTTTCTCCTAAAGGTTATGAAGTCTAAATTCCAAAATGGTTTTAAACAATAAGACAACACATCCTTACTTTTACTAGAAATTACAATATATTTTAACAACAACTTTGTTAAGTATAATCTTTTATAAAATAAAAACCGTTGAAACCAAGATGGTGGCATAGCTGAACACCTAAACTGCTGCCTCGCACAACAATTTCAAAACTACAACTAAAAGACAGAACAGACATCATCCAGAACCACAGGAAAGCGGGCTGAGTGGAAATTCTACAACTAGAAGGAAAGAGAGGGGCTCACTGAGACTCAGAAGAGCTGCAAAAAGCTGAGGTACAGAGACAGGTGCGTGGAGAGGACAGGCGGCAGAGTGCCTGGCTGGCTTCCTCTAGCAGGAGGGAGACAGAAACTCCCGACTGCACTGAACCCCAGTTCTAGAGGAGACTCATATGAGGATAGTCTGGACTGCTGTGAAAAGAGAGGAGTGCACAGAAACTTAGAGGAGCCTCGAAAAGGCAGAGGTGTGGAGGCGTGTGAACATGAGTGCACACACAGAGGGTTGACTGCTGATTGTACCCTAGCTTTCTCTAGCAGGAAGGAGACAGGACTTCCCAACTGTGCTGAAATCCACTTCCGACTACACTGAACCCCAGTTTCAGTCGAGACCCTAGGACTCAGACTCATATAGGAACCTGAAGCACACAGAAACTCAGGGGAGCCAGAAAGGCAGAGGTCTGGAGGCACGCGAGCACAAGTGCACACAGAAAGGGCTGCAGCAATTACTGAGGAACACAGACCCAGGGGCCACATAGGGCAGGGCTGATGGGAAGCCAAGGCTGTCTCTGCTCAGCACTGAGACTCTGCCCTATCCACGCTAAACAAAGAGGATTTTGCCATTTTGCAAGTCTCTCCCGGCGTAGACACAGCTGATCCTCACAATCAATTGGCTTGGAGGTCAATTCCCCCTAGTGATACCAACAACAATCAAGACTTAACTATAACAATGCTGTACACATAGTCCATAAAGGGGTGCACTAAGAGAATCAACCTCAGGTAACTGGGGAGGCAGAGCTACTGGGCCATATAGGACACCTTAAAACAAAGCTAGTCTACCAACTCAGGGAAGCAGCAAAAATGTGGAGACAAAGGAACAAATCACAAATGAAGAAATGGAAAACAAATGACTGGATATAGAGTTCAAAAACCACGGTTATAAGTTCTTTCAAGAAGTTGCTAGAAAAGATGGATAAATTTAGCGAAACCCAAAAGGAGATGTAAAAGGACCAACTAAAGATGAAAAAGGACCAACTAGAAATTCAACATACACTTAGTGAAATAAAAAATATTATAGAGACCTAACAGCAGACTAGAGTACAGTAATGCAAGAGTCAAGTTAAAGATTTGAAATACAGAGGTACCTCAAGATACAAGTGCCCTAACATATGAGACTTTTGAGATACAAGCCATTAAGTGAGCGATTTTTCCTTTGAAATACAAGCAACATTTGAGACAGGAGTAATCGCGCAGATCGGCCAGCTGCACACGACCCACCAGTTCACCACGCATCTCGAGCAACTCATAGTTTCCCACGCCTCAAGGTTACGGAATGAGTTAAACTCGTATCTCGAGGTACCACTGTACAAAGAAGCAGAAAACACTCAACTGGAAAAGAAAAAAAGAATCTAAAAATGTGAAAGATAGTGTAAGGAGCCTCTGGGACAACTTCAAATGTACCAACATCAGAATTATGGGAGTGTCAGAAGAATAGAGAGAAAACTGAAAACTTATTTGACGAAATAATGACTGAAAACTTCCCCTACCTGGTGAAAGAAATAGACTTACAAGTCCAGGAAGTGCACAGAATCCCAAACAAAAGGAATCCAAAGAGGACCACACCAAGACACATCATAATTAAAATACCAAGAGCAAAAGACAAAGAGAGAATATTAAAAGCAGCAAGAGAAAAACAGTTAATTATCTACAAGGGAGCATCCATACAGTTGTCAGCTGATTTCTCAACAGAAACTATGCAGGCCAGATGGGAGTGGCAAGAAATATTTAAAGTGATGAATAGCAAGAACCTACAACCAAAATTGTAGCATTCAGAATTGAAGGGAAGATAAAGCTAAAAGAGTTCATCAACACCAAACCAGTATTATATGAAATGCTCAAAGGTACTCTTTAAGAAGAGGAAGAAAAGGTAAAAGATAAAAATTATGAACAACAAATACATATCTATCAACAAGTGAATCTAAAAATCAAGTGAATAAAAAATCTGATGAACAGAATAAACTGGTGAATATAATAGAATCAGGGGCATAGAAAGGGAGTGGACTGACAATTCTCAGGGGAAAGGGATGAGGAGGGTGCAGGGTGAGACTGGACAAAAATCATACACCTATCGAGGACAATGTGGATGGAGGTAAGGGCAGAGGGAGGGGTGGAAGCTGGGTAGAGGGGAGCCATGGGGGAAAAAGAGGAATAAATGTAATAATCTGAATAAAGATTTATTTTAAAATAATAATAAATAATAACCTTCTATTATACATGTAAAATCCAAAATGTTTGACATAATTGTGATGCCAAAAATATAGAGTATTGCTTTTTAAAAACATATTTTTATCGATTTCAGATAGGAAGGGAATGAGAGAGAAATCTAGAAACATCAATGATGAGAGAGAATCATTGATTAGCTGCCTCTTGCATACCCCCCACCCCCTGCTGAGATCAAGCCTACAATCCGTGCATGTGCCCTGATCAGGAATAGAACCATGACTTCTTGGTTCATAGGTCAATGCTTAACCACTGAGCAACACTGGCTAGGAAAGATATAGAATATTTGATTTCCCCAATAAATTTTCCTGTGCTTCTGACTAGTCATTCTTATCTTCACCCACCTATGGTAACCACTGATCTGAGGTCTTTCACTAGAGATTATTTTTGCCTTTTCAGAAATGTCATGTAAATATAGTTATATAGTATATATTCTTTTGACGTTAGTCTTTTGGGGTTCATTTTGCTTGGGACTCTGTGAGCTTCTTGGATTTGTATGGGGTTTTTCTTCCCTATATCAGGGAAGTTTTCTGTCATTATTTCATCAAACAGGTTTTCTATTCCTTGCTCAGTTTCCTCTCCTTCTGGTAACCCTATTATGCGAATGTTGTTTTGTTTTGTGTTGTCCTGAAGTTCCCTTAGGCTCTCCTTCTGCTTTTTAATTTTTTTTTCTAGAAGCTGCTCTACTTGTGTATTTTTTCCTACCTTGTCTTCTAATTCACTGATGTGGTCCTCTGCTTCTTCTAGTCTACTGTTGATGCTTTCTATTGAGTTCTTTATAGCAGTGATGGCATTTTTCATTTCCTCTTGGTTCTTCTTCATTTCCTCTTGGTTCTTACACATATTGTCAAATTTGTTTTCCATTCTTTTCAGCCACCTTATGACCATTTCTCTGAATTATTTTTCTGACAGGTTGCTTGCTTCCATTTTGTTTACTTTCTTTTCTGGTGATGCCTGTTTTCTTTCATATATGAGCTGTTTTTTTGTCTCCCCATGGTCTCTCTTCTCCAACTGTCTGGTTATATAGTTCTCTCTCTCCTTTTCCTTGGTGGAGTGTAGAGTTCCTTTGAATCTGAGTGTTTGTACCAATTGGGGACTAAGGTTCTAGGGTTCACACCTCTTCAATGGGTGCTGTAGTTGTAGATTTCCAGGCTTCCAATAACATCCACTATCCCCTTCAAGATGGCGCGGTCTCTTCATCCAAGTTGCTCTGGAAGCGAACCCAGTAGCAGTAGGGGCTTCTGGGTCAGGGGAGCCCTGTCCAGCAGTTTCCCATTGTCTCCTGGAGTATAACTGTCCTTCAACTCATCAACAAACACTCCCCTTCTGACCACACACTCTCCCTTTGTTTTCTCACTCACATAGTATCTTGTAGTCTGCCTTCCCATTGGCAGCCCTTTCTTTTTTTCATTTCTTAATCGTGTTTTTTAAAAATGCTTTAATTATTATCATGTTTAATTATTAATTTTTGTTGTTTAGTAGTTGAATCTTTGTCTTTTTGCCATCAGAAGTCTTTGTCAACCTCTCTTTTCTATTTTGGCTGCTGTAACAAAATATAAAGACTGGCTACCTTACAAACAATAGCAATTTCTCACAGTTTTAGAAGCTCGAAGTTCAAGATCATGGTTCCACATGGTCAAGCAGGGGCTCTCTCCTGGGTCACAGACTTCTTTTGTGTGGGGGTGGGTGTCCTCACATCGCAAAGGAGATAGGCATCTCTCCGGAATCTCTTTTCATAAAGGAATTAATCTTATTCATAAAGACTCCACCTTCATGACCTAATAATCACTTCCTAAAGATCCAATCTACTAATACCATCACCTTTGGAGGTTAGGATTTCAACATATGAATATTTATTTTGGCAGGGGGACACAAAACTTTAGACAATAGCACAATCTTAAAGCCATTTTCTCCTACATCTTCTAGAAATATGAAACATGGGCACAGTTTTTACCTTTGGGTGTGGTGTCTACTTTGGATTTAATTTTCTGTATGGTCTGAGATAGATATTGAAGTTTGCAGGGGGCTTTGAGAAGATTTTTTTTTAATTTGTTTTGGCAATGTCTTCATTCAATTTTGATATTAGAATTTGGTTGACCTCATAAAATGAATTTGGAAATATTTACCTCCTCTGTTTTCTGGGAGGAGGGGAAATTGATAAGATCATTATTTTTTCCAAATGTATATTTGGAATTTTTCTTAAAAATGGTTTTTATTTAAGAACTTAATTTCTTGACAAGATATAGTGGTACACAAATTTTCTCTTTTTTCTTATGTTAGTGTAGATAGTCTGTTATTTGAAAAGAATAATTAAGTTTTAAATGTCTTGATACATAGCTGTTCAAACTATTTCCTTAGTATCCTATTAATGTTGTATAGAATTTTTATTGATATATTCTCTTTCATTCTTCACCTTGATAGTTTGCATTGTCTCCTGTGTTTTATTGATCAGTATAGCTTTAGATTTGTCCATTTTATTTAGCTTAAAAATGATTTTTATTGACTTTATATTTTCTAATTTTCTCTGACATTTCTTATCTGATTCACTGTTTATTTAAAATTGTTTTATTTGCCAATTATTTGGAGATTATATAGATATCATTTTAAGGGCGTTATTTAGATATAGTTTATATACAGCAAAATCTAACTTTTAAAGTTTACTGTTCTATGAGTTTTGACAAACATCTACTGCCATGTGGCTAGCACCATAGTCAAGATATAGATTTTTTCATCATCAGCTGAAGTTGAGGAAGAATAAGGCTCCAAAAGTCTTCCAAGCACTAAGAATAGCATGTGCAGAAGAAACTCAGCAGCTGATAAGTCTTCTCACACTTGAAAAACTAAGTAGCTTCATGTGGAATAAGTAAATGAAGATAAAGTGAGTTGGAAGAATTGCTAGAGACTGGTTTGTGATGAAGATGTATTTCAAGCTAAATAATGTGAGGCTTCTTCTCAGGTTTCCTAAGCAAGCATGAGATTCTATGACCAGATCCCTACTCTAAAAAGATCTCTCTGTAGGCAATGTGGAAGACAGAGTGGTGGGGATGAGATGGAAACAGATATGCAAAACAAGTGAGAGATGGTGAGGGCCTATGTCGCCACTGTCACAGTGTGACAGAGAACAGAACACCCTTTTGGAAGAATAATGCACCAGACAGTTCCTTAATTACAAAATGTTGTAGCCTCTTTTAGTCTTAATCCTGCCTGGCTTCTCACTACCATTTTGACATTCTTAATTGTCTTCCTTTTTTAAAGTTTACTTCCTTTGTTTTAACACTTCATACTCTTCCTTCTGAGAAGGCTAAAAAGGGCTAGTTCCAATGTAAACTTGATATTTGGGGGACATGAATCCATGCCAGCAAGCTCAGTGTATATTCTTGATAACTTATAATTAAGTCACTACCTCCTTCCTAGATACTGGTCTTGCAGAACTGGGTACAGAGGCCATGGGGCTATGGACTGTGTACTGCCCCAGAGGGAGGGTTATTAATGCTGGCACCAGGCCAGACCATCATATATGGCCTGGAGACCCTCAACACCTGGGGGCCTTTTTGCAAGGCTCGTGAAAAACACCAGAAGCATAATCCATATTTGTGGGACAAAGACCACAGGGAGATATAAAGGAAAGCCCCATGCATGTTCCTTCACTGATATTTGGAAGATTGTTCCCTGAGTCTGCCAGTGTATTAAACAATGTCCCTCCTCTTCTTTGAAGCATCTTTGGTGTTCTTTGGTCTTCTGCGACACTTCTAGTAGTTTACTTTTCCTAGGTCCCCTACAAGACTCCTTCACTACTTATTCCCTACATTTAGTTGCTACTTTAGGTTCTCTTCCTTCGTCACCTCCTATACTCTTTAGAAGAGAACTTATTCACCCTCATGGCTCTGAAACAGGAATTTTTTTAGGGATGAAAAGACAGGTTTTATGAAATTTTAGAAATTTTAGAAGTCAATGGGACTCTGAAAGAAGCACAGGGATGCAGAGCAGCAGAAGGTATATTTCCATTGCATAGGGAAACTGAAAAGCTGAAACAGGTACATTTCCATAGAATGAGGGAGGTGGGAACAGCAAAAGGTCTATATTTACAAAATAAAGGGAAGGAAATCCTTCATCCAGAAGGAAAAGAAGAAAGCCCAAAGGGAATAGGAAAACAATAAGGAAGGACTTGGGAGAGAACTCATATGCCCCATGTGAGACTTGACCTTTGAGCTCAGGAGTTACTATAGTAACCAGTCTAAGGGAATAGTGACCAATCAGAGGAGGTATCAAGGCACAAGGATCTGTAGCCTTTATAAGTCATAGGAAAAAGGAACTCAGTGGGACCTTTTCCCCTTCCCATATGGGTATCTGTACTTGTTCTTCAATAAATCTTTACCTTTGCTATACTACCTTCTGTCTGTGGATTCATTCTTTGATTCTGGCAGACAAAGAATCCAGGTTCCAGTCCAAAAATTCTGTATCAGCTCTAGCTAATGTGGTTGTAATGGTGAAAACCCTAGTTTTTCCCATCATATGTTTGAATATCATCTGAGCACTTTATTGCTCTAGGCACACTGCACACTCACTATCCATAAGCAAAACATACTTTTTAAATGCCTTCTAGTCTTCCCCCATGCTTTTGCTCTTTTGTCTGAAACACTCTTCTCTTCCTCACCCTATTACTGAACATGACTTGTCAGTTATATTCTTTATGCCCCATAAATGCTGGTTGCTACATCTTTATTGAAGCACTAGAGGCCCAGCACATGAAACCGTGCATGGATAGGGTCCTTAAGGCATAGCCTGTGATCAGGGCCATCTTCTGCTTGCCACTACTCAACGCTCACCATTTGCCGCTAGCCACCACCCATTGTCCACCACCACTTGCTGCCACCTCCCACTCATCAGTTCTCAGTCCTGCCCCACCGCCATTTCTCCCGCTCCCCCCATTCCCCAATGTTCCCTGTTCGCCATGCTGTGATCAGAGCCTGCAGGGCAGTGGGGAGGGTCTGAGAGGTGGTCAATGCACCTCATGGCACTGGTCTAGTTACGCTTATGATCACTGGCCTTTTATTATATAAGACTCTTGTATTATACTTTTTTATATGTCTTTCTTCACATGAGATTTTGAACTTTTTGTAAGCTAGGTCTATGTTTTCTTTAATTCTGTAGCTTCCAATATCTATTGCACTATTCTAGTAATTGTCCTTTTTTATTCTTTATTTTGCTATAGTGTTACCACAGGTTGAGTAGGCAGAAAAGAATAAAATAAACAAGGATCCCTGGTTCTGAATGGTCATGGAGCCGTCAACACGTGTTCCTTACTCAGACCTTTAAGTTAGCTTTCCATAATAAACTGCACTTAATAAGTTTAAATCAAACACAGCAATTTCAGTTATAGGTCAGGAAGATGGCCTTTAAATAACCCAAAATTTTTATTTTTATTATATCACAGGCAGACTCTTTATCTATTATAATACTTAATACATTGAGCTGAATTAGATTCCCCCCCTTTTTAATAGTTATCATTATAAGATATAAGGTTCAGAATCAGAATTTTAGTCAAAATTCATGAGAAGGTTTTTGAATATAATCCTTAGTGAACATAATGTCCTCTAACCAATGCCTATACAGTTAAATTAATGCTGGGTTTTTGTTTTTTTAAAAATATTTTTATGTGTTCAGAATATTTTGGTAAGTTTTTAGCAAAAAAGAAAAAAAAAATAAGCCTCCTGGAGTTATTGTACAGACTGTAAGACTAATGCACAAAGGGTATTGTGGGAATTTTTTAATGTTTTGGCCCAGGTTTGTTTTTAAAAATATTTTTGGATAAAAAAAATCCCATAATTTGTTGTTAGCTGCATATGAGATAGAAAATAGGTAGAAAGACTGTAGTAAGTAGGCTCCTAAAACAAATGATGGAACTGGAGGATATAGAAACTGATCATCAAATGGACCACAGGGTCCATTTTCAAAAGTATTTGGATGAGAGGACTTGTTACTTTCAATTGCATTCTGTCCATATATTTTGGCTAAGGAAGCAAAACTTTAAAAAGATATATGCCAATTAATTGCATGTGCTGAGTAGCCTCCCATGGGCTTGGTGGAGTTAGCCTTGGAGTTAAACTGGAGAGTCTCTCATTCCAGGTGGGCCAGAGTAAGCACCAAAGTTCAGGTGCATGTCTATGAATAAGAGGCATTAAGAAGCAGTTAGCATCCACTTGCCACTAGGAATTTTACCTAAAGTGTATCCATGACATTATCCTCTGATTGTTTGATAGTAAATCTCAATGATATTAACTTCATGACCACTGATTTCTTTGAATTTGGTCAAGCAAATGCAGATAAATGTTGTTTATTTCTTGGTACAAATTCAACACTGATTAGGTGAAACAGGAAAAAAAAAGAAAATATTATGTAAATGAGAGCAAGTATTAAAAATGTAGGTAGCAAATGGGGGAGGGATCTCAATTCTTTATTGTAAAATAAAGGGAACTATGCTGGCTCCAATATTTTCCAAATTTAGTAAAGACATAAGTTTTGGAAAATCTAAATGTCTTCACAATTGGTGATTCATACTTTTGTTATGAGTTAAATAAACTATTTCAGGAAATTATACATTTTTCTTTATTCAAACTGAAAATAGTAAAGTTATTTTTACTTCTAATATATAATAAAAATAAATGAATTTAGATCTTGCTAATTTGAATATTGTAATAATTTTAATTTAATTATTTGCATTTGGAGTATTTCTCATCAGACTTATATTTAACCATTTTAAGGTATTAATTACATGATTCAAAATATAAACTGCTTTATATATGTAAAAAGAAACTTATTAATACTTGAAATAATATAGTCTTTATTTTTTATAGTTTTTATTTTTTATTTTGATTTATTTTATGTCTTTTTTTTCCCATTACCATTTATCTTCCACCTACACCCACCCATCTACACCCCACAATCACAAACTTGTGGTTCATGTCCATGAGGTCTTTCTCTTTTTTATTTTCCTTTGTTGCTCAATCCCTCTATGCCCCCTGCCTCCCCACTTCAGTATTTCTTATATAATCTTTTAAACAGACATCCAGAGATGCTACTCTAAATTAATTAGCATTAATTAAAGGTCACATTGAAATGAATTTCAGGGGTAAAATAGGACAGGTTTAGGAAATTTTAGAAATTAAAGGGACCATGGAGGAAGCACAGGGCTGCAGAGCAGCAGAAAGTATATTTCCATTGAATAGGGGAGCTGCAAAGCTGCAACAGGTACATTTCCATAGAATGAGGGAGCTGGGAACAGTAAAAGACCTATATTTACAAAATAAAGAGAAGGAAGCCTCTCATCCAGAAGAAGATAAAGTAAATCAAAAGGGAATAGGAAAACAATAAGGAAGGAGGGGGTTACTATAGTAACCAAACTAAGGGAATAGTAACCAATCAGATGGGATATCAAGGCACCAGGATCTGCAGCCTTTGTAAGCCATAGGGAAAAGGAACTCAGTGGGACCCTTTCTCTCCCCCCTTGAGGGAGTCTGTACTTGCTCTTCAATAAAGTTCCTCCTTTGCTATACTATCCTCTGTCCATGGATTCATCCTTGACTCTGGCGGACAAAGAATAGGGGTTCCAATCCAGAGGAATACCACATGTTCCAGTCCAAAAATTCCATCTCAATGTAATTGCTTCCCCTTTGTGAATTCTATTTTTAGTTATTTTTTTAAACTGCTTTAATCTTGAATACGTTTAAATTCTTAATAAGTTAGTAGTCAGAATTCTAGGATTAATTTCTCATTAGTGCTATATAGTATGTGAGATTTGTTCATATACTAGAGAGCATATTTAAATATGTCTAACGTTTTTCTGGATTCACCTAGGCAGTTATGCACAACTTAACAAAGGAGATATGCTCTGGAAAAATGCTTCATTAGGTGATACTGTCATTCAAATGTCACAGAGTGCACTTCCACAAGCCTGGATGGTAAGGTATAGCCTACTATTGTAATGGTACAGGTTATATTTTCATAGGACTGAAGGCACAGTGGGTTTGTTTGCAACAGCATCACCACAAAAACATGAATAATTGCATGTAAGCCCTGATATTTGGCTTCTCTCTTTGTAATGCAAATGTATGACTTAAGCTTTGAATTATGAGGAATTAAAAGAGACATTCTCTTGAAACCAGGGGCTATCTCTGTCTCTAATAAACACACTGCCAGTCACTGGACTAACAAAGAGCCTGGCTACCTCCCGCTACTGAGGCTCCTTTGTTTAAAATCGTGATTGATTCCTTTAACTCAGTGGTTCTCAACCTTCCTAAGGCCGCGACCCTTGCATACCCTCATGTGGTGGTGACCCCCAACCATGAAATTTTGCTACTGTTATGCATCGTGATGTAAATATCTGCATTTTCCTATGGTCTTAGGCAACCCCTGTTGAAAGGGTCGTTCGACCCCCAAAGGGGTCTCGACCCACAGGTTGAGAACCGCTGCTTTAACTGATCACTTGGACCAGTTCTTTTTTCTCCCCTGGCACTTCAGATTCCCGTTCTTATGTTTTAAATTTAGCAATAAAGAGTAAGCCCTTGCCTGGCCAATGTGGCTCAAGTGTTTGAGCACTGACCCAGGAAGCCAGAGATCACCAGTGTGATTCCCTATCAGGGCACATGCCTGGGTTGCAGGCTCAGTCCCCAGTAGGGGACCTGCAGGAGGCAGCTGATAGATGTTTCTTATCTCTCTATCCCTCTTCCTTCCTCTTTCTCTTAAAATCAATAAGATGTATTTTTTAAAAAGAGCCAGCCCTTAAAACCCTAGGCCCCCATTCTCCGCCCCAATGAAAGCAGAATCTTGGGTCTGTCTGTCCTCTCCCCATTGCTGTGTGCTTTTTAGTGCCCATATGCTCCTGGGTCTGTAAGCAATATCAGTAGACTCTATTTTTTTTCTTCAGTGTTTCCTAGTGGTTAATTATGTTGGCCCACGTGTTTGTAACATTAGTTCAGAAGGAGAGCTGTGAATGGGCCAGGTGAATGCCCTCAGTTATTTGTAGAAAACAACATTACTATGCGCAAACTGAGACCTGCTCAAAACAGTAATGCTTTGGACTATGATTGCCCCCACATCATTAGGCAACAGGACTTTTTCAGCTCTATTACATCTTCATGAACCTAGCAGTTTAATCCAAAGAAGTCCACATAGATCAAAATTTCTTGGTGTCTGTTATTTCGACTTAAAAAAGCACACAAATTTTGTACTTTACACTGTAACATCACCACCACCACTAACAAACCATATCCATTTTCTAAATCAGTATGTTCCAGCATCTGACATTCTGTCTGAATTCAATGAATATTTGTTGAATGACTATATGATATACCTAAATTGACGTTATTGGGGAAAAATATATCGTCCCAGATCTTCGAGTAAAATCAATGCACTAAGAATATGCCCCATTGTTATTGGTGGAAGTGGAGTTCTTGGGGTGGCTTGAGGAAAATAATTTTCTGAGGGCCCCACCGGAGGATAGGATTTCATAGAAAGCTTTATTGATTATGTAAAAGGGGGTTTCCCTCCACAGTCCCAACTCTGCCCGCCCAGCCTTGGAGAAAGCCCTATCAGCATTAAGGCCACTGCCCGGAATTTTTGCTTCATATTAAAGTCCAGTCTAGTCTAGTCTAGTATGTGGCTAGTTTAGCTTGTGTTCCCAACTGCAGTCCATTGTGTGTGAGGTCCACATGGCCTTGGGCCATGGCCGTTGCTTAAAGTCACATGATTGTGGAGAGAGAAGAGGTGAGTGTAGATCATAGAGCTAGAGAGTGAGAGGGGACAAGAACAAGTGTACAAGATGGAAAGAACTCTTTGTCTGTGGATTTTAACCAGGAAATTTCTAAGATTCCACATGCTTGAAATGGCTCCATCCTCCTCGCCAATCATCTTTTTCCCAAGCTAGACTGGCAGGCAAGCACCCTATGTCACCCTGACTCCTACATGTGCCCATCTTCCCCTTTGTTTGACCCCCGTCCCCAGTGATTTGCAGGGATGGACCAGTGGTTCTCTGGAGAGCTTGAAGCTGTACCTTCCTGATGAAACTGCCCAGGCGACTATGCTTATAATGTCTGGCCTTCCCTTTGCTTTCCTTTATTATTATTAATAACTAGCTAATTGGGACAATAACATCATGATTACTACGTTATCTTCAGTGTCTAATTCACATATCCCAGTTTGAGAAACATGGTGGTGTAATGGCCTCACAAATACGTTTAAATACAAATAAGGATGCTGATTCACGGTGTCCAATTCAGCTCTTGGGCTAAGGTAATTATAATTTAACTTCAATCTTTATTTTCTTATTGAGTTAACCATGGGCTAGGGCTAATGAAATCACTGATTCAACAGTCAAATCACAACTTTCTACCCAATAGGATTTTTTTTACTGCTTCTCTTCTCTCTGCAGATTGTTTTTGCTTTCTTTGATCCAACTCTGTGAAATAAAAAGCTAAAACAATCATCCTCATTATGTAGATAATAACTGAAAGTATTGAGAAAAAAAATACAGTTATACAGATAATTTGCCTGAAAAAAACAACAACAATATAAAACTCTTTTATCTTTTACTAGCCTATCTTGAAGGAACAAGAATTCACTTCTCAGTTTGTGAAAGGTAACAATAATAACAAGCAAATTGAGTAATTACTATGTGTCAGGCACCAGGCTAAGCATGTTACTCAACTTCACTATTATTCTATCCACTAAGTATTTAACAATTCCTTCAATGTTGATAAACTAATAGGAAAATAATTACAGTTCTCGTCACTTCCACCATCAACCCTGTGGTGCTGGGAATATAACTGGAATTTTCCCCCTTACCCTTGAGAACACTACAGAGCGGATTGCTTCATAATTGCAATAAGAGTTAGACATAATTTTGGAGGGTAGTAGGGAAATCCCAGAATATTGATATTTATCATGAAAGAAATTCTCCATATTTTTAGGATTTCAACAAAATCTAAATCTATATGTACATATAGATTTATATATGTGTGTGTATGTTTATTATTAGGATGTCCTATCAGCGTAATAAAAATATAAACTATCTATAGCAGCGGTTCTCAACCTGTGGGTTGCGACCCCTTTGGGGGTCGAACAACCCTTTCACAGGGGTCGCCTAAGACTATTGGAAAACACCTATTTCCCATGGTCTTAGGAACCAACACACCGCTCCTCGGTGTAGCAAAATGTAGAAATGTAGTTTACTGTTGTCATATGAAGACTGTTACCCATGCTATACCACGATTCAAGACAAAATTTCATTTATTTGTAATTAGAAATAAATATTTTACAACATATAATTACATATTGTTTTTGTGATTAATCCCTATGCTTTACTTATGTTCAATTTGTAACAACAAAAATACATCCTGCATATCAGATATTTACATTACAGTTCATAACAGTAGCAAAATTACAGTTATGAAGTAGCAACGAAAATAATTTTATGGTTGGGGGTCACCATCACATGAGGAGCTGTCTTAAAGGGTCGAGGCATTAGGAAGGTTGAGAACCACTGATCTATAGTATATACCCCCCTTCCCCCCTCTCTCTCTCTCTCTCCACTCCTCAACTAGGCCCAGTTCCTAATTCTCTGTTTACTTTCATTGGTAACTCAGATTTGAAACATTGAAGGGATCTTGAACTCATTGCTCAGTTTCACTTATTCTTCCCCCACATACAGTTATTAATTAATTTATGTTATGTTTAGCAATGACTTCCACCTGCCTTTTTCTTTTCTCTCTGTCTCCCTTCTCTCTTGGAGTCTCATTAGTTATTGTATCAGCCTCTTAATTGGTCTCTTTCTGCTTATATCATTCAACATATACATATTATATTCATCTTCCTAAAATGCATCTTCAGTCACCTCATTGCCACATTCACACAATTTTCATGACTCACTATAAAAAGTCCTCACAAGGCTTGCCTTGTTCTTACTAACTCTTTGTATTCCAACCAAATTCTACTGCTTTCAACTCCAGTGCACACCCCTGCTTTTACCACCTTATGCCTTGCCTTTGTTCATCCAGCTGCCCAAATAGTCTCTTTTTATTTTCCTTTCTGAATCCTATCTGTCCTCTTTTCTAACAACCCACTTTCCGCATCACCTAACTGTGGATCTAACTGCCACATAATAAATATCAAATTGATTGCTATAGCCCTTTCTTTCTGTAATTGTAGTTGTAACAATTTCTTTAGCGTGTCTTTTGCAGTGTTTCCTCAGCATAGCATACACTCCAGTTCTAGTCAGCATACTCCTATCCAAATCAAGTCCCAGCCAGTTCATTCCTCCTCAAATCAAGAAAACATAGAAGGCAGCAGTTTTGGGATCTACTACTCCTTTTCTTCTCTCTGCAAATGTAAAGCATAGATTTCCTAAAGAACAAGGAAAAAGGCCAGTGGAGTCTCATCAAACAAGTAGTCTTCTATGATCTCTTAAATTATGTCCTTACTCTCACTAACCCATAGAGAATTTTATATTCTCTTGCCCTAAGTCTTTTTAAAATGAGAGTAGAGATACAAGTTAAAAACAAAAACAAAAACACACACACACAGAAGTTAAGAGCAATGATCTGTGTTCTTTGAGAGATATCATGAGGACACTTGTAGATGTGAGCCAATATGATTTTGGGTCAGGTATATTGTTTTTCAAGCAATGAACTTTGTTCTGGATGATACCACAGTTAATATGAGCCAAGCAATAAAACCAGAGAGAAGTTTCTCCAGAGATGGTTTATAGGAATTAAGGATATTCAAAATGTTTATACAAAACAAAAATGCATAAATAAAATCTATATTTATATTACTAAGAATTTTCTAAATCTGGAAATAGAATCATGCATGTGCATTTAATACTGAATATTCAAAAGCTCCTATTGTGGATATGAATATAGATGAACTTCCTTAAGAAACACTGTAAAAGGACATAAGGTTAGAGTCAAAAAAAAAATTTTTTTAAAAGAACATGATGTTTCTGGAACAGCGATCACAGAGGCTAATCTGGGAAACAAATCCTGAGGTCATTTAATAAATTTAGATAAGCTCTGAAGATTCTATTGGGTCAGTCACATGCAACATTTTTTTTTATTATTTTGCAAATATGAACCATTTAAATACATTTCCTTTTTATCTATGATTTATATGGCAAAAAAGGTATCTCTCTTAAGCCAAAGGAAGTACAGTTCTTTAGATCTTGATGAAAATGAAGTTCTAAATATTAACAGGTTGGTTCCACCAGCCTCACAGAGCATTTGTTTCTTTAAACAAAGAGTATTAAGATTTGAATTGATTTATTCATTCAACAAATATTTATTGACTATTATGCGTCTTACATGTGGCAAGAGAAAATAGCATTGAACAAGGTAGACATACCTTCTGTCTTTCTAGAACTTTAAATTTAACAAGAAAGAAAACCATTAAATAAAAAAACAAGAAACATTTTAAAATAAATCTGTGATAAATATTACAAGGGGAAAGTAGGTCTGTCCAACCAGATATAATCGGAAGTTTTCATATGGAAATGACAGCTAAACTGTAGCTAAGAGGATTCAGAGTAAGCTGGGTGAAAGGTAAGAGGTTAAAGAAAATCATCATGTTTTAAGTCAAGAGGACTTGGGCAAACGCCTTGCAGTAGAAAGGGATGCATGTCATTGAGGCACCAACAGAAGTCCATTGATTAAAAGTATAGTAACTACAGAGAAGAGCAATGTAAGGTGAAGCAGAGTAGGCAAGGCCTTAGAATATTCACAATAAAGATCTTAAATTTTATTCCTAATATCAATAAAAAAAACAATCAGCAGGGGAAATTTGGGGTTATTTCCTTTTTTAAAAAATATATATGCTTATATAGAGCTCTTTTGTACTCACCTAGCATTGAGTTATTATTTTTTAAAAATATATTTTGCATTGAGTTATTATATTTTTAAGATATTTTTATTTGAAAACCAAGATGGCAGGATAGGTAAACACCTCTACTTGCTGCCTCCCACAACCACATCAAAATTAGAACTAAAATACATAACAACTGTCAGAACCATGGGAAAGCTGATTGAGTGGAAGTCCTACAACTAGTGAGGTAAAGAAAAAGTGCATTGAGACTGGTAGGAGGTGCAGAGGCATGGCATGGGGCTGGCACCTGGGTGTGCTGCTTTTTTAATTGGGAGAGAGATACAAGCTCCCTCTTGTTCTGAGCTCCAGTGCTGGGTGAGACTCTGGGGGACCCAGACACATGTGGGGAGTAACTGAATTGTCTGGAATTAGGGAAGGAATGCAGGGTGGCTTTCTTCTAGATGGAGGTGCATGCAATGGCTATTGTTCCTGGGACCTCCCTGGTACAGTTGTTGACTGGCAGTCATTGCTATTTGCTCCCTGCAGATTCATTGAGACCCTGCCTTTCCCAATTTAAAACCCCACCCAACCTGTGCACAGCAGCTTTTTTATATGAATGGCCTGTCTTTTCTCAGCCTAAAACCTGTCAAACAAGCTGCAGCTGGGTCAGGAAACCCCGAAGCTATCAAAAGAAAGCACAAGGCTGGAACCAGCAGCAGCCTGCCTTGCTTCACCACTGGGCCTCGTCTGGGCACTTCCAAATCTGATACAAAGAGGAAGAATCTGCAGATCTCTTTGTATCTCCTGCTGGGTGGCCCCAGGCAGTGACTGATTTTGCACCTCTTTGGAAATCCAAGAGCCAGTGTACTTAATGGTCACTGTGAGACCATACCAAATTATAACTTTTTACATCCATAAGTGACACACTCAAGGGGCAGACTCAGGGAGCACCAAAGCCCCACTGAAGCAAGTCCTGCTACATAAGGGTGTCTCTTGCACAGCAGCTCTTCCATTATAGATACAGCTAGTTCTCACAGCCAGTTGGCCTGGAGGTCAATTTCTCCCAATGATACTGACAGCAATCAAGGCTTAACTACAATAAGACTGTACAAACAACCCATAAGGAGGCACACCAAGAATATACACCTTAGGAAATTGGGGAGGCTGAGCCACTGGGCCACATAGGACACCTAACACACAAGACCATTTTATCAATTTAAGGAGACTTAGAAGCTACCCAATATATAGAAACAAACACAGGGAAGTAGCCAAAATGTGGAGATAAAGAAACATGTCACAAATGGAAGAAATGGAAAAAAGCCAAATACTTGCTGTAGAATTCAAAACCTCAGTTATAAGGTTACTCAAGAATCTTTTAGAAACCTTTAAGGAACTTAGTGAGATCTTCAAAGAAAATGGAAAAGGACCTGTCAGAAATTAAGCATATACTGAGTACAATAAAGAATATAATACAGAGATTCAACAGTAGATTATAGGATCCCAAGAATCAAGTCAAATATTTGAAATAAGAGGGAGCAAAAAATACCCAACTGGAAGAGAAAAAAGAAAAAATAATCCAAAAATATGAAGATACTATAAGGAGCCTCTGGGAGAATTTCAAGTGTACCAACATCTAAATTATGGGGGTGCCAGAGAAGAGAAAGGGCAAGATATTGAAAACCTACTTGAAGAAATAATGACAAAAAACTTCCCCTACCTTGTGAAAGAAATAGATTTACAAGTGCAGAAAGCACAGAGAGCACCAAACAAGAGGAATTTAAAGAGGACCACACCAAGACACATCATAATTAAAATGCCAAGGGCAAAAGACAAAGAGAGAATCTTAAAAGCAGCAAGAAAAAAAAAAAAACAGTTACCTACAAGAAAGTACCCATACAATTGTCAGCTGATTTTTCAATAGAAACTATGCAGGTCAGGAGGGAGTGCCAAAAAATATTCAAAGGGATGAAGAACCTACAACCAAGATTACTCGACCCAGTATAGCTATCTTTGAGAATTGAAGGTCAGATAAAAAGCTTCACAGACAAGAAAAAACTAAAGGAGTTCATCACAACCAAACCAGTATTATATGAAATGCTGAAAGGTATTCTTTAAGAAGAGGAAGAAGATACTCATTTATGAAAAATAAAGAACATAACCTGATGAACAAAAAGATAGATTCAGAGGCAGTAAAGAATCTAACAGACTATCAAATTACAGCAGGAAGGCTGGGGAATGTTGGGGAGAAGGGGAAAGAGATCAACCAAAGGACTTGTACACATGCATATAAGCACAACCAATGGACACAAGACACTGGGGGGATGGGATGAGGGCATGTAACAGGGGGTAGGGCGGCTGGGGGAAGGTCTGTGGGGAAAAAAAGGATATATATGTACTACTATATGTAATACTTTAAACAATAAAATAAAATTAAAAGTAAAAGTAAATAAAATATATATTGCATAAAAGAAGAAGAAGAAAAAGGTAAAGATAAAAATTATGAATAAAGTGACAAATACATATCTATCAACAAGTGAATATAAAAATCAAAATGAATAAAAAATCTGATGAACAGAATAAACTGGTGAATATAATAGAATCAGGGGCATGGAAATGAAGTGGAGTGAGAATTCTCAGGGGGAAGAAAGTGTGGGGGTGTGGGAAAAGATTAGACAAAGATTTTATATGCATATGTGCAGTACCTATGGACATGGACAGTGGGGTGGCAAGGGTCTGGAGTGGGGTGGAAAATGGGTAGAGGGAAGCTATGGGAGGAAAAGAGGGACATCTGTTATAATCTGAACAATAAAGATTAAATATATATATACATATATATTAACTTCAGAAAGAAAGGGAGAGGGAGAGATAGAAAGATCAATGAAGAGAGAGAATCATTGATTGGCTGCCTCCTATACACCCCCTACTGGGGATTATGCCCAGGTTGGGGATCATGCCCTTGACTAGAATCAAACCCAGGACACTTCAGTTCACAGGCTAAAGCTCTATCCACTGAGCCAAATGATCTAAGGCTGAATTATTTTTTAATACATTACTAACAATAGAATGACTGATTTGTGTAGTAGAAATATATTTCTTTACTATACAAATTACTCTCAGTGTAACCTTCAACATTATTATTTTTCTCTTATACACTTTGCTAATTTTTTAAGTATAGTAACTAAGGTAATGCTAGCTACTTAGAGACCCCAAAAGCTTATTTCTTATTTATGCTATCGTTTTGCTTATTCAACTGTTTTTTTGTGACTGTTCTCAAGCCCTTCACCTCCCCAGAAATAGTGTGTCTAGAACCTCTGGGCTCTGTTGCCTTAAGGTCTCAAGCAAGACTTTCACTTTAATATTCTATTACATTTTTATTCAGTCTTCTTAATTTATATAAAAAAGACTGAAGAATACAAAAGGAATAATTCAGCCTTTTGGGTATTTTTACACAAGTTTAAAATAAGATAAAGTAAAAACTAATAAGATTGTAAAATTAGCATTATTTGGTGTTTATTTATTATAGATTTTATTATACAGAAAGGAAAATATATATATTATAACAGGTTTAATTTGTTTGTGTCCTTTCTGTATTTAGTATCAAGTCAAGACTTCATGGGTTAAACTTGGCAAGAAAAATAAAAATCACTAAAAAAGCTAACTTCACTTGAAACATTTCCCATAATCTTTCTTTTCTTTCTGTCCCTCTCCCAAATTTTTTTTTGTTTGTTTCTATGGAAAAACACCAGGGAAAATATTTCAAGTAGTTATTTTAAAAAACAAAGAGGAAGTTAAATGAAATGGAACCTCCCTTTTGAAATACAGAAAATAACACAAGGGATGCAATTCACATCCCAAAACTGACCTATTAATTATAAAGATCAAGAGCTAATAACTCTCCTCATTGGAAAGCAGAAAATAATAACAACAACAAAACTTAGTCAAAGACAAAAATATGTACAAAACTTTGAGAAAGAAAAGATTTACTTCCAGAGAAGCAGAAGATGAGATATAATTAAAAGTAGGAATTCCAAAAAAAAAAAAAAATTATACAAGCAACTTTACAGTGCAGGGAATTTTTGTTTAATAGGAAGGAGAAGAAGAAGAAAAATAATGTTTCATGCATTGTATACAGTTTAGTGGTAAGTTCTTCTTATACAGGAAAATAAAAACAGAGTAAATGTAACTAAATCCATGCAGTCCACAGTGAGCGTGAAGTGACAGCTCTCCCTTTGGAAATGTTAGGAGGATGTTTAATTGTTTTGCACAGCAGTTGCATGCATCCATGTTTCTATCCAATGGGAGATCTGTTTCCCAGGTCTATAATGGAAGATGAGAAAATAGGGACTCATAGAAATTAACAACTTGATCAAGTTCATATTGCTAAGTATAAGGCAGAATTGAGATTCAAACCCAAAATAAGTCTGACTCTAAAACTAGGTCTCTTTGCTTCAACAGTACAAACTTATCCGTCTGATAAGAAATAATTAAGAATAAAGGTCCTGTCCTAGCTGGTTTGGCTCAGTGAATAGAGCATCAGCCCATGGACTGAAAGGTCCTGGATTTGATTCCAGTAGCTCAGTTGTATATTCAATCCCCAACCCCAGTCGGGGAGCGTAGGGGAGGAAACCAATCAATGTGTCTTTCTCACATCAATGTTTCCCTCTCTCTGCCCTTCCCTCCTCCTTCCACTTTCTCTAAACATCAATGGGAAAATACCTTCAGGTGAAGATTAACAAAAAATAAAATAAAATAAAATAAAATAAAATAAAATAAAATAAGAATGACTGCTTAAAAAAAAAAGAATTGAAAGTCGTGGGGCAGAAGGATATTGAGTTGCACAGAATATCAAAACACAGAACTATATGTCATGAGGAGCGTGTGGGATGCCCTTCACATTAGACTGTCTAGAAAGCAGATACTGAGATAAGTTAGGAGTTCAGAGAGTTTATTGGCAAGTACTAGTATACCTTCAAAGGAAAGAGGAGGAAGTAGAATTGGGAAGAGAGAGCTGTCAGACTCTGACAGAGACTTAACAAAAGTTCTGCCAGCTCAGAGGGAATTCTCTGAAGCAAAAATCATTCAAAGCTAAGCCTGTACCACCTGTGCTACCACTTGGCTCAATCATTGGCTGGGGAAGTGGAGGGTGGGGGGAAACACTAAGAACTTGACCTCTGTTCAAAAGCTGAGGCAAACCCTAAGGGGTCCAACTACTATAGCTTGAAAGCTCCTGAACTCCTCCAGGCTGGGGAGCAGCCTCTTTGAAGGAGGATTTGAGCAGCGCACTGCAGCGTCTGCCATAGATACACCGAAGAGCAACAGAGTCCGGATGACTTCGGAAGAGAAAGCAGAACAGAGTTCATTCTTCTGACCAAATGTATCATCTGCTTTTTCTGAGTCACAGTAATGTGGATTTAAAAACAAGATTACAAAAATAACCATTAAAAAAAGGTATCTGTAATCCCACGTGTGTGTATTATAGGCTGTTGAGTTGGCTCTGACTCCTGGTGACAATATAAATATGAATGGTGTCCATCATCTCTTGTCCTCAGCACTGCTCAGCTCCTGTAGACATATGCTTATGGTGTCTTTTAAGTCAATCTAGCTCATATTTGGTCTTCTTCTTTTCCTGCTTGTTGCTATTTTCTTCCTAGCACTAATGTTTTTTTTCCAATGAACCCTGCCTTCCTTCTCATAATGTGCTCGAAGTAGGATAGCTTCATTTTTGTCATCATTGCCTCCAGTGATGTTTCAGGCTTATTTTGCTCTAGGATCCACTTGTTTGCCTTTTGGTGGTTCCGGATATTCATAGAGTTCTCCTCTAACACCACATTTCAAATAAACCAATATTTTCCCTCTCACTGGTCAATTTTTGCATCCATACATAATATTTGGGAATAAACAGATGTGGGTGGCCTTATCCTTGGTCTCTCATGACAGACCTTTATTCTTGAGCTTTCCTAACTCTTCCTTTACTGCCCTTCTGACTCTCAGCCTTCTCTTGATTTCTTTGCTGCTGTCTCCATTTGAATTGATGCCTAAACCAAGGTAAACAAAATTCTTTAACAATATAATGTCTTCATTGTCTATGTTGAAGTTGTGTATTTCTTCTGTAGTCATGATTTTTGCCTTTTTGACGTTCAAATACAATTTTGTTTTGGTTCTTTCTTCTTCCACTTTTATCAGAAGTCATTTCCATTCTGTGCTATTTTCTACCAGTAAGATAGTTGCATCAATATATCTTAAGTTATTGGTATTTCTTCCACCAAATTTCACTCCTCTTTTCCTCTTGAGTCTAGTTCAGTTTTTTGAAGGATATGCTCTGCATACAAGTTAAACAAATGGGGAGATAAAATGCACCCTTGCCTGACAACTTTTTATCTCTCCATATTCTGTCCTGACTGTGGCTTCCTATCCACAGCACAGGTTACACATCAGGATGATCAAGTGTTGAAGCACGCCCATTTCTTTCAGAGCAACCAATAGCTTTTGGTCAGAATGAAGGTTTTATTGTAGGCTATAAAACATAGACTAAGCCCAGCCACCCTGGCTCAGTGGTAAAGCATCAATCTATGAACCAGAAGGTCATGGTTTGATTCCTAGTAAGGGCATATGCCTGGGTTGCTGGCTCAATCTCTAGTGTGGGGTGTGCAAGGGACAGCCGATCAATGATTTTCATCATTGATGTTTCTATCTCTCTCTCCCTCTTCCTTCCTCTCTGAAATCAATAAAAATGTTTAAAAGTAATAAAGAAAGAAAGAAAACATAGACTAACCTTCTGAAGTTCTTTGGAGAACTTTATTATCCAATGGATGTTTGCAATAAGATATAGAATGCCTCTTCCTTCTCTAAATCTAACTTGAACATCCAGCATTAAGTTAGAAGCCTTTGTTGCATCACCTTGAGTATCACTTAAATTGCATGGAAAATTATTATAATTACTATACTCCTAGGTATCTTCTTTCTTAAATATTATAATGTATATTGAATATCTCCAGTCTATAGACAATTGTTTTGCTTTCCTTATTTGTTGACATGTTCTTTTTATAATTAAATTCAGTTTCTGTGGCTTGAAATAATTCTATTAGTATCTCATCTATCCTTGGCAATTTATTCCTTCCCAATACTTTCAGAGAAGTTTTTACTTCACTTTCTAGAATTACCCTTCTTCCTCATAGGAATCTTCTTTAAAGGTACTAGTCATCCTTTTGTTGTTTTGGTGTAGATTTCAGTATATACCTTCCCTTTATTTTCTCGTGTTCAGGTAATGTGCTTCCTTGTTGGTTGTTCAGCATTCCTAGTCTAGGTTTGAATTTCCCTTTTACTTTTTAATCTTCTGATAGAGATCTCTTGTTTTTCTTTTTTTTTATTGTTTTCTTCTATCTCCTTGCATTGACTATTATAATAGTTCTATTTATCTCTACATGATAGTCATTGAAAAACAGTAATTCTAACCCCTACTTTTGCCTCTCACCTGTTTTTAACAATTTCCAGTGTTTCTGCTGTCTTCCATCTCAATTTTCCTTTCCTTTTCACATCCATCATTGTCGTTTCTTCATTCTTCCCAAATAATATTTGAAGTTTCAGTCCACAGATCTGCTAGTTCTTGGTCAATTAAGTTTAACAGTGCAAATCTGTGTTTTATGTGAACTCCAAATCCATCAGGAATGCCATTACGTTATATTTTGGCACTATGATTCTTTTAGTGTTCTTCAGTTTTACTCTAATGTCTGATATTAACAATTCATGGTCAGTACCACAATCTGCTCCTGGTCTTATTTTGGCACAGAGAATACAGTTTCTCCATCTCCTGCTTCTAATTATATAGTCTATTTGATTTCTATATTGGCCATCTGGTTATGTCCATGTATACAATCATCTGTTCAATTGTTTGAAGTATGTGTTTGTGATGGACAAGTTGTTGGCTTACTCCTCAAAAAAATATAACCCCCAGTGCTTGCTTCAGCAACACATATACTAAAATTGGAACAATATAGAGAAGATGAGCATGGCCCCACACAAGGATGACAAGCAAATTGGTGAAGCATCCCACGTATTTCTTTTTAAATATAAGACACAAATATAATACCCAGGTCTTCCCAAATAAATTTTAAGAAAAAACAGTGTCTCCCATAAACTGTAATAGCATTATGTTGACTACCATGGGGGAGCCTACAGTTTTTCTTATCTCCTGATCCAGATCACTGAGACATTGTGTCTATATGCACCTACGTTCAGGGTGGTAGCTATGACATTGTTACCCATAAGCTATACAACTGTCAAGACACTTCCTTATAGGCAAGACCACTGGTGATGTCAAGTGGCTCAAGACTGAGGATTCCCATCTCTAGTCAGAGGTGCTGATGTTTTATATCTGGAAAATAGAAGGCACTGAAGCAAATGCTTTATCATTACCCAATACCACCGATGCAGCTGTGGTCAACATAGCTAAGATTCTCTCCCTGTGTCACCAATGCCAACACTTCCAGGAGGACTCAGTGGCTCTTGAGATCTTGTTTCTTTTTCTTTTCTTTTTTTAAAATATGTTTTTAGTGAAGGGTGAAAGAGAGAGAGAAACATTGATGAAAGAGAAACATTGATTGGCTGCCTCATGCACACTCCCTACTGGAGATAGATCCCTCAACCCTGGCCTGTGTACTGACTGGGAATCAAACCAGCAACTTCTCTGTGCATGGAATGACACATGAACCTGCTGCACCACACCAGCCAGGGCACTGCTTATTTTTCATTGCAGGCCCTTTGCTTTCAGGCTAAGGGTAGCCAGGCTGACTTATAATCTAAGTGGCAAAGACAAACAAACTCCCTTCTAACAATAGCATACTGGGCTTGACCAAACTTCTGTACTTCTATCTTCTCCTCCCTTAGGAAAAATTCTTCCTTCATAGCAAAACAGACCCTGCTGTGCGGCCCACTCTCAGAGTCATGCAGATATTCTTCTATCCTAGCTTGCCACATTCTTCTATCCTAGTTTTCTCCAATTTCTAGGGAATGAGCAACTAATATGAGAAAGAAACTGACTTGAAAAGTTGATCATTTTTATAGCATAATCTCTGTAGGAACTTGAATATGACCATTATTATTAGAAGCCTACTGGCCAATCTGGGCAGAGTTGGCATATAACAATCCTCATAAATAGTCTTGAATTTTCTATTTATTTTTCTTCCTACCACACTAACATCAACCTATGTTTTCAGTACAAATACTTGCATTTGCTAATGATAAAATAATGCTTCATACTTTGGAACTGTAGCTTGAAGAGTCAGTATCAGTCCTACAGCTTGCATTTGAATCATTTGTTAAAAGCTTTCTTTGCTGGAAGCTTAAATGCTTCTTATCCAGCTTGATTTGGGCTATTACCGTACCAGACATGTTAGGAAGACAGTACTGTGTTAGTACTTCTCAGAGAGCACTATAGAAATAAATCAAAACTCCAGACTTTACTCTTAGTTTCTGTCATACATTAAGCATTTTCAGTTTGGAGAGTAGAAGGAACACTGAGAAAAGTTGCATTTCAGTTGCTTCTCCAGCTCTCTTGGAAACATCATACCATTTTCTAGAAAATAGTTTAAAAGAGCCCTTGCCGCTTTGGCTCAGTGGATAGAGCATCAGCCTGCAGACTGTAAGTTCCTAAATTAAATTCAAGTCATGCCCGGTTTGTGGGTGCAATCCCCAATAGGGGATGTGCAGGAGGCATCCGATCAATGATTCTCTCTCATCATTGATATTTCCATCTCTCTCTCTCCCTTCCTCTCTGAAATCAATAAAACTATACTTTTTAAAAAAGAAAAGAAGATAGTTTAAAAGAAATAATTTCCTACCAATTCTTTTCATGCTACAGAAATAAGATACATTTGTAATACATAGAGCACAGAAATATGCTCACCTCCTCTTCTGGTTAGAGTGGTGACACGTCCTTCCTGTTTATCGCTCTTGAGGATATCAACTTTTCCACACTTCAGTTCCTGGAACTCTTAGATGTCACAGCTTTCTCTGTTTTCTCTCTCCAACTTTTCTCCACCACTGGGGCCCAAACTGAGACTGGAAAGGCAAGGATCTTACTTTCAGTTCACAAAACTCATCTAAAAGAGAGAAGAGACAGAAGATCCAAAACTGAAGGATTACATAAGCAGAACACCAAAATAGGAGTGAGAGGAGCTCTTTTGCAGACACAGCCCCAAATCTTTAAACAGACTTGGGTACAAACGTGTGCAACTACAGAAGGTGCTATGGGAGTAATGAGGAGAGATAATTTGATCAGATTATACCTTCACTGGATTTTAATCCTTGCACAGGGCAGGAGATTAGGCTTTGAAATTGAAATCTTGCTTAAACCCCTTTTGTGGAGGAGTTGTTCCCAAAATGTAAAGAGAATTAAGAAGGAAAAATAATGACTCAAGAGCCCTAGACTCTCCATTCCAATCATTACAGGCTGTTGCTGTTCCTTGTGATGAAGCCCCTATCAGTGGTTGGCAAACTCATTAGTCAGCAGAGCGGCAAACGGTGGTTCACAAACCACATATGGCTCAGGAGCTGCATGTGGCTCTCAAGCTGCAGTTTGTCGACCACTGGCGAGGGAGCCGACATGCAAGCTCATCCTAGCTTGTACTTAGGGTGAAAACAATTGTTAAAAGAGAAACCAGCTCCTTTGGCCTGCAGCTTTTCACAATAGAAAGCCACATGGTATCAGAGAATCCCTAAACCCAGAATCAACAAAAGGTTGGTCTTCAGCCAGTTACACACTTAAGTACCTGGCAGAGTTGAATGCAAAATTGTCCTGCAGAGATTGCAGTGGATAATGTCAGTGTCAGTGCTTCACCCAGATTCCTGGATCTATTTTTACTGTTCCTGGGGAGGGGAGTCCCCTCTTTGGCATGTTTTCCTATCCAGCACCTACTGGCTCTCCTTTTTCAGGAAACATCCAAACACATCCCCCTACTCTCCTAGCTCCCTCACCTCAGTTACGACTCTGTGGCATAACTTTTAAACTCCAGGGTCCCCTGCAGGATCAACCTGAGATCATTTTCTGTGGGACTTTGCCTGAGATCGTAGCTGTGTTTGGATTTCTCCTCTTTTCTGTCCTACCTCCCCCAACCCTCTGCCAGTTTCCCTGGAAACTTCCTTAAGAAGCACTACCATTGAACCCTCATCTCAAGTGTCTGTTCTAAGGAACGTGACCCAACACATTCCCATGGGATCCTCTCAGGAAAATAAACATGTAAGGATGAACTCTCTAGAAAAAAATTACAAAACATACAAGAGAGCATGGCTGGCATGGCTCAGTGGTTGAGTATCAACCTATGAACCAGGAGATCATTGTTCGATTCCCAGTCAGGGTACATTCCCCGGGTTGCAGGCTGGATCCCCAGTAGGGGTCATGCAGGAGGCAGCTGATCAATGGTTCTTTCTCATTTTTGATGTTTTATGTCTCTCTCCCTATTCTGGATGGTGAATATAAGACATTGTTGGGGTAGGGGAGGACGCTAGCAATCTGAATCTGTGCCAGTAACCTGCCTTCTAACACACACTCTTGCTAGCTGATAATTAACTCCACTGATGCCTGTCCTTCCTTGCAGAATCTGTTTCCCAGAATACTCCCTTTTTGCAGAGGCCATAAGCCATGATCCATACATAAACCCCAGAGGGGGTTATCAGTGCTTGTGCCAAGACAGGCCTTTGGGTATGGTCTCACATTCTCCATCCCAACACACAGGGCTTTACGCAAAGCCCATGGAAGGTTCGGAAGCCTGATCCATATTTGGGGGACAAAGAAACCAAAAGGTATAAAGAAAAAGCTTCCTCCATTTTTACTCACTCAGGTTTTGGAGAACTGACCCCCTGAGTCACTGTAGTAGTACATCTGAAAATAAAGGTTTCTCCTGGCTCTCTGAGTACTCCCTGTTGCCTGTTAAATTCTGTAACATCCTTTCCTCTCTGAAATTAATAAAAATATATTTTTAAAAACATACAGGAGAATAAAAGCCATCTGAGATAGAGTCTGCAGATACAATAAGAGAAATTATTGCCATAAGGACTCAGGGTAATATAAAAACAACTTGACAGAATATGTAAATTACTCAGGATATAGGTGGAGAGAAGCAAAAATCGAAAGTATAACTGTATAACTGTAAAATATGAAAGAAGCCCAAGTGCCCATTAGAAGATGATTGGGATAAAAAAACTATGATTCATTTACACAATGGAATACTACTTGGCAGTAATAAATAAATAAATAACAGGAAAGAAAGAAAAGAAAAGAAAATCTTACCTTTCGTGACAGCATGGATGGACCTGGAGATTATTATGCTAAGTGAAATAAGCTAGTCAGAGAAATACAAATACAATATGTTCTCATGTATATGTGGAATCTAATGAACAAAATAAACTCATACACAAAACAGAAACGGAGGCATGATGCATAGACCAGACTGACAACTGTCAGAGGGGAGAGGGGCTGTGAGGCTGAATGAGGGAAGGTAAAGGGATTAAGATATATATTACTATATCCTGGCATGGCTCAGTGGTTGAGTGTCAACCTATTATCCAGGAGTTCACAGTATAATTCCTCTGCCTGGGTTGCCTGATCAATCTCCAGTGCAGGATGTGCAGGAGGCAGCCAATCAATGGTTCTTTCTCATCATTGATGTTTTTATCTCTCTCTCCTCTCCTCTACTCTCTGAAATCATAAATATATATTTAAAAAACACATAAACCTGGTTTTGCAAACCAATGTCACCTCAATAAATTCAATAATTAAAAAAAAGAGAGATGCAGATAAACAATGAGCAGTGTCTTCATAGGTCTAAGAGTAGCTTCTGAGAAGAGAATAAAAAATAGTGGCAAGGCAGTATCTGATTAATGTATAGAGGTCATGAAAAAGAGGACACAACACAATTCCTATATGAGATAAATAAAAAAGTAAATGCATCTGAAAGAGACATTGCACAGCACAAAAGCAAAGAGAATACCTTAGAAGTGACCAGGAAGGAAAGACAGATTAGGTGTACAGAAACAATAATTAGACTACCAGGAGTATATAATTGATAGCAGCAACTGAGGCAAGAAGACAGCAATACAGTGTCTTCAAAGTGAGAAATGACTGTCAACATCAACCAAATTTCAACTAAAAGACAGGTTGCCCCTGTTTTTTGAAAGTTCACTTCACGCCATTTTGTTTTTACTAAAGACCTACATTAGCACCTGTTCCCACTAACTAAAAGAAATCCAAAGAGGATTTTCGCTTTTATGGATAAAGGTAAAAAGCAAAGATATTGTCACGTGTCCTTAGATAATTGCTTCTTTGCATGATGCCATTTCAGCTTCTAAGAGCTCCCAGAGACTCACTCTGCTTTCAGATAGCAGGGGAAAGAGAAAACAGAGACACACAGCGAAGTGAGATTTTGTAACATCTGTCTTCAGTGGCTTCTCCTGGTACTACAGACCAGGATCTAGGAAGTCCTGTCTCCCTGTCTGACCCCACTTCCTTCTGCTCCTCCTCTGGCTCCCTGACCTTCTTTGTGTTCCTCCAACATGCCAAGCTCCTTCCTCTTGTGAGACCTTTGCCCTTGCACTTTCCTCTGCCTGGAATCCTCTGCCCTTGCATTCCAAAAGCATCCACTCCATTCATGTTTGCATTTTTAAAAATGTTTATTGTACGTCAGTTATGTCCCTGTCACTGCCCTAGGCACTGGGGATACAGCACTAAACAGAACAGACAGAACTCTCTGCTACTGTGGAGTATAGGTCCTGGCAGCTGACAGCTTTATCAGTCAGGTCTTTCCTGATCACCGGTCTAAATGTGAACATTATTCATTGTTTGTTTTCCTACTTACTCTGTCTCTTCCCATTAGTGTGTGACTTCTTTGAAAGGTGGGACCTTGTCTACCTTGTTCATCACTGTACTCAAAGAGCATGCAATGACGCCTGAAACTACTGTATGTTCAGGAAACACTTGTGGGAGGATTTAAAGTTAAAATGAATGTTGAAAATCAACTTTAAAAATGAATGCTGAAAGAATGAATTCATGCAAGGTGCCTCAGGAGGAAAAAGTTACTATTCTATTTAAGAAAACAAATTGCATTCAGAAAGGGTGTGTGTGTGTGTGTGTGTGTGTGTGTGTGTGTGTGTGTCTACAAGTAGAAAAAAAAGGCTCCATATAAAGGCTAGAGAAGGGATTAGCTAGTCAGGCGAGACCTAGATATAAGGCTGTGTCACACAAAGGAGTTAGCATTTTGTCTTATAAAAAGAAAGTAGTGCCCTAACCAGTTTGGCTCAGTGGATAGTGTTCGTCTGCAGACTGAAGGGTCCCAGATTTGATTCTGGTCAAGGGCATGTACCTTGGTTGCAGGCACATTCCCAGTAGGGGTGTGCAGGAGGCAGCTGATTGATGTTTCTCTCTCATCAATGTTTCTAACTCTCTATCCCTCTCCCTTCCTTTCTGTAAAAATCAATAAAATATATTCTTTAAGAAAGAATATATTTTAAAAAATGGTATATGATGACCATTTGTTTTAACATAAAATGGTAACTTTAAATCCATGTTTTGTGATTTAATTTAAAAAGTAAAGAATGTTTCTACTTTGTTGGAACAAAAAGACCTGTTTAGTTATAATTATTTTTATAAACTCAATTTTAATTAACATAATATTTTATTATTTCATAGTTTATCTGATTGGTAACAAGACATTTTATTAATAATCAATTTTATATCATGCTGTCTATACACAGAAACATTAAAATAGGTGTATACCAAGCATTGGAACCCAGTTATGTACAAACTCAAAATGTATTTGTCCCTGACTGGTGTCAAGTATATGAGCCCACTTTAGTCTGGGTGATGAATTTTTCAACATCGTCATCATATTTGGCATGAAATAAAACATAACATGTTTCATATGTTCAAGGCACTATTCTAACCCATTTAATTTCTCCAAAAATGCCTTGGGCCAAAACAGGTTTGACTCAGTGGATAGAATGTCGGCCTACAGACTGAAAAGTCCCGAGTTCAATTCCGGTCAAGAGCATGTATCTTGGTTGCAGGCACATCCCCAGTAGGGGGTGTGCAGGAGGTGGCTAATGGATTATCTCTCATTGATGTTTCTAGGTCTCTATCCCTTTCCCTTCCTCTCTATAAAAAAAATCAATAAAAATATATTTAAAAAAAAAACACACCTTGGTGCAGGGACAATTGCTCTAGGTCACTTAGCTAATGAATGGAGTGACTAGGATTCAAATGCAGTAGTTTGGCTTGTAGTCTGTGAACCATGATTCCATGGCTGATTTAATCCTTCCTATGAAATTTCATTTCTCCCAGAGTTTTCTCCCCTAATCTTTTTATGCAAATGTGTATTGTCCAGCTTTCAGCCATCATCTCTATGTCCCTGATTTTCTTCTGTCCTTCTCCAATTCTGTTTCTCTCCACAGGCTTTAGAATTGAAACTTCTGGCCAAAGACAAAGTCCTAGTCAGGTGATGGGAGGGGGACCCTGTCCTCAATCAGACCCAATCTGATGTCAGTTGTCTCTACTGATGTAAGGGGTCTTCCTGTAGGTGGCATATGAGGTTTCTTAGCCAGTGTGCATCTCCCACAGACTCTCACCTGTAGTGCACACATCCTTCTGGGTGTACATTCTGCTGAACAATAACATAAGTCGCTCTTGTCCTTCTGCTCAATGTTTTCTCTCTCATACCCTCTAGGAACAGGGATATGGTAGCCCTCTTTCCCCCTTATCATAGGCACACTGTGCTACTCCCATTGTCCAGCTGGCCTCCTGCTTTAATGAATCTCCTACTTTCAGAAATGTCCAGATGGAAAATCAATGACATTCCCACCACTTTGCAAAGCCAATAGTTTAGAAATAGAGACTTTCTTTGTGCCTAAAATGTGAACCCATCATGTCTTTTGTTCTCAGCTGTGAGTTTAGTAAGTCCTCTACACCAGTCAGTAATGCCTGGGGATTACTGGAAAGGATCTGAGTTGGTACATCATATCCTCATGTCCACATTGACATATTCATGTTACAAAACCTCAACAGGAAGTGACATCAATATCACTTGAATCAGCATAAGGAATTACAGCAGTGGTTCTCAACCCTTCTAATGCCGCAACCCTTTAATACAGTTCCTCATGTTGTGGTGACCCCCAACTATGAAATTTTTTTCGTTGCCACTTCATAACTGTAATTTTGCTACTGTTATGAATCATAATGTAAATATCTGTGTTTTCCGATGGTCTTAGGCTACCCTGCTAGTGGTTCTCAACCAAAATAATTTTATGGTTGGAAGTCACCACAACATGAAGAACTGTATTAAAGGGTTGTGGCATTAGAAAAGTTGAGAACCAATGAATTACAGGAACTTTATAGGATATTAGTGACTACTAGTAATAAACACATCCTATTTATACCCTCAGCTCCAATAAGGTAACATTAAAACCATCACTTTTCAAAGTTAAGAGCACTATGAACCAAGCTTTCTCTTTGGTTAATAAGATATACAGTTTATTATTTAAATATGTTATCATTGACTTTTTAGAGAGAGGAAGAGGTAGAGGGAGAAGGGAGAGAGATAGAAACATGCATGCAACCTGGGCACGTGCCCCAACTGGGAATCAAACCAGCAACCTCTTGGTGTATAGGTTAACACTTAACCATTGCACCACACTGGCTAGACTGTAATTTACTAATTTTTCTATGAAATGTCAAATGCCAAAAACTATAAATTTTTATTAGCTAATATACACTTCCAGTATTTGTATTAAATTTAAAAATAGAGTTAATTTTGTTTGTGTCACTTCTGACCATCTCTATTATATAAATACTAGAGGCCCAGTGTATGAATTCATGCACGGGTAGGATACTAAGGCTGGACAGCAATCAGGGCTCATCAAGACCAATCAGGGCCATTTGGCCCAGTCCCTGTTGAGGCCAGGCTGATCGGGGCCTGCCAGCCAGGGGGAGGGACTGCAGATGTTTGGCAGGCTTGCTGAGGGGAGGGACCATGGGAGGTTGGTCAGCTCAGGGGGGAAGGGTCCATGGGAGGTTGGCTGGCCACAAGGAGAGACTTGGGGAGGTTGGCCAGCTTCAGGAGGTTGGTGTACGAGTGCTCTGACCACCTGAGGGCAGCCCCTGCGTTGAGCATCTTCCCTCTGGGGTCAGTGTGTGTCGTAGCGATTGCTTAACCAGTTGTTCCAGTTGTTTGGTTGTAACAGTCACTTAGGTTTTTATATATATAGATATCACAGTGTAATGATCAAAGAATTAAGCAGTAGTATATTACTTGGCTCATGTTGAACCTATTTTCTAATTTGAAAAATATTATTGACCCTACCTACCTCATTAGGATCCTTGTTTTCAGGGGTCTGCTTATTAGGAACAGGACACAATTATATTGTTCTTGGCTAAAGCTCTTCTACCTACTTATTCTTTCCTTACCCCTGCTTATTAGCAAAACTTGGCAGCAAAGCCCTTAAAGTCCTTGAGAGTAATGTTTCTCAGCTTCCTGGATACTGTTTAGTATATAGACTTAAAAAATCACAATCTTTTAAAAATATTTTTATTGATTTCAGGAAAGATGAGGAGGAAAGAGAAAGAAACATCAATGATGAGAATCATTGATCAACTGCCTTCTGCATGTCCTCACAGAGATCAAGCCTACAACCCAGGCATGTGCCCTGACTGAGAATTGAACTATGACATGGTTCCTAGGTCAACACTCAACCACTGAGGCAAAAAGTCACAGTCTTGAAAACAACCCCCTTAAAAAGAGTTCACCTATCCAAAGCAGCATCCCCAACTCACATCATCTAACTCACTTAGTAAGTGCTTTCCTGCCTGGTTATAGAAGTTGACCTCCTACCACTTAGCCATTCATTTCTGAAATTTTGTAATTTTTAATATTCCTAGAATAAATCTGAGCTCAAATTTTCAGCTTTTGTTCTGCACTGTTGCTCCCCCTAGTGTTGACTAAAGAGACAATAATTATGTAAGCAGTTGGACAATTTAACTAATAAGAAAGGTTAACTGCAGAAAGAATTGTGTGTACCATTGAGTGGGCTCTGACACTTGGTGACCCTATGAATGAGTGACGTTCATTCTCAACGACCCTGCTCAACTCATGCCTATGACTTCTTTTATGGAATCAATCTATCTCATATTCGGTCTTCCTCTTTTCCTGATACCTTCTAATTTTCCCAGCATTATTGTCTTTTCCAATAAACTGTACCTTCTCTTGATATGCCTGACGTTGGATAGCTTCAGTTTTGTCTTTTTTTTACTCCAGTTATATGTTTTGGGGCTTAATTTTATCTGGGATCTACTTGTATGTCTTTCTAGTAATTTAGGGTACTCATAGAGCTCTCCTCTAACACCATATTTCAAATGAATGAATCATTTTCTTATAAGCCTTCTTTATTATCTCCTAGCATTTATATATTAAAAGTATTTCTGTGGCCTGGCCAGCATGGCTCAGCAGTTGAGCATTGCTTATGAACCAAAAGGTCACAGGTTTGATTTCTGGCCAGGGTACATGCCCACGTTGTGGATTCAATTCCCCAGTAGGAGGCGTGCAAGAGGCAGCCAATCAATGAATTCCTCTCATCATTGATGTTTCTATGTCTCTCTCCCTCTTCCTTCTTCTCTGAAATCAATAAAAACTAACTAATATGGATCTAAGTTGATGCCTCCATAAAGTCATAGGGATCCTAGAGATGCACCAAGCTCTTCCATCTACTCTGCCCACAAAAGTATTACCTTTGCATTTCAAGCAGCAAAAATGAAGCAGTGGTAGAAAGGCCAAAGGGTACACTCCAAGTTGTCTTTTAAGAAAATTTCTGAGAAGTTACAAAGTTCTACTCCACATCATTGATGTGCTAAATAAGATCAAAGTAGAGAGAGGATACAGAGCTGGGCAACCAGCAATCTGGGTAGCAGAAGGTGATAATGACACAGCATAAAAAGGGCACCTTGAAATTCCTAAATAAGTCATGGATGGATGGAGTAGAATGAGCACAGCAGTAATCACTTCTCTTTAATGTAGAAGAGTAAACAATCCCTTTTCATTACTCCCCATAAAATATGCATAGAGCATCACCTATGAACCTCTGAGTGCATAGGTTTATGACTGAGATCTGGTTCCTCCTTCCAAGAGCAAAGTGCTTCATTGAAATGATGTGTTAGGAGCTGTAAAAATCTGACAGCGCACATTTTCTTTCTTTATTCCCCTTTTCCCATTTTTTTTTTTCTTGGCTTTTCCACCCATTTATTCTTCCATATGCATTTTAAAGTCATTTCATTTTTTAATTAAAAAATTAAGATTCAAAATTGCACTTTAACTTTTGAAACAGAATGATAAAAATCTTGGCTCAGGCACAATCATTGTTTGCTTGTAAATCTACTTCAAGTTATTTAGTTACAGGGTAATTTTTAATAATGAAATAAAGCATTTGTAAACTTATCACCCAAAACAAAAGTTAGAACCTTGATAATAATTTGTTCCATCCTCAGGATTCCCTTACTCAAGGCCATACCATCATTGCTATTTTAACTATGATCAAAGGTATTTTTCAACTTCATTTTAATTTATTCAATTTTAATTTATTTTTTTAAATAAATCTTAGTTGTTCAGATTATTACAATTGTTCCTCCTTTTTCTCCCCCATAGCTCCTCTCCACCCAGCTCTTACCCCTCCCTCTGCCCTTACCTCCCCCCCCCGAATTGTCCTCATCCATAGGTGTATGATTTTTGTCCAGTCTCTCCCTGCACTCCCCTCACCCTTTTCCCCCTGAGAATTGCCAGTCCACTTCCTTTCTATGCCCCTGATTCTATTATATTCATCAGTTTATTCTGTTCATCAGATTTTTTATTCTCTTGATTTTTAGATTCACTTGTTGATAGATATGTATTTGTTCATAATTTTTATCTTTACATTTTTCTTCTTCCTCTTCTGAAAGAGTACCTTTCAGCATTTCATATACTACTGGTTTGGTGTTGATGAACTACTTTATCTTTTTCTTATCTGCAAAGCTCTTTATCTGCCCTTCAATTCTGAATGATAGCTTTGCTGGATAGAGTAATCTTGGTTGTAGATTCTTGCTATTCATCACTTTAAATATTTCTTGCCACTCCTGTCTGGTTTGCATAATATCTGTTGAGAAATCAGCTGACAATCATATGGGTGTTTCTTTGTAGGTAATTGTTTTTCTCTTGCTGCTTTTCATATTCTCTTTTTGTCTTTTGCTCTTGGTATTTTAATTATGATGTGTCTTGGTGTGGTCCTCTTTGGATTCCTTTTGTTTGGGGTTCTGTGTACTTCCTGGAATTATAATTCTATTTCTTTCACCAGGTAGGGGAAGTTTTCTGTTATTATTTCTTCAAATAGGTTTTCAGTATCTTGCTCTCTCTCTTCTGGCACCCCCATAATTCTGATGTTGATATGCTTGAAGTTGTTCCAGAGGCTCCTTACACTATCTTCCAATTTTTGGATTCTTTTTCCTTTTTGCTTTTCCAGTGGAGTGTTTTTTGCTTCTTTGTATTTCAAATCTTTGACTTGATTCTTGCATTCCTCTAGTCTGCTGTTAGGTCTCTATAAAATATGTTTTATTTCAGTCAGTGTATGTTTAATTTCTAGTTGGACCTTTTTCATCTCTAGTTGGTCCTTTTTTATCTCTTCTTGGGTCTTTCTAAATTTATCCATCTTTTCTAGGAAATTCTTTAAAAACCTTATAACCGTGGTTTTGAACTCTATATCCAGTCATTCGTTTTCCTTCATTTATTTCATTTGTGATTTGTTCCTTTGTCTCCACATTTTCGCTGCTTCCCTGAGTTGGTAGAGTAGCTTTGTGTGCTAGGTGTCCTATATATCCCAGTAGCTTCTCCTCCTCAGTTACCTGAGGTGGACTCTCTTGGTGCACTCCTTTGTGGACTGTGTGTACAGCCTTGTTGTAGTTAAGTCTTGATTGGTGTTGGTATCACTGAGGGGAATTGACCTCCAAACCAATTGGTTGTAAGCATCCACTGTGTCTACACTGGGAGAATTTCTGTGCTAGAGTCAGCCTTATGATACAAGACTTGCAAAATTCCACAAGTATCTCTGTTCAGCTTGGATGGGGCAGAGTCTCAGGGATGAGCAGAAACAGTCTTGGCTTCCTGTTAGCCCCACCCTATGTGGCCCCTGAGTCCCAGTGTCTCAGTGTCACATGCACGACTCCAGACCTCTGCCTTTTTGGTTCCCCTGAGTTCTGTGCACACCGGGGACCCCTATGAGTGTGGGTCCCCAGGGTATCACCCGAAACTGGGGTTCAGTGCAGTTGGAAGTGGATTTCCGTGCAGTTGGGAGGTTCTATCTCCCTCCCACTAGAGAAAGCCAGCAGCACAATCAGCAGTCAGCCTTTTGTGTGTGCCCTCACACGCTTCTAGACCTCTGCCTTTTTGCGGCTCCCCTAAGTTTCTGTCCACTCGCCCTTTTCACCACATTCCAGACATCCCCTTGCGCCCCCATGAGTCTCGCCCAGCTCTGGGGTTCAGTGCAGTCAGGAGTTTCAGTCTCCCTCTCACTAGAAGAACTAGCCAGGCACTCCACAGTCCATCCTCTCCATGTGCATGTCTCCATACCTAAACTTTTTGCAAATCTTCTGAGTCTTCATAAGACTCTCTTTCCTTCTAGTTGTAGAATTTCCACTCAGCTAGCTTTCCTGTGGTTCTGGATGATATCTGTTCTGTCTTTTAGTTGTAGTTTTGAAATTGTTTTGCGAGGCAGCATTTTAGATGTTCACCTATGCTGCCATCTTTGTTTCTTCCCCAAATTTTATTTTCTATGCCCAAGAAAAGATCCTCAATAATTCCACATATTATACAGTTTAACATGTTATGGCAGATATTTTTAGCTGCCAATACTAATATTCATTCTCCCCTTTACCTACTTAATAGAACAACATTGGTTTGATTCAAGGGGACAAAATTTTCAGTTAAAAAACTACATTTCTTTACAGGCAGGTATGATCTATAGATAATTTCTGGCCAATGGCCATAAGTGAAAGTTGTTAGATGACACTCCTAGGAAGGTTTATTAAAGTGGGGGGTATACATCTAGGGTACATGCATCATTAAACATTCACCTCCTTGCCTTCAGACTGTAGATATGGAGGAAACTGGATGATAGAAAACCTTTCTCTCAGGATAACAAAGCAGAAGAGATAAGAAGCCTGATAATTGCACAACCATATCACCACCAGACTGCCTATCTCTAGACTTATTTTTAGTGAAAGATAAAGATATCTATCTTATCTATGCAGCTTTTATTTTCAGTCTCTGTCACTGGCAGCAATATCCATTTCATATTTGACACACTACTGTAAAGGGAATATTTTAAAGATTAATTTTATAGTTTGGGTTTTTTTTATGAGACAAGTTATTTATTATTTAAAAAACTAGACACCTTACCAAACTGTTATTAAAAACAAAATGCAACATATCAGTGATAGACTGACATGAATAGAACATCTTAAAGTTGTATTTTATAACTTTTGATTTTTTAATTTGGGAAATTAATGATTTTGTTTATTTGTATTATAACTAGAGAACTTACTAAGCTCTTTTGTTGTTTTAGTAGTTTTAATGTTGAATCCTTTGACTTTTAAAGTTTAGTCGGGCAATAAAAATAATGCTTTTCTCTCCGAATTATTGTGCTTGCATTGATTCTCAGGATTTTAAAATTTTTCTTTATTGGCTCAATGTTTTAAAACTCAATTCTGCTTTTTGTTAGTTTTTGGTACTATTTTTTTTTTATTCTGCTTTGGTTACTTGACCTATATGATGAACTCTTGATTTTTTGTGGCTGACATGAAAAAATAAAATTTCCAATGTAATGTAATGCCATCATTTCTGATTTTAAAGTGATTGATTCAATATTTAAATTCAGTTGCTCAAGATTTTCTCTCTTACTACTCCAATCCTTCTCATTCTTCTTCTTCTTAATCCCTGTACTTAGAGTAAATTTCCAAAGAACATATTACCCACATATTAATTACGTAATATTAGCAGAGGCTAGAGATTATAGTGGTAATATTTTTATTGCCATCATGAAGCCAGTGATTACTGCTGAAATCCACATATGCTAAATCCTCTTCATTCCAACCTCAAGTCTTTTTAGGTCCTCCCATCACCTGTTCTTGGGAAGCTTAAGAAAAACATGTCCTTGTCTCACCACATAGCTTATGACAATAAAGACCCACTAATGACAATAAGCAGTAAGTATGAAAGTTTCTTTGCATCTTGGAAAAGTCCCCAGAAGGGGCAACAAGACAGAAGAGTTAGTTGAGGCTTGTATGAGAATAACTGAAATTCTGCTAATAGTGGATTCCGTTCTGTAGCTTTTAGCAAAGAAGAAAGTACTGTGAGTACGTAGTGACTCCTTCTCACTTTCCTCCCACAGAATAAGGTTTATATTAATTGGTCAAGTTTTCCCCTCTAATCCCAAGTTTTTAAAGTTGTTTTTCTTAATTCACATGTTTCCATTACATTCTCCATATGGAAAACTCATCATAGTTTTGCTACCGTGAGAATGTCATGTTGCTTAAAACAGATGTTAATGACAATTTGATTAAAAGGAAACCTCAGAAAAGTCAAAATGACTGTGGGAAAGAGTGTTAATACTTTTGGGGTTAGAAAAATATAACTATGTTGTATTGACACACTTGGAGGACTTATGTAAAAATTCTTCCTTTGGCTGTTTGTTCATGTGAAACAGATTTGTAAACCAATCCCAAAGGTTTCTATACTCAAGAGACATTTTCTTAAATGATTGGTTTTGAAAATTTTCTGGGGAGAGATAACATGTGCAGTAAATATCCCTTCCTGTTATCCTAGACCAGTGGTCCGCAAACTCATTAGTCACCAGAGTGGCAAACCGCGGCTCGCGAGCGGCATGTGGCTCGCCAGCCGCAGTTTGCCAAACACTGTCCTCGACTATTTTCTCTTGTCCCCTTATAGTGTACACTTGAAGTACCAGATAGTTTACACATTGGTTATAGTCTATGGGTATAGAGAAAAGAAGTGGAGCTGAATAAAATACTTGCTAAGAACCTAGGTTCTGCTTTTCAAAGATCCCCTTAATTTAGTTCAGAGAATCTTCTGGGCTGTGCCTAATTTCCTCCATCTCAGCTCAGTGCCACTGAGCTTCTACCAAGGTCTTCTGATGCAGGAATTTCTACTATTGATAGATATTACTGGACCTATTCATGGATTTTTTTCCTTGCACTGATTTCTCAATCCCATAGACAGCTTCTCTCCAAATTGAAGGATATAATATTTCTCAGGATCTTGTCAGTTTCCTTTTTGTTTTTCATTGATGTGCTGGAAAAGCAGCCTCGTGACCTCAGCTTCTTTGACTTCCATTACCAAAAAATAAAATTGTTGCCCAGCTGGTATGGCTCAGTGGTTGAGCATTGAACTATGAACCAGGAGGTCACGGCTCAATTCCCAGTCAGGGCACATGCCTGAGTTGCCAGCTTGATCCCCAGTGGTAGGTGTGCAGGAGGCAGCCAATTGCTGATTCTCTCTCATCATTGATGTTTTTCTCTCTCTCCCTCTCCCTTCCTCTCTGAAATCAAAATAAATAAAAAAAGTATTTTAAAAAAGTAAAATAACATTTTTGAAATGTATACCCTACTCTTGTTCTGTGATTGGTTTCTTCTGGTGAATCCTTGGCTTTGCTTTATCATTACTCTCCCTTGGGTATGGAGGCATAAGGTTCTAGGCCACTACATCACTATGCTATCATGAATTGCAAATATTCCCACTTTCTTCTTTCCATGTAGTAAATCTGAGGAATTCAGGCATCAGGGGAGAGTTTAAGTAAAGGATACAAATGAGAACCCATGAGCCAGTAATAATTTGCCTGGACCATAAGATGATAAATTGAAGTATCTAATTGTCTTATTCGTCATTGCTTTTTACATAGACTAGGAAGAGTAAAAGCAAGTTCATGTGTTAGAATGTTTAAAACTCTCCCCATCAGCCACATATTTTGGTGCACTTGGATTAAATCTACATTATATAAACAAAGGAAAATAAAGTTATGGTCAATTATCAGTTGCGTTTAGGCAATGAATAAGCTATCTGCTAATTATCAGTCTTAGCTATTTCCTTTGACTAAATCCATTGGATAATTGCCCAGCACACTTCTAACATAGCTTGCCATGAATTTCCAAAGAATTAGAATCTAATTTATAATTTAAAAGTCTAATGTTATGCACACACACGCAAATGCACACACAGGGAAAGAGAGTGAAACTGGGAAGGCAAGTGAACCTTTATATAATACCTTTAATGATATAAAGATAAATTTTATCTTAATGACATGTAAAATATAATTTATAAATAACTCAACCTGTAAAACTATTAAGTTAGGAAATTATTAGCATGCTAGAAGCCTTCTTCTCTTAATTTAAACATCACAGCTAAATCTACTTTAAAGGTAAAATACCTAATTATATTAAAAGTCAATGTTACCATTACCATTTATATGACAACTAGAGGCCTAGTGCATGAAAATTCATGCACTGGTGGGGAGGTTCCTCAGCCTGGCCTGTCCCCTCTCACAGTCCAGGAGCCTTCAGGGGCAGGAGTCAACCCAGTAATGAGAGGAAGACAATGCTCCATTACACCTTGTTGCTGACAATGCTAGGAGCATAACCACAGGTGGTCCTGGTTACCTGAGCCTCAGGCAGTCCTGGGTGGCTGGGCAACTGCCATCTGAGGCTTGCCAGCACCTTGGGCCAGCCCTGGTGGCTAAGGGACTGAAGGGACTGGGAGACTCCAGAGGCAGGCTTGCAGAGCCGCTGGACTGCCTATGGACGGGCCCAGCCTTTCTACACACCTGCCACCCTGGAGGGGCTGAGGGGACTGGGAGCTGCCATCTTTGAGGATATAGCAGTCAATTAACATATTCCTTCCTTATTGGCTGTAGGCGCTGCCATCTTTGAGGATAGAAAAGTCAATTAGAATATTCCCTCTTCATTAGATAGGATACACATTCATTTCCCCTGTACCTTGGAATCATACAGCTGTTCATAGCTATAGGACCTCAGAGGGAGTTGCTTTATATCTCCACATGTTTCAGAAGCTGTAAAATGAGAAAATATACTTTATAATAATTTGCCAGGTGCAAATAAATAGACCTCCAGAACTAAGTTAGTACAGAGACTGAGCTGGTTTCCCACTATTCTCTTTCTAATCTTAGTGATTTTAAGACAGAAGATAGTGATGATTCAGGACAAGCACAAAGCTCATTGGTTTATGCTGTCTTTCAAAGGATTTTTTTATACATATATGTGTGTCTTTTATAAATGTGCTCTATAGGGTTTAATAAATTAGCTCTTACCTACACTTTTACTAAACAAATATTTTCTTCACAGTTCAAAAGCAATTTACACACAGGGAAAAGAATAAAAAATAAGAAGCTTTCTTTAGGGTATGGCAAAAGAAAAAGCAAATTTTATAGGATTTGAGGCTAATTGAATCATTAATCAAACTCTATGTTTAAACCTGATTTTCTGTTTCCCATTCAAACAACCTTATGGACGTATCCCCTTACACTGTCTGTTCTATAGAGCATATACAGTATATTCTAGATATATGGTACTTTTAAGAGTCTTGGCAGAAATTATGTCAACAAGAGAGCATAATTGATTTCCTGGAAAAAGAAAAATTAAACACACACACACACACATACACACAGATTTCTCTTAAAATCATGATTGTTTAAGAGAAGTGTTTGACTTTAACTAGTATATTGATAAAATGCTCCTTTCAAGTGGAATTAAGGCTTTGGGAAATTCAAGGCTACTCTAGAAAATACAAAGATATTCTCAAGCAGCAATTACAGATAAAGCAAAAGATGCTTTTTAATAACAGATTGCTTTTGTGATCAAATTTTAATGTCATCATATTTGGTTACTATTTATAACATTCTGACTCCGAGTCTCAGTGCCACCATTTAGTTGATGAGTAACCTTGGCAAGTTAGTTAATTTCTATTTTTTCCCCTGAATGGCAGAAATAATATTAGCTTATTTAAAGAGTTGCTACAAAGAGTAGATAAGATGATATATGGACAAGCACTTGTCATAGATCTGGCATAAAGTAATGGTCAATACATTTCTCAATAGGCTTTGCTATAGGGTGAAGTCTGTAGTTCTTAAAACTTTATGTAAAGTGAGTCCTGACAGCATAAAAATGAGAGATATGCTGGTTGTAGGGACCTACAGGACTTTGATATTATAATGATTAAAACATGTATCAAAAAATCAGAATACCTCCTTGAGCCTTTCTATTTTCATCTACACTCCAAATATTTTTCTGTTTAGAAGGGAGCATACCCTCAATTTCATAGGAGTATAATAAAGTTACATAACAACAAAGATTATCTCCTGGAGCTAGGTAAACTGCTCCTCTTTTTCAATTTGCTTTGGATGGTTCATTGATCCAGCTAGTTCATTAGCTGAAATTGTTCATTCATTTTAGCCCTGTGATTCACAGTGGCCCAAAAGAGTAGTATCACTGTGTTAAAGGGATTGAAAGGTAATTTATCACATCTACCTACTCTAAGTTTGATTCTTGCTTTTGGTTTGTGAGGTACAGTGTTTAAATTTTAGCCCATTATTTCTGCTTAGATCGTAAAGCACATGGCAAGGACTGAATATAACTCACCTTAGGGTCATCAACAGCTAGCTTAGTTCCTAGAATGTGAATCTGAATATGTGGCTCTTGATCTGACTGCAAGATAGCACATCTCAGTTCTCCTTACCTTTTCTCTTGTCCCCAGGACTTTGTGTTGGCATGTGTGGCATAAAGATAAGGCTAAACTCAACACCACACAGGGCAATCTTTAATCAACTTATAGCAATGTGGTATTTATTCTTTTCCTTCCCTTCTTTCAAATAATCACATATAAGGATTTCTGTGGTTAAATTATAGCCTTAAATCAGCCCTTCAGCCACCAGAGAATTGAACTAAAGTCTTATAAGCAAGGAAGCTATTCACGTGGGAAGTTCTTTCCCTTGGGATCTTTTGTACCACTGTTCAAATTTAAACAATATATCTAGGGGAGGGACAGAATGTGGGAAAAATATAATAAGTTTTCTTGTGTGTTTGTATAATTTCTACTTTTTGGCCACAAGAAGTAATATGTAATCAATGGCTTCACCTTCTCCGGCACTTGGTCCCAAGCCAAGTTGAAAAATAGCTCCTCTCCCACTGAGGGTCACCGCAAGGCAAGGCTCCAGTGTCTCCTTTGTGTTGTGAGAACCACATCCCAGGATGTTTCCCTTGTTCTGAACTGAGGAAAGTGGACGTGCAGACCTGAGCACAGTGGCCTGCTCATTAACACTCCCCAGCTGTCTCCAGACATGGGATCTCAAAATAAAAGTGACGTGAAACATCCCCAGAACCTAAAAAGTCACTCTGTTAACAGTGGGGCATGAGAGAGGAAAGAACTTTCTGTGACTCCAAGCTATAGCTTAAGCATCAGGGGAAGAGCACTTCCTGATGTTTATTTCTACAAAACGGGTGAAGGGAGCACTTGGGCTCCATCTGATCATCAGCGGTCTCCAGAGGTCCAGGTGTGGGAGCAGCTGTGGGAGCATGTGACCTTTGCCTTGGGCTTTGCCCTTTGCGTCATTATCAGCCAGGGTCTGGGACCGGAAGAACACTCTATTCAGATAGAAGCATTTTGTTCTAGTATTATTTTCCCATCCAAATTTAGGTCAAGAGATAGGTTAAATTTTTATAGGAATCAAAATAAAATTAAGAGTGGTCATTTGAGTGGTCAAAGCAGCCAAATTAACTGTATCTTTATCAGGATAATGTTAGTATATAGATTAAACGGATTTGTCCTTTATAAAAGGACTAAAGGGTTCCATGTGTGACATGACTTGAAATATTCAACCTCAACTTATCCAGATTTAGGGTATGTATAAAGGGACTAACACTATTGTTTCTTTTTAATTTATTTTTATCTAAATTAAAATCAAGCTCATCATGAACCTGACTGAAATTAGAGGTGAGTCCAGAAACTGAGTCACCTCTGGGCTATACATGTTCAAGAATCACTGAACTATCTGATTTTTAGTATATCTGGTTTTGGTACAATAAATATATACATATATACATACATACGTATCTATGTACATTTCCCCCTAAAATTTTTAAATTATTTTTTAAGATATATTTTAATTGATTTCAAAGAAGAAGGGAGAGAGTAGAAACTCATTGATCAATTGCCTCCTGCACACCCCACACTGGAGATCAAATCAAGCCTCAACCCCGGTATATATGCTGACTGGGAATTGAGCCATTACCTTCTGGATCATAGGTCTTGCTCACAGGTTGATACTCAACCACTGAGCCATGCCTCAAACTTTTTTAAAGGGAAGGTGGGGTAGTGAGCATCCTGAAAAGATCACGAATTAGGAGTCAAAACTAAGTTTGAATCCCAGGTGTACTACCAGCTAGTTGTGTTGTTGGTCAAGAAATTTTATCTTGCCCAGCTGGTATGGCTCAGTAGTTGAGTGTTGACCTATGAATCAGGTCATGGTTTGATTCCTGGTCAGGGGACATGTCCAGATGTCAGGCTTGATCCCCAGTGGGGGGCAAGCAGGAGGCAGCCAATCAATGATTCTCTCTCATCATTGATATTTCTCTCTCTCTCTCCCTCTCCCTCTCTGAAATCAATAAAATTATACATATACATATATATACCTTCCCTAGCCAACACCTCCAAGTCAGCAATATTGATATTATACCTACCTCACTGAGTTACAAAGAGTAAATACTAATGTATAGTGAATGGCATATAGTGACTATATACATGGTAGCAATCCGATTAAAGTGATTGTCCTTCCTCACTAGGCAATTCAAGATAGTAAAAATTTCTCATACATTAGGCACCTATTTATTAGATCTTAAACTGTATGAGGTGTATTTTGAACTAGGCCAGCTGTTGCATATTTTGCAATTCCATTCTAGTGAGTCCACCATTGATTCATCACATTTAAAAGGAAAAAGAAATCTATTATAACAGCAAGCCTCAAAATGAGTGACTGTTTCTAAGTGAAAATTAAGTGATATTTAGAGAGCTTAAATATGGAAAAGATTATGGTGCACTATCCCCCTAATAATCCATTCATTTATTCAATCATCATTTAACAAATATTTATTGATTACAATATGCCAGGCACTATTCTAAGAATTATAGAGAAGTTATCCAAAAAGACAATAATCTCTAGGAATCTAAGGTTTGTATTATAGTGCAGGGAATAAATAAAAATAAATTTTGGATCAAAGGTGATATGTGCTTTGGAAAAATATAGAGTTGAGTAATATAGAAGGGCTGTTGGGGCCAAGGACAAAGTTTGAAATTATAAATAGGACCTTCAATATGTTCCACAGTGTGAGACATGAAAAAAGCAAGGGGATAAGAGAGAAAGCCATGCAAATATTAAAGGGAGACACTTTCAGGCAAAGGGATGGCCAGTGCAAATCCCCCAAGATAGGCATGTATTTACTATGTTTGAGGTTAAGCCAAGAGGCCAATATGTTGGAATGGAGTGAGAGAGGTAGAGTACTGATAGATGACCACAATGAGGAAACAGGGGCAGATCTTATTGACCTTGTGGTTTATTGTAAGGACTTTGCTTTGTTTGCAGTGATATGTGGAGTCACTGCAGCATTCGGAGCAGACGACTAACAAACTGACTCACATGGTAAGAGGACCGCTGTGGCTGCTCTGCTGGAAATAGATTGTGAGGCAGTAAGAGTGGAGGTTAGAAAGCTACTGTAATAATTCAAGTGAGATACAGTGATTGCACCAGGGTGGTAGGAGTGGAAAGGTAAGAGATGGTCAGATTCCTGGTATATGTTGAAGTTAGAGAAGCCAACAAGACTTAATGACATGTTGGAAATAGGAGGAGTCAAGAATGCTTTTAATATATTTGGCCATCAACTGAGATAAATGACTATGGCAGAGGAGGTTTGGAGGTGGAAAAAACATTTGGGCATATTTTATTAGATATTAAAGGAAAATTGCCAGATAAATGGTTGAATAGATGTCAGAAAGAGAGGAGGTCTAAACTAAAGATCCAAATATATAGTTAAATATTATCACCATAGAGATAATGACTGAATTCAGATAGTCCACCGAACCCACCATAATACATGCCATGATTTTGTGGAATTGAAATATAACACTATTAGCAATCACTACTCTTCTTCTCCATCTGGTTAGCCTTGAAATAACCCAGCAGTTTCTTTTACACACTTGAACCTTTTGGCCGTCACTTAACATGTGGATATTTTACTTATATTTAAAACTGTAGCCTGAATGATATCAATAAGAACAATAAGAAAAAGAGGTTAACCAGTGTTGGGACTGCCGCATTAAAAGATTAGAAAATTAGGGAGAAGTGAGAAAAAAAATAGCCAGTGAGGACGAAGGAAAACCAAGAGGTTGTGGTGTCCTGAAAGCCAGGCAAAGGAGAGTTTTCAGAAGGAAAGAGTGATCAGCTATGTACAATGCTGCTGACATGTCAAACAAAAGGAGAAAGAAGAACAAAGATTGAATTTAGCAACATGGAGGCCATTGATAACTTTGCAAGCACACCAAAAAATTTTCCAAAGTAAAAGAATATACACTGTAATATAAGTTAAGGAAGACCAACAAAGTTCTGATTCTGACATTAAAATTTTTTTGATTTTTAAGTTATTAAAGTCTTTGAAAAATGGGGGGCAGGGAGGGAGAAGGTAGTCCATTTGTTAGTAGCTAAGGAATATGCTCAGTCTGTGTTTTAGATAATCAACCACTGGAATGATTAACCCATTAAATTACTCACCATCCTGAATTAAAATGTAAAAGTATAGCCCCAGCTGATTTGGCTCAGTGGATAGAACACTGGCCTGTGGACCAAAGAAACCCAAGTTCGGTTCTGGCTAAGGGCACCTATCTTGGTTGCAGGGTTCTGCCTGGCCCAGGTCCTCGTTGTGGCTCATGCAAGAGGAACCAATCAATGTGTTTCTCTCACATCAATGTTTCTCTGTCTCTCCTTCTCTCTTCCACTTTCTCTAAAATCAATGGAAAAATATCCTCTGATGAGAATTTTTTTTTTAATGTAAAAGTCTAGACACTGTACCATTAGCATCATCTACCTTTACAAAGTCCCTTAGAAGTTACAACTAATAGAATTTCAAATAAATGTTGAATAGAAATTCTGAATATACCAGAAATATGTCTCTAAACCTCAGGCAAAGACCTGCTCATTTTTGGCAACATTAGATACCACAATTCCAAATATTAAATAAGTTACATGTTGGAGTTTATAAGAAATTAATTTGTCATCTAATGAGTACATACTTAGAGTGCCATCTACTGTTTGGTAGTAAAATCACAGCATATTGGCAAATTAGGATAAAGAAAATACCGTTATCTTTTTGTTAATCAGTAATCCCTGCTGCAAATCAGACATTCCAGGTGACAACATTAATACATGATTCAAACCATAATCCCGGACCACCAAGTCTTCATTTATGTTGCCCATGTCCTTCTAGGAAGGAATTTTGTAGCTGAAAGGAAGCTGTGTGTGGTGTGTGTGTGTGTGTGTGTGTGTGTGTGTGTGTGTTACACACTCATGCATTTCCTTCTACTATCTTTTTATTTAGGTTGGAGGTGTGAAGACATTATGAGTATTAGGGAGGAGGGGAGAGAGGGTTTCATTCTTTTTTAAGTGAGAGCGTCATTTTACTGTTTTCTATTGCCTCTGAGAGCTTTGTACCTGGAGGCTTGACCACCAAGCCATGGCCTGCCAAACCAGAAAACCTGGAGATGGTGGATGATCCCCATGCCATATCCTTTTTGTCTCTGGGGAACTGCCTTCTTCAGAAAGAAGAAGGTGGAGAGATGTGAGTTGGCTGTTAGTTTCTGAGTTTTACCAAACAAAGTAGAATTGAAAGAGAAATTAAAAATTATTAAAATACTAGAGGCCCGATGCATGAAATTCATGCAAGGGTAGGCCTTTCTTTCCCCAGGTGCTGGCTTCACAGCCTCAGCTTCACACCTCGACTTCACAGCCCAAACCCTGACCAGCACCCACCTTGGCCTAGCACTGCCCGCATCCACCACTACACACCCCAGTTCCCCAGATCAATCTCCCCAGCAGCAGTTCTCAACCTGTGGGTCGTGACCACAGGTTGAGAACCTCTAGCAGGGTTGCCTAATACCATTGGAAAACACAGATATTTACAATACAATTCGTAACAGTAGCAAAATTATACTTATGAAGCAACAACAAAAATAATTTTTTAAGTATATTTTATTGATTTTTTTACAGAGAGGAAGGGCGAGAGATGAAGAGCTAGAAACACTGATGAGAGAAAAACATCGATTAGCTGCCTCTTGCACACCTCCTACTGGAGATGTGCCTGCAACCAAGATACATACCCTTGACCGGAATTGAACCTGGGACCTTTCAGTCTGCAGGCCGACGCTCTATCTACTGAGTCAAACTGGTCAGGAGACGACAAAAATAATTTTATGGTTGGGGGTCACCACAGCATGAGGAACTGTATTAAAGGGTTGCGGGATTAGAAAGGTTAGGAACCAATGGATACTTCTGCTTTTGCTGGTGAACCATGGAGGATTTTGAGGAAAGGAATAGCATAATCAGATGTACTTAAATAAGTTAATTCTGGTTCAGTATGTGGCTGAACTGGCTTTAGATAAGACAACCAGGAATAAAAGTCTTCAGTATCCAGTCCAGGCTAGTCCAGTCCAGGCTAGGGTGATACCAGTGGAAATAAAATGGGGAAGCTGAGGCAGGAGATATCCTGAGTATAGAATGGACAAAAAGGGGCACAAATATGATTCTAGGATTTTTAGCTAGACATGAGAAAGTGTGGTGCCATTGACCAATATCAGGTATATAAACAGTATAGATAAGGATAATAATATTGGAAGCTTCTTAGTAATATCCATGTGAAGCTAGCAATAGGCAAAGGAAAAATAATCAGAGAAGAACCCGTGATAATGATGGAAACTTAACAGTAATTTACTCAGAAGAAATTGTGAGCGCAGATAAAGAATATAAAGTGAGGAGGGGAGAGGAAAAAAATAAAAACAAGGGTAAGAAACCTCTGAATTTAAGATAGAAATATCTTGTTTCAAAGTAATGGCATAGAGTTGGCATTTCTGCCTTCTCTCCCTGGAAGTCATTCAAAAGCAATGAAGCAAAAGGGACTCAGAAACACTAAAGTTGTTTTTGGCAAAATTGGAAGAAAGTTAAATGCCAAATCACAAAATAGGTGAAAGGGCTTTCAAAAGTAATGGGATCAAGTAGGCAAATGCTCACAAAAAAAATAAAAAAGCTGGATAGCTCTAAAGATCCAGAAAAAAAGTACATTTCCTGAAACAGAGGTACATACCCTAAAGTGCAAATCCTATATCCCTAATCTGCAACAGTAGGAAAAAGAAGCATGGGTTATCAGCAGGAATTCAGTTTGGTTCCAAATATTGGTATAGACAAAGGCAAGAGAGGACTCACCCAAAGGGGTGGTTTATGATGAAGCTGTATCTGAAGCAGTGGAAGAGAGAGGTAACCATGTTAAAGCACACAAACAAATAAATTGCTTATCCAGCTATTCTGCCACAAAGCCTGGGTCCTCCCTTGCTTTCCAAATTCCAGCAAATAGCTAAAGGAAATGACCTCTCTCATCGATAAGAAGAAAATCTGTTCAAGATCCATTTAAAGATACTAGCAGGAGAAAAAGAGGAAGGAGAAGGAGAAGAAGAAAAGGAAAGGAAAATCAACTGACAAGTTAGGGATACTGAGTAGAATATCATCAAGAAAAAAAGTAAAATTATCTCCTAATACTTAATGTAGATAAAAATATTAAATAAGTGATTGCCTCGAAGAAACAAGAATAAGAAATAGAGATCTAGAAGCTCAACAAATATTTTATGAGAAATCAGAAAAGAGGAAGAGAAAATCATTCACAGAACAAAGTGAGTTGGGAGAAGCACAGAGAAATACAGATACTGCCGAAAACACACTGAGGGACATAGAAGATAACAAAATAAGGTAAGCCCACAAAATGACATGAAAATGCAGAGTTAAAATGATTGAGGATTGACCTATGAACCAGGAGGTCAATGTGTGATCCCAGCCAGGGCACATGCCTGGCTTGCGGGCTCAGTCCCCAGTAGGGTCATGCTGGAGGCAGCCAATCACTGATTCTCTCTCATCAGTGATGTTTCTATTTCTTTCTCCCTCCCCCTTCTTCTCTGAAATCAATAAAAATATTTTTTTAAAAGGAGTTAAAATGGAGAGAAACCAAGATGGTGGCATAGGTGAATACCTAAACTGCTGCCTCATACAACAATTTCAAAACCAGAGCTAAAAGACAGAATGGACATCATCCAGAACCACGGGAAAGCTGGCTGAGTAGAAATTCTACAACTAAAAAGGAAGAGAGGGGTTCATGGAGACTCAGAGGAGCTGCAAAAAGCTGAGGTACAGCCAAGACTGGTTTGGCTCAGTGGATAGAGCATCAGCCTGCAGACTGAAAGGTCCCAGGTTCGATTCTGGTCAAGGGCATGTACCTTGGTTGCGGGCTCATCCCCAGTAGGGGGTGTGCAGGAGGCAGCTGATTGATGTCTCTCTCTCATCGATGTTTCTGGCTTTCTATCCCTCTCCCTTTCCTCACTGTAAAAAAAATCAATAAACTATATTAAAAAATAAAAAAGCTGAGGTACAGACACATGTGTGTAGAGTGGATGGGCGGCGGAGTGCCTGGCTGGCTTCCTCTAGACTATAGAGACTAGAGGGAGGGAGACAGAAACTCCTGACTACACTGAACCCCAGTTTCAACTGCACTGAACCCCAATTCTGGGCAAGACTCATATGGGGAGAGTCTGGACTATTGTGGAAAGGGAGGAGTGCATGGAAACTTAGGGGAGCCACAAAAGGCAGAGGTCTGGAGGCGCGCGAGTGCAAGTGCTCACACAGAGGACTGATGGCTAATTGTGCAGCTAGTGGGAGGAAGACAGAACCTCACAACTGCACTGAAATCTACTTCCTACTACACTGAACCCCATTTCGTGCGAGACCCTGGGGACCCAGACTCATACAGGTCCCCGGAGCACACGGAAACTCAGGGAAGCCAGAAAGGTAGAGGTCAGGAGGCACATGAGCACTAGTGCATGCAGAGAGGGCTGCAGCCATTACTCAGGGACACTGAAACCCAGGGGCCGTGTAGGACAGGGATGACAGGAAGTCAAGGCTGTCTGCTCAGCCCTAAGACTTTGCTCTATCCAAACTAAACATAGAGGCTTTTGCAATTTTGCAAGTCTTGACTCCAGCACAAGAGTTCTCCCTGTGTAGACACAGTTGATCCTCAAAACCAATTGGCTTGGAGGTCAATTTCCCCCAGTGATATCAACAACAATCAAGACTTAACTACAACAATGCTGTACACACAGTCCACTCAGCTGTGCACCAAGAGAGTCCAACTCAGGTAACTGGGGAGGTGGAGCTACTGGGCCATAGAAGACACCTAGCACACAAAGCTACTCTACCAACTCAGGGAAGCAGTGAAATGCAGAGACAAAGGAACATATCACACACACACAAAAAAAAAAAAAAAAATGGAGGAAAACAAACAACTGGATATAGAATTCAAACCATGGTTATAAGGTTTTTCAAGAATTTCCTATAAAGTGTGGATAAATTTAGCAAGACCCAAGAGGAGATGAAAAAGGCCCAACTAGAAATTAAACATACACTGACTGAAATAAAAAAGTGTTATACAGAGACCTAACAGCAGACTAGAGGAATATAAGAATCAAGTCAAAGATTTGAAATACAAAGGAGCAAAAAACACTCCACTGGAAAAGCAAAAAAGAAAAAAGAATAAAAGATGTGAAGATAGTGTAAAGAGCCTCTGGGACAACTTCAAGCATACCAACATCAGAATTTTGGGGGTGCCAGAAGAAGAGAGAGAGCAAGGTACTGAAAACCTATTTGAAGAAATAATGACTGAAAACTTCCCCCACCTGGTGAAAGAAATAGAATTATAAGTCCAGGAAGCACACAGAACCCCAAACAAAAGGAATGCAAAGAGGACCACACCAAGACACTTCATCATTAAAATGCCAAGAGCAAAAGACAAAGAGAGAATATTAAAAGCAGCAAGAGAAAAACAGTTAATTACCTACAAGGGAGCATCCATATGATTGTCAGCTGATTTCTCAACAGAAACTATGCAGGCCAGAAGGGAGTGGCAAGAAATATTCAATGTGATGAATAGCAAGAACCTACTCTACCCAGCAAAGGTATCATTCAGAATTGAAGGGCAGAATAAGAGCTTCACAGATAAGAAAAAACTAAAGGAGTTCATCAACACCAAACCAGTATTATATAAAATGCTGAAAGGTACTCTTTAAGAAGAGGAAGAAGAAGAAAAAGGTAAAGAGAAAAATTAGGAACAACAAATTCATATCTATCAACAAGTGAATCTCAAAATCAAGTGAATTAAAAACCTGATGACAGAATAAACTGGTGAATATAATAGAATCAGGGACATAGAAAGGGAGTGGATTGACAATTCTCAGGGGGAAAGGGGTGAGGGAGGTTCAAGGAGAGACTGGACAAAAATCATACACCTATGGATGAGGACAATGTAGGGGGGGCGAGGGGGAGAGGGGAGAGGGATAGATGTGAGCCAGGTGGAGGGGAGCTATGGGGGAAAAAGAGGAACAATTGTAATAATCTGAACAATGAAGATTTATCATATGAAAATAAAAACATAAAAAGGAGTCAAAATGATGAGAAAAAATAATAGAAATGAATTTCTAGTCAGAAACAGGCAACATATACATCCTTGAAATTTCTAGCTAAAATAAAAGTTCAATAGAATAACAATATATATTTGAAGCTATATTTAAAAAAGTTTCCCAAAATATTAGAAGATAAATACTTTCAGGGAAATTTGTTCCACAACAGTCAACATCATGAAATAGCCTGTTTTCAAATAATCCTTAGGAATGTAGACAAAATATATGAGTAGTGGTGTGTGGGGTTATTTAGTGGCTGCTAAAGTTTAAACAAAAATCATCACTGATAATAATGAAAATAACAATGAACTGTTATCTCAAATATCAGCACCTGAACTTAGGATAAAAAATCTTTTGCCAAACCCATGGTAAGGACAATCAAGTAATAGAGAGGATATGTCAGTATTTTTCAAACATTATCAGTATTTTTAAAATAGTGTCACACAACAATATCTTTCATTTATTTATTTCCACTCATTTTTCTTTGGGTGCTTTAAAATTCTCAATTTTCCTTGTTTTCTGAACTTTCTAATGTATTTCAGATCAATTTTATAGATATTTGTCATTTTATTTATGTTTAAAGATATGAATGGTGAGTTTAAAATGGTTATGTTTCAAGATTTAATTTTGTGTCAATTGTTAGAACTCAAGCACATTTTTCTAGCATAATAATATTATTCCTTTCACTACCTTAGTAAAAGGAAGTGTCAATGTATCATGTGTGAAAATAAATTCATGAAAAGACTGAATGCATAAAGATTGAAGAAAGTTTTCATTGCACATTTTATTCCCTACATGTCATAGTCAATAATTTAAATATCTGTTCTTCTCTATTAAATGTTTAAGTTCTTTCCAATTGGAGCTGTGTGGTTTTTGTGTTGTTGTTGTTTTTTCTGTTTTTATATCACCCACCCTAATGCTTAGGAAATTTCTTCTGCTCAGAATAGGCCTTCAATAAATTTTTCCTGGATGTCAAGGTAAATAGCTCTATGAATATAGGGCATCCTCAAAAAATGTATACACACTTGAACAGCTGATAGCTCAATTTTGAAAATGAAATGTATTTTAATAAACACTGCCTTTATTCAAAATATGCACATACATCTTTTGACCCTATCTCTTATGGCCAGTAATGTAGAAAGTGAAAAATAGAGTTTAGTCCTTGCATATTCTGTCTGTCATCCTCTCATTAGCAAAAGAAAGAAGAAATTAGGTCTTCGAAATAGGAGAATTTCGATGCCATTCTCTTTTTCTCCTCCACATCTGCGGTGCTAGGAAACACAGAACCATTTGACTGCATAGATAACAAGACCCTGTTCATGGTGCAGGTGACCAAACACTTGTACATAAACAGGAGTGGGGAAAAAAAAGCTCCTGTATTAATATAACTTTATAAACTTTTTTTATAAAGTTTATAAGGTTACTGAATTAAAAACAAACAAATATTTTTATGTGTTTCAATCCCTTGAGAGTCATTAAATAAATTCTCCAGCCCATAGAAATGGGGCCATCTAGCGATCAGAATATACTAACACCCTTTAAATTTGTAGTTTCAATACATTTCACATTTAAAAGACCTCTGTAGTGCCTTGCATCCATCCCTGGAAGCAGTGTAATTAAATCTTAGAAGTTTGACTATCTATGGATCAAGATTTTTAAAACTCTGTCACCCAAGTTTCTCTAGTCCTTATACATGAAGGAACAGAAATGATAATTCAAATGGTCTGCTTTCCTTGCATATGTAACAACTTATCCTTCCATCAGTGCCCCTCAAGCCTTTTAATTTCGGGATGTCTAATATTTCTACAAACAAGTCCTATCCCAGCAGTGACACTGCTGGCTCTCCTGGCCCTGTCTCCTCCAACTCCTAACCCATCATAGACTCTGAAGCTTCCCTCTGCTCTGCCCAGAATGGCTACTAACAAATTTAGCAGCAACCTCTTAGCTTAAGAGCAGCACTAGCTCTTCTATTTCCTGTGGTGTGTCATACTGTCCATCCAGAGCCCTAAGCGTTGCTGCCTCTTCCCTCATCCCTCCAATTCTTCTTCCCCTGCCATCTACCATCTTCTTTTCACCAGACTAGAAGCCAACCCACAGTATCTAGCAGAGGACAGACACCACACTGTCACTCTGCCTTCCTGTTCTTACCCAAATATTCAAAACTCACCCTGTGTGTTAGTTTCCATTACTGCTGAAACAAAATGCTTCAGATATGGTGGCTTGAAACAGCTCGAATTATCTTAAAGTTCTTAAGGCCAGAAATCTAAAATTTCTGGGATACATCAAAGCTTCTGCAGGCCTGGTTTCTTCTGGAGGCTCTAGGGGAGAATCGTTTCCTTACTTTTTCCAGGTTCTGGAGGCTGCGGGCTTACTTTGGCCTGTGGCCCCTTCATCTGTCTTCAAAGACAGCAGTTCAATATCTTCTCTTCTCTCTGATTCTATTCTTACAACTTCTGGTTCAGATTCTGAAACAACTGCCTTCTTCTGATAAGGACTCTGATTGATTAGCACCACCTGAATAATCAGGGCAATCTCATCTCAAGACACTTAATTTAATTTCAGCTGCAAAGCTCCTTTTACCACAAAACATTGTCATGGGTTCTAGGGATTAGGATTTGGACATCTTTGGGGAGCTGCTATTCAGCCAGCTCTGTATCCTCCATCAGCAAAACACAAATGCCAGGAAGATTTGAAGATGGCAGCATAGGCAAAGGCCTGTACTTGCCACCTTTCACAGCCAAATCAAAATTACAACTAAAATACAGAATAACTATCATCCAGAATGGCTGGAAAGCTGGCTGAATGGAAATCCTACAATTAGAGAAGTAAAGAAGAAAGCACACTGAGATTGGTAGGAGATACGGAAACAAGGAACTGGCTGGTCTGGCACTGCATGTACCCCCTTTTTTAATCAGAAGGGAGATTGTCTCTGCAGAGGCCACTTGGAGGAGCAAGGAGTCCCAACCCACACCAGACCCCCAGCCCAGGGTCTCAGAACTGGAAAAAGAAGTCGCTTCAGGCAGTAAGAATTACAGGCTGTAAAATCCAGTGCAGATTGGGGCTCAGTGACACAGAGGTTGCTAAAGACCCAGATCTTCCACTTAAAAGGCCAGCACCACAAACTGAACTTACAAGGTCCTGCTTCCTCTGAGCTCTGGCACCAGGGGGAGGCTTTGGATAATTGATTGTCTGGCATTGGGCAGGAATGCAAGGGATGCTTTCTCCCAGATGGAGGTGCTTATAGGGATCCTTGTTCCTATGCTGCGACTTCCCTGGTCACAGGAATGACTAGCAGCCATTTCTGTTTGCTCCCTAAGACCTCACATCACCTAATGTATAACCCTACCTAAGCTGAATACAGTGGCTTTTGCAAATGAATGGCCTGTCCTGGCTCACACTAAAATCTCTCAAACGGGCTGTAGCTGGGTCAGAAAGTCTCAAACCTATCAATAAGAGGCCCAAGACCCAGTACTAGCACCAACCTACCTTGCTTCATAGCTGTGCCTCATCTGACACTTCCAAACCCAATACAAAGAGTAGGAATCTGCAGATTTCTCTGTAACTTCTACTGACTTTGCACCTCCTTGGAGATCTAAGAGCCAGTACCTAGTGGTCACAGTGAGACCATCCAGATTACAATTCTTCAAATCCATAAGAGACACAGTCAGGGGGCAGACTCAGTGAGTGCCAAAGCCCCACTGAAGCAAGTCTTACCCCATAAAAGTGTGCCCAGCACAGAAGTTCTCCCAGCATAGACACAACTAATCCTCACAGCCAATTGGCCTGGAGGTCAATTTCTCTCAGTAATATAAACATCAATCAAGGCTTAACTACAACAACACTGTGCACACAGCCCACCAAAAGGTGTACCAAGAGTGTCCACCTCAGGTAATTAGGGAGGCTGAGCCACTGGGGCCTTTGGGACACCTAGCACACAAAGCCACTCTATCACCACAGGAAAGCAGCCAAAATGTGGAAACAAAGAAACATGTCACAAATGAAAGAAATGCAGGAAAGCAAATGACTGGATATAGAGTTCAAAACCATAGTTTTAAGGTTCCTCAAGAATCTTCTAGCCAAATCCAGTTTGTCTCAGTGGATAGAGCATCGGTCTGCAGACTGAAGGGTACCAGGTTCAATTCCAGTCAGGGGCATATACTTTGATTGCGGACACATCTCCAGCAGGGGGTGTGCAGGAGGCAGCTGATTAATGTCTCTCTCTCATCGATATTTCAAGCTTACTATCCCTCTCCTTTCCTCTCTGTAAGAAAAAATAAAAGAATATTCTAGAAACATCTGAGAAATTGAGTGAGACAGTCAAGGATATAAAATAAAAAACCAACTAGAAATTAAGTATATAGTGACTGAAAGAAAGAATAAAATACAGAGATCCAACAGCAGACTAGAGGATTGCACGAATCAAGTCAAAGATTTGAAATGCAAAAAACCAAAAGACATCCAACCAGAAAAGAAAAAAGAAAAAAGAATCCAAATATATGAAGATAGTGTAAGGAGCCACTGGGACAACTTCAAGCGTACCAACATCAGAATTGTGTGGGTGCCAGAAGAAGAGAGAGAGCAAGATACTGAAAACCTATTTGAAGAAATAGTGATAGAAGACTTCCCCCACCTGGTGAAAGAAATAGAATTATAAGTCCAGGAAGCACAGAGAACCCCAAACAAAAGGAATCCAAAGAGGACCACACCAAGACACATCATCATTAAAATGCCAAGAGCAAAAGACAAAGAGAGAATATTAAAAGCAGCAAGAGAAAAACAGTTAATTACCTACAAGGGAGCACCCATATGATTGTCAGCTGCTTTCTCAACAGAAACTATGCAGGCCTAAAGGGAGTGGCAAGAAATATTCAAAGTGATGAATAGCAAGAACCTACAACCAAGATTACTCTACCAGCAAAGCTATCATTCAGAATTGAAGGGCAGATAAAGAACTTCATAGATAAGAAAAAACTAAAGGAGTTCATCAACACCAAACCAGTATTATATGAAATGTTGAAAGATATTCTTTAAGAAGAGGAAGAAGAAAAAGGTAGAGATAAAAATTATGAACAACAATTATCTATCAACAAGTAAATCTAAAAATCAACTGAATTAAAAATCTGATGAACAGAATAAACTGGTGAATATAATAAAATTAGGGGCATAGAAAGGGAGTGGACTGATAATTCTCAGGGGGGAAGAGGTGAGGGGGGTGTAGGGAGAGACTGGACAAAAATCATACACCTATGGATGAGGACAATGGGGGGGAGGTAAGGTAGAGGGGAGCAATGGGAGAATAAAGAGGAACAATTGTAATAATCTGAACAATAAAGATATAAATAAACAAACAAACAAACAAATAAAATTGTTATCAGCAAGAGTTTGGTAGGGAGAAGCAGATAAGGTTCCAGTGATTCCTTCAAATCTTGCAGATATCTGAGCTTACACTGGAGCAGTTCCCTGCAAAGTAACTCTTCTCTTACTTGCTCCATGCAACTTTCTTTTCTACAGTTTCTTTCCAATCTGCTTTTTTGGAATAAGTTTCTTAGCATTAAACATATCCATGTTTTTTAAAATCATGTATCCTGATACAATTTTTTTTAAAAAAAATGAAACGAAAGTGACAGTATGTCACTTCAGAGACTGTGTCTTTAAAAGGTACTGAGCTTTCATCTTGTTTGTTTTGTTTCTCACTTTTTATTCAATCACTTGTTTGGGGGACACCAGCTGCCATATTGTGAGCTGCCCAATAAAGAGTCCAGGGAGTAAAGAGCTGAGGAGGCCTCTGGCCAATAGCAGCAAGGAACAGACTGCTAACAGCCATGTGGGTGAGCTATCTTAGAATTGGATTCTCCAGCTCCAGCCAATCTCTTGAGATAATTGGAGTCCCCGTTGAGAGTAGGAATGAAATCTCATGAGAAACCCTAGCCAGAATCATCCATCTAAGTTATTCTCTGACCCTTAGAAACTGTGAGGTATGTTTGTTTGAAGCTGCTAAATTTTAGGTTAATGAATTATGTAGCAATAGATAATTTATACATAACTAGTAACAGTTGCCAACACATTTATATGGCATTGAATCTTAATTTGCAATCAAAGGAAGATAACTACTACATTGCAATATAGCAATTTCATTTCTAGAAATCTGTTCCAGGAGCTTTCGCCTATGTCATTAAGAATTTATACATAAAGTTAACAGGGATTATTACCTTGCATTAAAATGTTCAGCAAATAAATATGGTCTGTTAAGTTCAAGTAATTTTAAACAACTTTTAACAATAAGTTGGAAGACTTTGAAATTATACAAACGACAACAGAATATAAAATTGCATATATAATGCACATACAATCCTAAAAATCTATTCATTAAAAAACTAGTAAGAAAGTCTTAGTTTAACTCAAGAGATAGAAGTGATGCTTTTAGTGTCTATTGCGAGGGTCCCACGTCCCGCATGGTTCAGGATTTAGGTTCAGGGTTCAGGTTCGGGATCTGGAGGAGGCCACACACAAATGAAAGAGACAAGACAAGACATAATAATTTGGAAATTGGGGGCCAGGCGGTAGCTCAAGGAAGGACTCTGCTTTGCTCTAGCCTTGCTATCCCTTTTATTCAGGTTTGGGACACACTCATAGCCCTTAGGCAGGCAATTCCAGTCATAGCTCAGTAAGAGCCTATCAGCAAGGATTTACAGAAAACTAAAAGTTGGAAGTTGCTTTAGCTACCTTTGTCTTAGTCAGACAGTGGGTGTAGGTCTCAAGGTCTCCAGCCTTCTGGGTTCCTTGTCCACACCTCTTTGCTAGAGAAGACAACGGGTAGCTTCCCGAATCTCCCCCTATTTCTTTTCCTTAAAAAATCTGTTAAAGTGAATGTCACCTGAAGGGTGCGAGTCCTTTTAAGACTCTTCATTCTGAATCTGCAGACTAGAAATAAACATATGAGAACAAAAATGAGACAAGCAATAGTAGTGTTGCTGAGCTTCTCAGCATGACCACTATTGCTTGTCTTATAAATGAATCAGTCTGTAGTAAGTTTCCTTCTGGGCCAACAGTTTTTTAAGTCCCAATTTCAATGTCTAACAGTTCCTTATGTGTGCATGCCAGCAATCATATGCTAGTTCTGGATGTTGGGCAAACAATGGCAATGCAGGTCCGATCTTCTCTGGCTTGGTCCTGGCTAACCTGCAGCGACGCACAGCTGCTGACTGCTAGTATGGCAAGGCATTTTCACCATCTTCCATTTCTGGACTGTTTTCTCCTCTTATCTTCTTGGCTGGAGCAATCTGATCAGTTTCTCTCTGGGATCCGTTGTTGCAGGAATCCACCCAGACTTGGAGGAGTTTTCTGGAAATATACAAACTCATTCAAACATATTCTCTACTAAAGGTTAATAAAGGAATCTTTTCTATAAACCAGACTTGGGATCCTTCCTTTTCATTGTGCCCAAACCATTTTCCTTTGGCTTATTTTGACACCGTGTGTGTTTTCATGGGTGTCTTGTCTTCAGCATTACAAGTGAAAAATAACTTTTAAAGTAAAAAGCTTTCTTGATGTGATTTACTCACAGGGGATTATATTCCACTATCCCCTTTCCTTTTTTTATTTAAATACAGTGGTACCTCGAGATATGAGTTTAATTCGTTCCGTAACCTTGAGGCATGGGAAACTATGAGATGTTCGAGTCGAGGTAAACTGGTGGGTAGTGTGCAGCCGACCGATCCTCGAGATTACTCTTATCTCAAATGTTGCTCGTATTTCAAAGCAAAAATCGCTTGCTCACGGCTCGTATCTCAAAAATCTCGTATGTTAGGGCACTCGTATCTCGAAGTACCACTGTAATAATTAAAAGGCTTTTGGAAATTTTGCAATTCAGTCTTTTTTAAAAATATATATATTTTATCAATTTTTTACAGAGGTGAAGGAAGAGGGATAGAGAGTTAGAAACATCAATGAAAGAGAAACATCGGATCAGCTGCCTCCTGCACACCCCCTACTGGGAATGTGCCCACATCCAAGGTATATGCCCTTGATTGGAATCAAACCTGGGACCTTTCAGTCTGCAGGCCGTCGCTCTATCAACTGAGCCAATCTGGTTTTGGCTGCAATGCAGTCTTGATAACTTTTTCATTTTAATTTTATTTACAGAAATATGACTGTTTTGGATTCATTGCATGTTAATCAGTTTTTGAACTATGTGATAAAAAATTAGTTAATGCTTCAGGAACAGTTTCCTGCCCAGTACAACAAAGTTTTTATGAATATTCATTTGTTTTAATTAGCCAACTTAAATCAATCTGAAATAAGGTTTATTTTTTAACTTTACTTGTCCTAGGTTATGGACAGTAAATGACATAACCTAATACATTGACTTTTTAATTACTGTTTCCCAGACATTTGAAGGAAATCTCTTTATTTTCTTCCAGAATAATTTCCAGGTCAGCTTTTAGACAGTTTCTTTTTTTTTTTTTTTCTTTTTTATACTAAGCAATCTACAGGGCTGCTGCTTGGATACTGAGTCATATGCAGCTGAATAGCTAGAGTACAAAACTCTCTTTACATTATATTGACTATTTATTATCAGATTTAAGGCTTGAATAATTTTCAGTTTACCCTGTAAATATTAGTGGAAGTGATTTCAAAATTGTTCAATTTCTCTAACCTGGCCCTCCCATCCTCTGAATTCAGATCTCATCTGGGTTCCACACCTGGGAGAGCATCCCTGGCCCATCTGTCTGTATCCCTGTTGGGGCCTGGGTCTGGAGCCATTTCCAAGCTTGTTATTATTCTCATGTGCTCCTCAGTGTTAAAAAGCATGAGAAGAAGTTGTTTGCAGCCGACCCAGGTGGGCTTAAAAAGTTTACTAGAAGGTCAACTGTGGCTTGGGGTTTTTTGGAATAAGCTTTCAATTTAAGAGATTGATCATAGTAAAAGATTGGTAATAAAAGACCGATCCCCCTCTTGTGGGGTCCCATTTTCTCCAATTATATGAGGACCCACATTTCTTGGAGAGGCATCTGGAAAGCCAGGAATGGTTTGGTCACTGATCAGTTGAGCACAAATGTCATCCAACTGGCTCTGGAGAGTCCTTTGTAGGGAGATGGAACAAGGTGGTATATATAACTTCCTTGGCTAGCCAAGGGGCACTGGATACTGCTTGAGGCATGTATGGAGGTGGTAGAACTGGCGAGACTCCCTCAGGGGATTCCTGCAGAATAGGAGGCTCATTCTCCTTCTGCAGGGCCTGCCCTTTTTACTTACATACACAAAACTGGATCCAAAGTGACTTAAGCTCTGCTATTTCTAGCTACTGGGTCAATATAAGGGAACTGGTCAGGATGACCTGGGTCTCCTGTCATAATTCTGTGAACATTTCTGATTATAGAGACATCCAATGTGCCCTCTGCTGGCCATCCTACTCCAACAGATGGCCAGTCTATTTCACACATCTTTTATTTTTCTTTTTTCTTTCTTTTTTTTTTTTTAACTCTCAGGGGATTCATTTTACTCCATAGTCCCCAATAAAACCCTTTTTAAAATTCCTTAACTTATATTCTAAGACAGTAGAGTTTGTGGAAGAGCTATTGCCCATGTTGCATGGAGGGACAAGGTTTCCTCTCTTTAAAAAAATACCTGAATAAAAGAATTAATCAAAATAAGGCTTATTCTTTGTATTTTTATTTATTTATTTTTAATTTGTTTAGATGTTATCATTTTTTAAATTTTTTATTAATGTATTACACGATTACACGTATAGGTATCTTCCCATTGCCCCCCACCACCACCCCGCCACCAAGGCTTGTTTTTCTAACTTCATTTGTCCTTCGATATGGACAGCAAATGACACTAATCAGATTTCAAATTTCAATTATCAGTCTTCCTGAGTATATTGACATAAGATATTTAACCCCTTTTTAGGGAGGCAAAGTGCAAATCATTTACTCCCAAGTGTCCTTGGTTTAGAAAAGACAGGATTATATAATATGGTGCTAAAGTCCTTGATTTAGGGAAGGCAGGATTTACAGGATTAAGATAGGATTTTCAAGATGTCTTAAAACAGGATTTAAGACAGGATTAAATAACTAAAATTCCTCAGATTAGCAATACATTCATAATTTTTAAGAGACAAAAAAAAGAAATTTATTTTTTAAAATTAAATCTTAATTGTTCAGATTATTACAATTGTTCATCTTTTTTTCCCCTCATAACTCCTCTCCACCTGGTTCCTTCCCCAACTTCTGCCCTTACCTTCCCCGCATTATCCTCATCAATAGGTGTATGATTGTTGTCCAGCCTTTTCCCAAACCCCCAACACCCTTCCCCCCAACCCCCCCCCCCGAAAATTGTCAGTGGACTCCCTTTCTATGCCCCTAATTCTATTATAGTCACCAGTTTATTCTGTTCATCAGATTTTTATTTCACTTTTTTAGATTCACTTGTTGATAGATATGTATTTGTTGTTCCTAATTTTTACCTTTACTGATTTCTTCTTCCTCCTCTTCTTATAATACTGGTTTGGTGTTGATGAACTCCTTTAGTTTTTTTCTTATCTGTGAAGCTCTTTATCTGCCCTTCAATTCTGAATGATAGCTTTGCTGGGTAGAATATTCTTGGTTGTAGGTTCCTGCTATTCATCAGTTTGAATATTTCTTGACACTCCCTTCTGGCCTGCATAGTTTCTGTTGAGAAATCAGCTAACAATCATATGGTTGCTTCCTTGTAGGTAATTAACTGTTTTTCTCTTGCTCTTTTAATATTCTCTCTTTGTCTTTTGCTCTTGGCATTTTAATGATGATGTGTCTTGGTGTGGTCCTCTTTGGATTCCTTTTGTTTGGGGTTCTGTGCTCTTCCTGGACTTGTAACTCTATTTCTTTCACCAGGTGGGGAAGTTTTCAGTCATTATTTCTTCAAATACGTTTTCAGTATCTTGCTTGCTCTCTTCTTCTGGCACCCCCACAATTCTGATGTTGGCACACTTGAAGTTGTCCCAGAGGCTCCTTACACTATCTTCACATTTTTTTATTCTTTTTTCTTTTCCAGTGGAGTCTTTTTTGCTTCTTTGTATTTCAAATCTTTGACTTGATTCTTGCATTCCTTTAGTCTGCTGTTAGGTTTCTGTATAATATTTTTTATTTCAGTCAGTGTATGTTTAATTTCTAATTGGTCCTTTTTCATCTCTAGTTGGTCCTGTTTCATCTCCTCTTGGGTCTCCCTAAATTTATCCATTTTTTATAGGAAATTCTTTAAAAACCTTATAACCCTGGTTTTAAACTCTATAACCAGTTGTTTGTTTTCCTCGATTTCTTTTGTTTGTGATCTGTCCTTTTGTCTCCACATATTTCACTGCTTCCCTGAGTTGGTAGAGTAGTTTTGTGTGCTAGGTGTTCTATGGGGCCCAGTAGCTCCACTCCCCAGTTACGTGAGGTGGACACTATTGATGCACCTCTTTGTAAACTGTGTATACAGTCTTATTGTAGTTAATTCTTGATTGTTGTTGGTATTACTGGGGGAAATTGACCTGTGAGGATCAGCTTGTCTCTTCCTGGAGAACTTCTGTGCTGGACTCAGCCTTAAGACTTGCAAGATTACAACAGCCTCTGTTCTGGGCTTCGATGTGGTGAAGCCTCAGGGCTGAGCAGACAGCCTTGGCTTCCTGTCAGCCCTACCTAACATGGCAACCCCTGGGTTTCAGTGCCTCTGGGTAATCTCTGCAGCCCTCTCTGTGTGCATGTGTGCTTACCTCCAGACTTCTGCTTTTTGTATGCGTGAGAGCCTCAAGACCTCTGTCTTTCTAGTTCCCCTGAGTTTCCATGCACTCTAGGGACCCATATGAGTCTAGGTCCCAGGGTCTTGCCCGAAACTGGGAGTCAGTGCAGTCAGACCTGGATTTCAGTGCTGTTGGGAGGTTCTGTTTTCCTCCCACTAGAGAAAGCCAGTGGCACAATCAGCAGTCAGCATCCTGTGTGCGCACTTTCGCACACACCCAGACCTTTGTCTTTCGCAGCTCCCCTAAGTTTCCCTGCACTTTTTCCTTTTCACAACAGTCCAGACCCCCCTTTATGAGTCTCGCCTGGAACTAGGGTTCAGTCCAGTCAGACATGGGATTCAGTGCAGTCAGGATTTTCCATCTCCCTCCCGATAGAGGAAGCCAGCCAGACCATCCTCCGCCTATCTCCTTCATGAGCATATCTCTGTACCTCAGCTTTTTACATCTCCTCTGAGTCTTCGTGAGTCCCTCTCTCTACTTCTAGTTGTAGAATTTCCACTCAGCCAGCTTTCCTATGGTTCTGTATGGTGTCTGTTCTATCTTTTAGTTGTAGTTTTGAAATTGTTGTGTGAGGCAGCAGTTTAGGTGTTCGCCTATGCGGCCATCTTGGTTTCTCTCAGAAACAGAAATTTCACTAGCTAAACAATTTAAACAAACAACAAATAGACATATTTAAACAATAATGACAGATAACATTCCCCAGTAAAAACTGAATACGTCAAAAATGTGGGAGAGGTATAGAAGGGTTTTAAAAAAATAAAACATAAACAAACAAACATAACAACTCTTTTACACCAGCATGTGCCACATTTATACCACAGAATACCCTTAATTAACATAATCAGTTTCCATTGCACAGAGATACAGAACAAGTCCCTGAACAGATGCAGTAGAAAACTGCCTGAGAACACTTCTCTTCTACCTTTTTAAAAGGCAGGCCAGACTCAGACCTTAGCCAGTCTGACTTTTGACTCCCCTTCCTGGAAGTCCCAGAGACAGTGAATACCATCTAGAAGCCATTCTTCCAGATGATCTGAGCTAGCCTGAGGTAAATAATTACCTAGGTAGGGGCTAGATACCTCTTCATTCCATAGGACAGGTCAGAACTCAGACCCGTTTCCCCCGGGAAAAACTTACAGTTTCAGACATCTGATTTTGACTTCTCTCCTGGGAAGTCTTAGAAAGGTGTCTCCTGCCTCTTTTGGGTCTGCCAGAGTGTGGAGTCGCAGCAGTCTCTCCAGACCCCATGAGTTCATGAGCCAGCAAATGTGCCAGTGGCACATCATCCTTGGGCCCCAGAGCCCGAAGCAAGTGCCTGGGAGTCCTCTCTCATCAGCAGGGGCCTAAGAGCCAGATCAGCTGATGTTTCTCAGATAATGCACCAAATGTTGTGGCAGAATGCACTCGAGAACAATCAGCCAGCCAAAAAAGACCAGAAAAGCCGCAAATACCTTTACATCTACCCCAGAATTCCAAAATTTCAACCTTACACAGCAAAATCACAAAACAAACAAAGCTCCTAGTACAAAAATATAGTCAGAAATTTTTATCAACTATCCTTCCATGATAGAAAGTAAATGTCTCTGAAAAACTAACTCAACAATGCTGCTTGAGACTTTTGCAGACCAACACAGGTTCAGCATTCAGCAAATCAAATGTTTTAACCAGATGAGCAAACAGAAAATCAAAGTAGCTTTTGATTTCACAGACTGGTTAATCAGCAGATAATTATGCCAAGACAGACAAACAATCATACTCACACTCTAGACTAGCACAGAATGGAGCTGTGCAGATAATGCCCAACTCCGCAGATGGGCATGGGGGCACTCCTGGCACCCATGCCACAGAACAGAATTCTCTACTGACGTCTCGGTGAGAATCTACTGGAAGAGTTAAGACTGCATCCAGCCTCCCCTCTCAGTAGCAAATTGGCTAGTCCCACACACAAACAAATAGAAGAGTGAACCCATAACTTCTTAATCAAATCTGAATTCACTCACCTCTGGAGTCCTGATTCCTGATTTACCTGACAAAATCCCATGACTCCCAGGGAGGTAACCAAGCTCCCCCTGCCACTCACTTGGAGTGGGCCTGACTGACTGAGGCTCCTACCTTACCAATTCTGTCAACAAGGTCAAGAGGCGTCCGTCCACTTTCTACAGATGCCTGCCAGGTCCTGGGCTGAGGCCTGGGAGCACCTGGAGGATCCCTCCACCCCCAGCACACACCTTCCAAAGGCCTATCCCGAACCCCCAGGCTCCAAACCCGGTCTACTCACCAGAGGCAAGAGCCAAACATGGTTAGCTTCCCAGCCAATGCATCAAATGTTGTAGAAGACCAAAGAAATACCAAGTATGCTTCTTAGAGAAAGGGAGCTACCCTGTTTATTAACATAGTAGACTCCAGGAATAATTTCCAAATTAGAATGAAGAAACATGCAGAGGGCTTCACTTAAAACCTTCTGGGGTCTTTGTCTTGCAGATATGCTTCCCCCTCCTTTCGTGGGCTTACAGGAAGGCTCCCAGGTGTTGGGGGTCGCCAGGCCATATCAGATGATCTGTCCGGGGGGCAGCAATAATGACCCTCCCCTCCAGGGCAGTGTATTGTTCACAGTTTTTATGGCCTGACCTGCCTTGCAATTTTAGTTTCCTCTTCAACATGATCCCCTTTCCACTGTTTCTATTCATATTAAACTAATCTACATATTAGCAGAAGGAAGAATTCTAGAAGCCAATGTAACCACAGAGGCATAGATTGGAATATTCCAACCACAAGCCAAGAATGCCAGCTGCCACCAGAAGCTAGAAGAAGCAAGGAATAAATTCTCCCATAGAGCCTTCAGAGGAAGATGGCCGATTTTAGCCCAGTGACACTGATTTTGAACCTCTGGCCTTTAGAACTGTGACAGAATATATCTCTGTTGTTTTAAGCCACCAAGTTAGTGGTAATTTGTTATAGCATTCATATGAAACTAACACACTAACATTTTCTTGAGGATTTTATGTCTTCATAGGGCATATTGATTTGTCATTTTCTTGAGGTAGCTGTGTCTGATTTTGGTAATGGATAATACTGGCCATAAAACCCACATACCTGAACTTGTGCCCATAAAATTCATGTTCTCTTCTGTTCCTAGCCAAAGCCAGTCCTTCCACCTAAGATTAGACTGCCTCCTTGTAGTCTACTCAAGGAAATTTCTTCAGCAATTCTTTCCTCTACATCATTATTTTTTTCCCTTTTTACTTTTCATTGCTACCACATAGAGATGCTATTACTTCCCATTTTTTAATTTAAAAATAAAATAAAACATCTTCTGACCCCATTTAACCCTTCAACTATTGCCTCTTTCCTTTTGGTTCCTTACACAACTCTTTATTTAGTTGCCTATACTCACAATCTCCACATTCCCTTGTCCCATTCCTTCCTTAATCCACTCCAGTCAGGGTTTTATCATCACCAACCAATGGACCTGCTTTCTTTAAGATCACTAGTGACTCGACATTGCTAAACACCATTGTTTCTTTTTATATTATTATCATAGCATTTGATATAATTGATCACTTTCTCCTTCTACACTTTCAAGAGATAGAATGGTAGCTCCCACACAGGCTACATTCTATCTCAGTATCTTTTGCTGTGTCCTTTTCATTACCTTAACCACTACACTGAGTGGCCAGATTATTATGATCTTTGAATATATATTAGAGGCCTGGTGCATGAATTCATGCATGGGTGGGAGTCCGGCCAGCCTGGCCAGAGGGAGGGACATGGGCAGTTGAACAGCCTGAGTGCTGGTCAAACTTTTGGTTGAGGGGACAATTTGCATATTAGCCTTTTATTATATAGGATATACACTAAGTGGACAGATTATTATGTGTTCAGAAATCATAATAATCTGGCCTCTCAGTGTATATGGTAGTGGGCCCAGGACTCAGATTGTGGACTTTTCCATTAATGTTTTCATTGTAGCTACTAAACAGTATTTTCTCTTTTCTATATACATTTCCCTGACTACATGTCATCTAGTATTATGATTTTGAATACTATCTATATGCCAATGATTCCAAAGTTATATTTCTATTCAAAATTTCCCATGAAATCCAGACCAATGTATTTAATAGCACACTTTCATATTTCTTTTGATGTTTAATAGGTATTTCATATATGACATTGTATATAAAACAGAATTCTGAATTCTGCCCCCAAACTCAGTTGATAGCAGCTCCCTCCTACTAATGCTCAGGTCAAAGATCCTGCTGTCACTCATCTCTCTCTCTTTTTTTTTTTACTCCCCTCATCTAGTTGGTATATTTCCAGTGTCCAAAAATATACGTGACACACAGTAGGCCTGCAATAATAATTTGTTGAAAGAACAAATGAATTATGTCATATAACTACTCTCTATAATTTCCTGACCATGGTTGACCCATATTATGTAAACTTGATATCATCTGGCCCATGTGTTCCTCTCTATTCTCATATTTTGCCACTAACCAACAAGAATCATATGCTCCAAGTGTAGTGATCTGCTTCATATTTATTATGTTGTATCATTCCATTGTGCATTTCTCAATAGTGTTTTCTCAGCCTAGAACATTCCTGCATGATAACAGTATTTCAGGAGTCATGTCAGCCAACAAAAATCTTATTCTAGCCTAAATACCTCCCCTGGTGCTTGCTTACCTCAGCACACATAAACTCTATCACATCACAAACCACACTCTACTGAAGTTTGCCTGTATCCCCTTCAGAACTCTGAGCTCTGTCTTGCTAATATTCAGTGGTTCTCAACCTTCCTAATGCTGCGACCCTTTAAGACAGCTCCTCATGTGGTGGTGACCCCCAACCATAAAATTATTTCCATTGCTACTTCATAACTGTAATTTTGCTACTGTTATGAACTGTAATGTAAATATCTGATATGCAGGATGTATTTTCGTTGTTACAAATTGAACATGATTAAAGCATAGTGATTAATCACAAAAATAATATGTAATTATATATTGTGAAATATTTATTTCTAATTACAAATAAATGAATTTTTTTGTTTTGAATCATGGTGTAGCATGGGTAACAGTCTTTATATGACAACAGTAAACTACATTGCTACACTTTGCTACACTGAGGAGCCATCTGTTGGTTCCGAAGGCCATAGGAAATATGTGTTTTCTGATGGTCTTAGGTGACCCCTATGAAAGGGTTGTTCGACCCCCAAAGGGGTCTCGACCCACAGGTTGAGAACCGCTGCTCATCTTGCTTTGGAATTTCTAAAGTGTAGCACTGGGCCTGGCATGTGGAATGCAATAAATGTGTGCAAATTAATGAGTAAAATGATTCCTCTGGGTATAGCATTTGTTCATATATGGAATCATAAAACAAGATGTAATATAAAGATATTTTTACTATAAATATGAATGAATGATTCTTTGGTAGCAAGACTTAACACACCTTTAAAGGAAGAATGAGTTGAATATTTGCTTTAAGGGTGGTTTATTTTTATCCCTCAAAAGTAAACCAAAGTCAAGCAAACATATCCTCTTCCTGTACAGTAATTCTCTATGTTTTACTCTTTCTCTTTAATCTTTATTTTATTTTGAAAGAACACAACATGAGATCTACTGTCTTAAATGTTAAAGTGTATAATACACTAGCATCAGTTATAGGTATAATGTTGTATAGCAAATCTGTAACGTTCATTCATCCTGCTTAACTTAAACTTTATAACCATTGATTAGAAAGAAGAAAATATATTAAATGAGTATATTCTAATTTTATTGAAAAAATATTTTTTTCAAAATTTCTGTGCCATATATTGAATTAGAAGAATCACTTTTCACTTTTTCTACCATTCTCTCCTTCTCTCTTTCTCTCTCTCTTCTCCCATCCCCTTTCTCAAGCTTGAGACAGCCAGTTGTCAGCTCTAACCAAAATTGTACTGTAAAAATACAAAGAATACAAAATGCTTTATTATCATAAGGTTGCAACTATTATGTACAAAAATATGTGTGGGCAGAGACTAGAAAAGTAATATGAAATACAATTCACTGACATTTACTGAGCACATACCGTGACCTACACACTGTTCTGGATGTGATTAAAAAGAAGGAACAGTCTCTTTCTTGGCGAAGACCAGTCTCATAGCATTTACTCAGATTGCTATAATCTCCTTTGATAAGAAAATGTGATGCCACTTGCTCTGTCCCCAACTTGGAGGACACCAGCATGCATGACGAGTCAAACTTCAGGGATTTCTGTGGCCCATTAGTGTTTATGAGCTTCTTGGGAATTACTGTTTAGAATGTCAACTTTATTATTAGTGTGAACTAAGGTTGTTTGTTATTGGGGTGCGAAGGAGATGAAAGTTTTGGGGATGTAAGGAGCAGATGTCCTTCTCATATGGTAAACAAAAAATCAGTGTTGGTGTTTCAAAGCACAGTAGCTGCAAAGGTCCTATGCAAAGAGCTAGTATGTGGGCAAACTGACCACTAGACCTGTAGTTTTGGGATGGCTCTTGGAGTCTGGACCCCTTCTTTGGGCACTGCATTGATATTTGTTTATAGACATCCTTTCCCATGTCCAAGAGGAGCACAGCTTTTTCTCCTGAAAGCAGTCTCAGGAAGGGCTGAGCCATTCACTGCTTCACAAGAAAAGAGATGGAGAGTTTCCAGTTCTGGTCCTAGGACCCAAACAGTAAAGGCTTATTCTGTCTCCTTCAGAAAGGGTCCAAGACCTGAGAAGCACAAAAGTCTTTTTACTCACCTTGAGAAGGGAAGGCAACACCACTAGTTTCCGTTGCTTCTGGATGTATTAGTCTCCACATAGAAGAGACAAGAAAATTCTCTACTTCCAGATACAGGTTTGCAGAAGTGGTGAAAGACAAAACAATTGCTAGGTCAGTAATCAAGATGTTTGAATGATGCTACTGGGGCTCTTTCTCTTTTCTCTCTGTATATCATGGTCCTGCTTTCTTCTGTGTGGACATCAGTCTGCAGGCCATTTCAGAACAGCAAATCCCCAGCCCCCCTTCCCTTATCCTGCTCTGAGGGTTCAGGTTTATGAGGCCCCAAGTACCCAAAAGATCAGCAAGAGAAAGATCCTTTCTTTCCAAGGATCTCTGGGAAGAACTCCAATGGGCTCTGCTTGATCATATGCCTGTCCCTAGACCACACCTGTGTTCAGGAAGATGAGGTACTTAGATTGACCAGCTTGGGTTACACACCTTCTGTTACAATGCAGAGGATGTGAGTAAAAGCCCTACTAGGTAATGTCAGAACAACTCCTAAAAGGAAAGATTTTTAGCAGATAAAACATTAACAAACAAACAAAAAAACACCAAAAATCCCAAACCAAACAAACATGAAAAAAACTAGAATAGGTGTTTACTCGCTAGGGTGGAATAGTCAGGTTGACCTCCAGGTTTTTGCTGCTAGGTGACTGGTGAGGTTAACAGAAAATGCAGAGGTGAAAGCAGTTTGAGCCCATATTGAGAGTTGAGTTGTTAAAACGTTGCATCGAGGGTGACATTCGGATGAGATAATATCTTGGAAGCAATGAGTTACAGGAGCATAGCAGAAAGATATACGTTTAAAAATATAATTTTAAATATAAAATTGATTCGTGTTAGGGTGCATCAGGGTATGCAGTGGGAAAGCAATGACAATTCTTTTGTTAAAATACATTTTTATTGATTTCAGAGAGGAAAGGAGAAGGGAAGAGAGATAAGCATCAATGATGAGAGAATCACTGATTGGCTGCCTCAGGAATGCCCCCCTATGGGGATCAAGCCTGCAACCCCAGCATGTGCCCTTGATAAGAATCAAAACTGGAACCCTTCAAACCAGCTAGGGTCCTAGTATATAATTCTTAAGTGGGTAAGTTCTTTAGATCAATCATCTATGTTACCTATTTTAGAAATCTCCTTACAATATTAAGCTCCCCACCTCAGCCCCTTACCCCCGACCAGAAGCTGCAGGTCCTTTTCGGTCATCTCTGGACTTTCACTGCTGGGCTTGAGTTGGGAGTCCAGGCTACTTGGCTCTCAAAGACCCCAGAGAGACAGCTACGGACTACAACTCCCAGGGTGCTCCGCGAATGGGCGGGGCCTGCCCTGGGGGGCGGGGTCAGGGACAGCCACCCAGAGAGCGTGGAGGCGGGGAGATCCGGCCGCGCCGAGCTGAGGTGGTAAAGAGAAGAAGAGCTCCCGGATGTGGAGAAGCTGGGGAGGAGGCGTGGGAGGAAGATGGACTCGGTGGAGAAGGGGGCCGCCACCACCGTCTCCAACCCGCGGGGGCGGCCGTCCCGGGGTCGCCCGCCGAAGCTGCAGCGCAACTCCCGCGGCGGCCAGGGCCGGAGTGTGGAGAAGCCGCCGCACCTGGCGGCCTTGATTCTGGCCCGCGGCGGCAGCAAGGGCATCCCTTTGAAGAACATTAAGCATCTGGCGGGGGTCCCGCTCATCGGCTGGGTCCTGCGCGCGGCCCTGGACTCGGGAGTCTTCCAGAGGTAACGCACGGGCGGACGGACGGGCGGACGGATGGGCGGGCGGGCGGGCAGCGCGGCGGGGGCGGGGGCGGCGGCGGAGCAGCGGGGGCGGCGGAGCAGCCCGGGGTCCTGGGGGCGCTCGCTCGCTCGCTCGCTCCTGGAAGGGATGTGCGGCATCTGGGTGCCCGGGCCCCGGGGGCTGAGGACGGGCTCCCGCTTATGCCTGGTTGGGTGGCTGATCACAGGCACGACCTGGGACAGATGCTGCTCCCGCCCTGGGGGATGCCACCCCTTAAAAAAAGAGGGGGGCGTTGTCTCCTAACCGCCCTCCGCCGCTCCTGCTGACCTCGCCGGGGAGAGGAGGGAGGCCGCCCCTGCGAAACGTCTGCGACCGCCGGTGTGAACTCGGAGAGGCCGCCGGGCGCCCCCGCTGCTGCTCGCGTCCGGGAGCCGCTTGGTGCTGCGGATCCATTGGGGAGGGAGGCGGCAGGTTCCTGAATGGAGGGCGGGGTGGTGGTGGTGGTGGGGCGTACAGGCTTTCTCATTTCCAGCTGAAATGGGAGAGAACCTTCCCCGACCTTTGCAAAAATGCTCAGAGCTCTCTCTGCCTGTGAGTCAGCACAATCCGGGGCTCCCCGCGTTTGTGGGTGGGTGAGAGACGGCGGGGGAGCCCACAGCCGGCTTGTTTTATACGCTCGTAAATGGCTTTATCGCACCTTTGGAACCCGGGCCGCCCCGCAAGGGCCGTTTTATTGTTCATCGCACAGAGACGTTGCCATATGCCAGACATAGAGGAGTTTACAAGCTGATGTCATTCATAAAAGACGGGGGATGGAGAGGTCTGTGCCAAGGATACATTTTGCATGTAGCAACTTCAGCCTAATTTGTATTTGAGTGTGCTATTGGGGAGAGTCAATTATGTTGACCTTTTGATGTTGGGGGGAGGGGGGAAGGGGTCTTGGTTTTTAAAGAGATGGCTGTCTTTGAAGCGTATTAATTTCCCACATTTATATACAGGTTATCCATTGACTGATTTCTTTAATTTTTTTTTTTTTTTTAATCCGAAGGCAGCCTGGGTGGAGAGGGAGGTGGCGCCCACAGAAGGTTAACAGTCATGGAACAGGAAGTGTGCCAAGGAGAGATAGGGGAAAGACGTGGGGTTGGGTTCAATTCCGCAAACATTGACTGAGGCCCTGTTTTCTGCACTATACGTCCAAGAGAATAATATACCAGGGTGACTGTGGCATGGTTCTTTTCCTTGTGAAGTCCACAAGCCCGTGTCTGGAGATTTTTGCCTCCCGAGGAAGGGTAGACACTGAAAAAATAAGGGCTGAGATAAACTGCATTCAGGCAGCAGTGATGTGGTAAAATCCTACTTTTGTGAAATGAACTAGAAATCAAAATTACAGATTTGTGCCCTGGCTAGTGGGCCTCCGTTTGTTGGGCATCCTCCCTGTGCACTGACTGAAAGGTTGCCAGTCCCCCTGTCAGGGCACATACATGCCCAGGTTGCAGCTCACACTGTTTCTACCTTGGCATTTTCTGTTAACATCACCAACCACCTAGGGGCAAAAACCTGGAGGTCAACCTCATTGTTTTCCCCTCCCTCCCCCCTATTCTAGTTTCTCCTATTCTAGTTTATTTTCTGTTTGTTGGTTTGTTTGTTTTTGCTGATCTACCCTGAAGTCAAAGTGTAAGAAGGGTGTATTAATTGCAAATTTGGGTAAGTCACCTAATACTGTCTCCGTGCCTCTGTGTCATCATCTTCAGAATGGGCCTAAGGATATCTCCTGGGCTTGCTGAGGGAATTAAGTGAGATAAAGTATATGCAACCCTTAAAATAATGGCCTGGCATATAGTGTGTGAGCTATTCTTGGTATTTTCCCCTTGTATTGAAGGTTTCTACAATCTTCATCTCTTCCATGGTCCCCTTTCCTTAATGGTAAAATTGGAAAGTTAACATTATCTTCAAAGTTTTTTTTTTTTAATTCTAACATTTTTTTTTGAGCCAAATTTGGTCTGGAATTAACCCTGCTCTTCTAAGTGAAAAGCTTCTTGTGAGCAGGTACTACCTTTCTCACTCTGGTATGCTTTATAGATCAGAACCTCAGCTAAAATGTCCTTGTTTTAACTTAATGGACTTATTCTGAAGCTGCAGTTGGAATTTGGAGCAGCTTTCCTCTACTTACTTTCTTCAACAAATATTTACCCCAGGAAGGAAATCTGCCTGATTTGTGTTTTTCAAGAGATTTTTTTGTTCAAAATAATGATTTGACTCAGTTGAGCATATTTTTCAGAATCAAGGCTAGCAGTATTTTATTTTATTTTATTGATTTCATAGAGGGGAAGGGAGAGGGGGAGAGAGAGAGAGAAACATCAATCAGAGCATCATTGATCAGGTGCCTCCTGCATGCCCTGCCCACACGGGGGATCAGAGCCCACAATCCTGACTGGGAATTGAACCTTGACCTCCTGTTTCATAGGGTGGGTCATTGCTCAGCCACTAAGCCAGCCAGGCTAAGCTAGCAATATTTTAAAAGCTACTAACTTGGGTAGTAAGCAGTCAAGATAAATACTGAGATAATTTTATTTGCATTTAATAAAAAGTTACCATTAAAGCTGAGTTTGTAAAAGCTTGATTTTCAAAAGTATAAGTAAACCTCAGAACAAATTGATTTTTTAAAATAATGCCTAGCATACTGGTGAAAAATAAGCATTTCTAGGTTCTGGACTTGTGACTAATGAAAGGCCTACTTTGTGTTCTCTTTAAAATGGCAGTGTATGATTTGAAATAACTATAATAGGCACCATTGTTGATATTCCTGTTTATCCTGTTAGATGTAATATGATTTCATGTGAGATTAAAGCCATTGGAATTTAAACTTTGACATTTACTCTAAATTTGATTTTAAATTTTGTTAGGCCTCTTTGTTGACTTGCTTTTTCTTTCTCCTTTGCCCTTCCTCATCTGATTCATCTATATCAAAGGAAATTATCTACTTACTTAGATCCTTTAACAATAGATGATGATCCTTAGATTTTAAGTATTGGGTGTTATTTTCATATCCCCTTATGCCATTACCTTATGTTATACAGACAAATTAGACATTTGGACCTTTTATGTTTTCAAAGCAGAACTCCAACTTTTCTTCCAACAGAGTCAGTGTAAGGATTAAATGAGACTGTAATTTTTTTTTTAAATTACCATTTCTATTATTATTTTGAATAGAAAACATTTATTTAATGTTCATTCTGAATTATGGTTTATAATTAATTCTTATAAGAACCATTTGAGGTAATTATTATCACCACCTCTATTTCACTGAAAATTGAGTCTTTGGGAGATTATGGATGTTGCATAGGGTCATATAGCTAGCATATGGTGGAGCCAGGATTTGAAACCTTTCCTTTAGAGCCCATGCTCTCAACCATTTACTGTTTCATTCAACAAATATATATTAGCAGCCTGTTATATAGCAAGCACTGTAAAAATATTTTGTAGAAGATAAAGCATTATAGAAAGAGTAATTATTGCTTCTTTATCTCTCTTTCCTTAACGGCTTAAAGGGAATTATAGTACCGTGTTGGATTCTTGTCTCTATGATAGGCCCAGAGTTTCTAAAAAAAAAAAAAAGGTCTGTGTATCCCCAGTGTCCAGACAAGTGCCTAGTGCCTGAAACAAACTATGACTAAGTAGACATTTCATGAATGAATGATGAAGGGTTTAAAGAAGAAAAACAAGCAAACAAACCTCTTCCAGAATGTCTATTTTTAAAATTTATCTTTTAAGCATTTCAGATTAGAGACGGTGCAGGCTGGGCTGAAGGACACTCCCACCCCCATGCATGATTTTCATGCACCAGGCCTCTAGTTTATATAAATAACAATATATGTTGCATGTAGTATCAAGGTTCTATGTATAAATATAAACATATCTAGGACATTTACTTAGATATTTAAAAATACTGTTTAAAATGTAAATAAATAAATAAACAAATGTATTATTTAATTTTAAACTAGAGGCCCATTGCAGGAAGATTCCTTCAAGAATAGAGCTTCTTGCTCTGCCTGCTTCTCTCCTATCTCTGCTGCCCCGCCTGCTTCCCTCCCTTCTCCACTGCCCTGCTTGCTTGCTTGCTTCTCAAGCTTCCCACCCTTTTACAGCTATTGGCTTTCTTCTATGCTGTCTTTAGTCTTTGCTCTGCACCAGGGTATGCAAATTAACTACCATCTTGGTTTGGTTAATTTGCCTACTTGCTCATGATTGGCTTATGGGCGTGGCTTGTGGGCATAGCAGAGGTATGGTCAATTTGCATGTTTCTCTTTTATTAGATAGGATATTGTATTTTTAAAATTTTATAGCACTTTGGATCTGTAACATTATTTTCATGCTACAAAAACTATTCTAACATTATATAAGCTGTATGTTAGGGTTTTAGAGCTCCTTTTTATCTGTAATGATTTCTTTTAGTGACTTGGCTTTATGTATTTGTTCTTTTTTAATATCTATGCAGTGTGTGGGTTTCGACGGACCATGATGAAATTGAGAGTGTGGCCAAACAATTTGGTGCACAAGTTCATCGAAGAAGTTCTGAAGTTTCAAAAGACAGCTCTACCTCATTAGATGCAATCGTAGAATTTCTTAGTTATCACAATGGTATGAGTTTAATAGTATATTCAACATTTTATGTAATCTATAACTTGCTTATCAGTTCACAAGACTTGTTTTAACATTTGCATTTAAGATTATTGTCTTGCAAAGAACTTTATTCTGATGTCCTTTTGCTTTGTCTTTTTAAAGAGGTTGACATTGTAGGTAATATTCAAGCTACTTCTCCATGTTTACATCCTACTGACCTTCAAAAAGTTGCAGAAATGATTCGAGAAGAAGGTTATGATTCTGTTTTCTCTGTTGTGAGGCGCCATCAATTTCGATGGAGTGAAATTCAGAAAGGAGGTAATTTTTTATGTCACTCTTTGTTTTAGCTCACTTTATGGAGAATCAGTTTTTCATGCAAATATTCTTTTGGAGTGAGGAGAATAAAAAGGAACGGTAAAAGAAAACATGATTCTTAACTCTTGTATGTGATAACATTTCTAATCAGTTCTCAATCTTGTGATTACTGAGGGAAGACAGTGAGCCAAAATTAATTCTTTGCTTTATTTTTAGAAAGGAACATTTTAACCCTTCATTTGCCTTTTCAGATTGACATAATTTTTCTAGATCAAGTACTTTTATTTTTGTTGTAGACATGTTTGATGAGCTCTATATAAATCATATAGAATTGTGGGAATAAAAAGCATCCACCAAAGAGTTTTGGAGGAACTCAAGAATGAATTGTGTAATTTCCCAAAATATGTTACTCCTTTATGTAAGAAGAGTTCCATAGTGTTTAGGTAGAGCCTGATTTCTAGCCAAATAAATTAGCAAAGTATGTAATAAAGAATAGAATCACCAACAAATAGGTAAATATAACATACTTGAGGAAAGGCATTGTGATTTCTGTTATGTGCCTTTTGTTGAGTGTAGAAAAGCTGGCCTAATTGTCTCTAACATGTGTAACTTAAGATGTTATTCTTTTGAAGATGTATCTTTAACATATTATTCCATTATCTTTTGCCATCCATTGTTATAAGAAATCAGCTGTAAATCTGACCATTGTTTCTCTGAATATGATTTACTTCAGACTACTTTTAAGATTTCCTGTTTATCTTTACTTTCTATAGTTTGACTCTAATATGTATTGCTGTGGTTTTCTTTGTGTTCACCCTGTTTGGAATTCCCTGAACTTTTCAAATCTGTGGATTGATATATATCATCAAAAATTCTATTCAAACATTTCTTTGGCCACATTTCCTCTCTCCTTTTTTTTTTTTTTTTTTTTAGAGATTCCATTCTCTGTTGAGATGTTCCATCTTTTTATCCTTATTCTTTTTTTTTCAAACTATAAGAGAACATCCTATATAATAACAGGCTAATATGCAAATTGTCCCCTTGGGAGTTCGACTGCTTGCTATGACATGTGCTGACTACCAGGGGGTGGTGTGAAATGAAGGAAGGCCCCAGCTGACAGCCAGGGGAAGGAAGGCCCCAGTCAGCCCTGATCGTCTGCCAGGCCTAGGGACTCTACCCGTGTACAGATTTCATGCACCAGGCTTCTATTTAGGAAATCACAGAGGTAAAAATGATTTGTACAAGAAATGGGCTGAAGAAACAAGTTATGCTAATAGAGGCAAAGGAAGGGCCCTTGGAGCTTAGAAGGGAAGAAGGTAAAAGTAACCAGACTTGGGGGGCCATTGGGAGATACACTGGTATGCTCAGGGAGGGAGAGCACCTTATTCTTTTTAAAAAAAAACATTTTTCTAATTTCTTTAAGATGTTCATGATTGTTATCTGAATAACCTTGATTGTAACATCTGGGTCATTTATAGTTCTGTTCCTGAGACTTTTTTTCTGATTAGGGGTCATGTATTGCTGCTTCTTTATATGTGTCATATTTTATCATGTGCCAGACATACAGACTGGAATATATATTATTTTCCTCCAGGGAGGACAGCCTTTTCTTCTATCAGGCTGATAGGATAAGGGACTAATCACTTCGCTCTAATTAGGAGTTGGGCAGTGTTGCAACTATAAAAATTCTTCTGGTTTCTCCTTATTCCAGTAGAGTTCCTCTGCTTATGCCAAGCTTGATCTTTCTCTTACCTCTTTCTCAGACTGAGCAAATAACTCCAGTGGGAATTCAGCCACTGATCCTTGTTCACATAGGAAAGACTTGCCCCTCTCTTCTTCAAAGTACCACTTGAATTATCTTGTTTATTTGCTTACTAGAATCCGGGTGCACGAAATCCATGCACAGAGGGTGGTTCCTCAGCCTGGCCTACACCCTCTCCAATCTGGGACCCCTCAGAGGATATGTGACTGCTAGTGGTGGGATCGGGCCTATACCAGCAGTCAGACATGCCTCTCCCAATCCGGGACTATTAGCTCCTAACTACTCGCCTGCTGCCTGCCTGATTGCCCTTAACTGCCTCTGCCTGCCTGCCTTATCGTCCCTAACTGCTCTCCCATGCTGGCCTGATCTCACCCCCAAATCCCCTCCCATGCCGGCCTGATCTCACACCAAATTGCCCTTTTCTGCTGGCCTCATCACCCCTAACTGCCTCTGCCTCAGGCCCCACCATCATGGCTTTGTCTGGAAGGAAGTCAGACATCTGGTAGATGGCCGGTCAACCCGGTCTAATTAGCATATTGACCTTTTATTAGTATAGATTGCCTATCTCCACCACTAGATTGTACACTTCATGAGAGTAGGAATTATGTTCGCCATTGTTTATCCAGTGCCTATAAAACTATACCACATACTCAATATACGTTTGCTGAGTATTTTTCCTAATTATTGTAAACTGGGGTAGAATTGAACAGAGAATGGTTTTGTTAGGGAAGTATGTAGAGGTAAAAGCCTTTATATATAGAAGTGACAACAAAAAGTAAAGAAAGATTCTGAAGAATCACCATTTATTAAGCACATATATAGCACAAGTGTATACATATCTGTACACAAACACAATTTAGGAAAAACTAAGTGAAAAGGCAAAGGAATCCCTATATACTATCATTTATTATATTGTGTTATAATTAATGTTGATACTGCTGAGCCTTCATTAGCAAGAATAATAATAAATGCCATTTATTATGGTTAGTTTCTTTTTTAACCACTGGTAAGAATTCATAGTACATTATATAAACACTAGAGGCCCTTTGCATGATATTCGTGCAAGAATAGGCCCCTCGCTTCACTCCCAGCCGCCCAGGAGCCAGCAAATCCCCGGCCAACCAGAGCCGGCAAGTTCTTGCTTCTGTCTCAGCAACCCCTCTTTCCTTCATAGCGGGCTTCCCACCACTCTGTGCCTGCATATGCAAATTAACCTCTGTTTTTGTTGGGTTAATTTGCATACTCTGATGGGCTGTGGGCATAGCGAAGTGATGGTTAATTTGCATGTTTCTCTTTTATTAGGTAAGATTTTTGTCACTATAAAGGTTTCAGTAATTTAATAGGGAAATCTTCACTTTTCTATAATAATTCCATGACTGTTATTTCTCAACCACATTGGGTGAATAATGCATACATTGTGTTTCTATAGAAACAAATGATAAATAGTTTAAAGGGGTCAGTTATTGAATATGGGTATTTTATGGCAATTTCATTTTTTGACAACTTTAAGGTTTCCCTGATGTCTTCCCAAAGCATTATACTTATATAAATGCTTTAAAATATTAATTATGTAGAATTCCACTGTGAAATACTTTATCTTTCTATTATTGCTATAGGAAACAAAGATAAGTTATCAGAATTATTACTGATTTTATTTAAATTCTTTTAAATATTTGTCTAGATACAGAAATATTCTACATCCTGAGTTCATTTTTGTGCTTTTTTTAAAAATTACTAAATGAACACTTTTAGGATTCAAAGCAATGTGGACTTAATATAGCTTTTTGCTTTTAGTTCGTGAAGTGACTGAACCTCTGAATTTGAATCCAGCTAAACGACCTCGTCGACAAGATTGGGATGGAGAGTTATATGAAAATGGCTCCTTTTATTTTGCTAAGAGACATTTGATAGAGATGGGTTACTTACAGGTTTGTGCCTTCATTTTAAAAAACCTTTTAAACCCTTTTGTGGTATACTTTTGAGTTTCAGGGAAGAAGTATGGCACAGTTCACAGTGAAAAATATCAACTCGTAGAGGAAAGGCCTTACTCAAGATTTATTATCTCAGCATTTATCCTGCAGGCTTATCCCAAACTGATATTTGGAATCCATCCAGTAAATATGCAAGGAATTCTGCTACAACTAAAACATTATAATAAAAAATGAATCAAATATTAAATGTTCTATGCATGTCCTGGTATTCATATTATTCCATTCAAAACTTTAATTTATGGTTGTGCTACTATCAGGTTGTAGTTGTACAGTTGAATAACTTCTGTTGCTTTAAAAAGAAACAAACAAAAAAAGTATAGTAAAGGTGAAATGGCACTAACCTGGGTGTCAGAAAAATCGATTTATAGTTCTGTCTCTATCCCTATGTAATCTTAAATATATTGCTTTATCTGTTCTTGCCCTTATTTTAAAATAAGGAGGTTGGGTGTTTCATCTTTAGAGCCTACATGGTTACATCATATGTTATTTTTTCATAGTTATAGCTATTACTTATTCAGCACTTACAAGGACTATATGAAACACTACATAAAATATCTTTTTAAATCTGCATAACAACAGAATAAAGTGGACATTCCAGGCCCAATTTTTTAGAAGAAGAAACAGCAGATTTAAAAAATGAAGTAATTGGCTCAAGGCAAAAACAAGCAGTAAATGGTATTGTTGGGATTTGTTTTCAGATCCTTACATTATTCAAAAATAGCATTTAATAAAACCCTAAAACTCCACTCTTTATAGTAGAAATTCTAATGTGACTCATGCTCTGAGGAAAAAGTGTTTTTCCAATCTTCTGTCAGTGTTAAGGCAAACTATAGGTTATTTGAGTGTTAAGGAAAATTTGATTTGACAGATAGAGATACCACCGACCCAAACTGGTTTGACCCTTTCCTAAAGTGTGAAGAAAAGTAAAGTCTTTGATCATAATTCGTGAAGAGATTAGCAATTCTTGCCCCAGTATCTCAGGATCAGGAAACTATTCCTATCTTTGCCCACATATGAATCAGAAAGTATTGCTCACACCCATCTGGAGCACAGGGATCTAAGATAATTCTGTACACTAGATACTCTAGTTATTTTTTCCTTTCCTATCTTGCCCCTTAGTTTCAAATAGGAACAAATTCCAAAAACATTTCCATTACTTTTGAATGATGAGAGAGATTGCCAGAACAGAAAATTCCTGTGGTAAGAAAACTGGAGTTTGGGTATTATTTTCGATTTTTGCAATCTTAATCTATCCAAAGGAAAATGAGAACTTGCCCTGTGTAAATAAATGTTGAAAAATGTTAAAGTTAAAATAAAGAAAAGTATAAAAGTTATTTGTTTTATATAGTTTGAATATTTTGGAAACAAAACATAAGCTTTTCCTTCAAAAAAAGGGATTTGTTTTTATGTCATTAATATTATTGGGTTATTCATTTTTCTCAATATTGTAGAAATAAATTCCTTGTTCTGTATTAGAAACTTTTCGATATATGTGAATGCATGTAAAAACCATCACTCATGGCATTTGTACTATGTTTAGGGTGGAAAAATGGCCTACTATGAAATGCGCGCTGAGCACAGTGTGGACATAGACGTGGATATTGATTGGCCTATTGCGGAACAGCGAGTATTAAGGTAAAAACAAGACTTATATAGCCTTTGCACAAGACTCTAACATTATTGTTAGTAGATATGTTTATTGTACTTATGAACACTGATTTGTGATACTCCCACCATCTAAGAACCTGTGTAATTTGTTTGGTCAAGTGAAGAAGACATATACATAAACTATTCTTTTAGATGACACTTTCAATACGTTGAGAAACACATAGTCCACTTAGACCACACTACTTATTCTCCACTAAGTTTAAGTGTATTTGTGAAGTGAATATGAAGGGTACTTCTGAATAACTGGATGGGAATGGGTTAAGTTTCCTGGCATTAGCCAAATGAGAGACAGTGACTAGTATTGCACTTATATTCAAAGGTCTATTTGGTTTCTTTTAGATATGGCTATTTTGGCAAAGAGAAGTTTAAGGAGATAAAACTTTTGGTTTGCAGTATTGATGGATGTCTCACCAATGGCCACATTTATGTATCAGGAGACCAAAAAGAAATAATATCTTATGATGTAAAAGATGCTATTGGCATAAGTTTATTAAAGAAAAGTGGTATTGAGGTATGTGCCCCTGAATACGGCATTGTTTTTCAAGATTATGATTCAGGGTCAAGGAATATGTAAGGGAAATGAGATACATATTTTTTAATATCATCTATTAAAATATCTGAAATTTATCCTTCATGTGCCTAGAAAATTATCATATTATTTTATTTTAGATGAGCAAAATGTCAACCAACAACTAAATGTTTACTTAATAAGTATGAATGTATTATTTTCATATAGGTGCTTTCTGGTTGCCAAAGGATCTTGCAACAAGAAAGATTTAATAAAATAAGTGTCAGTGTTTAAAAATAAAACAAATATCTTATAGATTTTAAAATGTAGCTTATTCTTAGGATTAAAAATTTTAATTCACAATAGCTTAATATTTATGTTTATTTTAAGATTATTTCTCATAATTGATTAGAACTCTTACATATGTGTTTCTAAGCAGCATAAGAGACATGTTATAGACTTTTCTTTGGGTAAATTGAATTATAGGAGAATCTTAAATTAGCTTCAGACAGTGTATATCGCACTTTTTACCTGTAGATAGAATCCTTTCCATGATAGAAAACTGTCTTTCACGTTTACAAGTCTACTTAGACAGTAGAATTTGCCCTTCAAAAGGTCAAAGGACTACTCAGTTGTGACTTGTAGTGTTTACCAAGGTATTATCTTATTCTGAAAGATTTCTGTTTCTCTTATTTTCTCCTTTTGTCCTTTTTTTTTAAAGGTGAGATTAATCTCAGAAAGGGCCTGTTCAAAGCAGACACTCTCTTCCTTAAAACTGGATTGCAAAATGGAAGTCAATGTACTGGACAAGCTAGCAGTTGTAGATGAATGGAGAAAAGAAATGGGCCTGTGCTGGAAAGAAGTGGCATATCTTGGTTGGTATCTTTTTATTCAGTCATAATAAAATGAATCAGGATTTTTTTTAAGAAATAAAGAAATAAGAAAGAAAATTCCCATGATTAGCATGATTATAAAGAAATAGAAACTCTCTTACACTACCAACAAAAGTATTAAATTCAGACAGCCCTTCTGAAGGTCACTTTAATAATATTTATCAAGTGTAGCCAGAGAAATGATTACCAACACATGCTGTGGAATCAGACCACAACCTTGATGTCAATTTTGGTAAAGAAAGCCTAGGTTTTCTCATCTGTAAATTGGAACTGTTAAAAGTATCTATTGTCATTGGTCTATTACCAGTGATATAATATGGGTAAAGCATTTAGCAGATTTCTAATTATAAATAGAACATTCTGAATATTTTTAGCTATTATTAAATGTACAACTTTTTGTTTGTTTATTTGTTTTAAATTTACATAGTTTTGACCCCAAAATTCCAATTCTAGGAAAGAAATTGGACAAATGTGGCAATAATAGAGGAAAAAAGAAATGACCTAAATATTCTACAAAAATAGAATATCTATAAAATTGAAAACTGTGCAACTATTAAAAACAATGGTCAGATCTCAAAAGTTTTTCATGTTAGTATTAAGCAAATATATTTATTAGATATTTATTAGATATTTATGCAGACTTTGAACTGGCTCCTGGGACTTAATATTTACAGAGCTTACAGTCTAATGATAAATAATAATGTCTAACAATGGCAAGTTGTATACAATAGCTATAAGTCATGTATGAAATAAATATTTATAGGGCTAATGTGGACCTCAAAAGCATCACAGAATGCTTTGAAAGCATATGATCTGGGGACTCAGGAATAGCTTTTGAACTGCATTTACAGATTGAATGGAGAAAAATACTATAGAACCTTTGATAGAAAGTGATCCAGGTTTTGTAAGAAGAGAACAAAACCCCAGCTATACTTATTTATTATATATAACAATGTGTCCCTTAAAATATTGATACTTTTATAAGTAAAATTTAGTAAGTAAAGATTAATTTGAGGTATGGGTAATATGAAGAAATATCCTAATTTTAATAATCTATCAGTAAAACAATTTAAATTTCAGTACATTTACCAATATGAGAAATTTTTCAGTAGATAAATGTAGAAAAATATAAAACAGACTCTTAAACAGGATTTTATTGTTTGTTTTTGCTCTGTAATGTAGTAGTAGTTACACTCAGAATGGTACTGGGAGCTTCTGAAATTCATTCTGTCAAAAAAAAACGGGAAGTTGAAGAAGAAGCAAGGCAAGAGAAGAAATGATGTAGTTATGTTAGTTGTAATGGTGATTTTTCAACAAATAATTGTTATTCAAGTCAGAACTGTTACAAATTAAAAGAAGATATATATCAACAACAGCCCATGGATATGGCTCAGTAATTGAGCGTTGACCTAAGAGTTTGGTAATCATAGGGGCCATGCCCAGGTTGCAGGCTCCATTCCAAATAGGCCCTTGCAGGAGGCAGCCAATCAATAATGTTCCTCTCTCTTCGATGTTACTATCATTCTATCCCTCTCCCTTCTTCTCTTTCTAAAAAAATCAGTAAAAACTTAAAAAAAGATATACATCAATAAAAGAAAAAGATATATATCAATAAAATGTAGTATGTGGAGCCTTTTTGGTTTCTGATTCACATAAACCAACTAAAACAATTTTGAGACAACTGAGGATATTTGAATTAGGTGAGATTAAGGAAGTGTTGATTATGTTAGTTTGATATTATGTCATTTTTAAAAAATGTTTGTATCAGAGATAAATGCTAAAAAGTTTTGGGGTTAAATATATCTGGGATTTCTTTCTCCCCTCCAAAAAAGCAAGGTGGCAGGAAATAAAGAAAAATATTGATAAATGATCCAAAACATTGATAATTATTCCATAAGAACTTGGGGTTGTTGCATATGTTTGAACTTTTAAATGATTCATAGTAATTGTAATGTACATGGCAAGCAGAATGTATACTCCATTTTCCTCCTTTGACTGATAAAGAGTTTATTTGAATTGCTTTGGGAAAACCCTATACCTCAATTACACTTTTAAATACTTTAACTTATTTTTGTTCCATCTAAGCTGTAGTATATGCAGCGCTTTAGGTCACTAAACTTACTAGAATTACTTATTATTATTTGCTGTTTGCATCATTTGGAAAGAATAGTCTTTGTCTCTTTAAATGGTCAACCAGTGTTTCTTTTCTGTGATAGGAAATGAAGTGTCTGACGAGGAGTGCCTGAAGAAAGTGGGCCTAAGTGCTGTTCCTGCTGATGCCTGTTCCACGGCCCAGAAGGCTGTCGGGTATATTTGCAAGTGTAATGGTGGCCGTGGTGCCCTCCGAGAGTTTGCAGAGCACATTTTCCTACTAATGGAAAAGGTTGTTAACTCCTGCCAAAAATAGAAGTTAGTGTAATGTGGGGGGGAAAGCATACAGCCTTCTTCAGCTATTTTACTTTTATTTTTGATTAAGTACAATTCCATGTTTTAATGTTATAGACATGTGACTTGATTTGTGATATATCTTCATATCTTTTAAAGCAAAGTCTTCTCAAATTGTCTCTCCAAAACCTACTGTGAAATAATTGTGCTGTACTTTTCTCTTTATGCAAGATATTTATTTAGAGATTGGTTTACAGTCTCACATTTTTAGTAAATGCAAGTAAGAACATGATCAAAAATGACTTTGTATTGTATCCTGTAAAACTGTGTGTTTGTGTGCTTTTGATGCTATTTTACTTATTTGGGGACAGTGTATCTGGTAAGACATGTTCTTCTATTAATTAAAAAAATACATTTGACAGACTTGATGAAAACTGCCTTGTTGCTTTAGAAAAAATTTTACTGAACATGCTCTGACCTTTAAACACTGACCATGCAATGAATGTGAGAAACACCACTAAATAGTAGATGTAAAACTTCTGATTATAGCACATATACTTAGTGCAGATAATCTGAAAAAATGTTGTGAAGATGGTTTGCAGTTACCTTGAGGTCATGGTAATTATGTATACTAAATTTGGCTCTCATCACAATTTTATAGCCACCACAAATTACTCTCCTACTTAGTTAGATTCTAAGAATCGGACATTATCTCATAAATATGGACATTTATCTAATAAACACTAACCATTTCCTATGGAACATTTGCATCTATTTCAAGTGAAAAACAATTTGTATAAAACTCTGGCAAGAAGCAATTCGTTCAGGCCAAGCTCTACTGGAAGCTGTTTTCCTTTGTCATACCTGGTTAGATTTATACAGTTCAGAGTCTGTCTCCTATAAGCCAGACAGACATTAGAAAAAGAATGATTATCTTTTATCTTAATCTTCTTAACATCTTGTCCTGGTTTTACTCCCATCTTTCCACTGCCGAATATTTTCTCCTATCCCTTAAATGTACATATCGCAAAGGTTCTAATCCCAGTTCTTCCCAGAGACCACATCTCTATTCAGTTTCAGCCTCCATGCAGATGACTCCAAAATCTAATCTCTGCTGTGAGTTCTGGTTGCATTTCAAACTTCAGGAACCAGACTCCTAGACTTCACTCTCAAATGTCTGATTTTATCATTGAGACATCACAGTCTTTCACTATTTTTCCTTTTTATCTCTAGTCAGACACCAAATTTTGAGCAAGCTTCAACTTACTACTCAGTGTCCATTCAGTTTACCCAATGTTATCATTAGGTTTAATTATCCACATTTGCTGCTATCCTTACAAAATCTTTCAGTGACTCCGGGCTGACCACAGAATGTGGTAAAACATTCCTCAGCCCAAACGTACTCTGGCCACAACCTAATATTTCCAGCTTGGCTCCTACTGATCCGAAGGGTCCCTTGAGTTATTCTGTGTAATTCTCCTACAATGCCTCCTATTCTTCTTGAGCCCTACCTTTAACCAATACATAAATCACTCCTTCCTCAAAAAGCTCTTGCCAAAATACCTCCCAAAATAAATACTGTGCATAGTATAGATTATACTGGAGTCCTTGTTTCATTTCAGTGACCCAAAGCCAAGTACAAGAGTTAAGTCCTCATTGTGACTCCTTTTTCCTGTATTACTAATAGTATTGCATCTTAATATCAGCTCCGATATGTAAAGAACTTAGAAGTTGCCAATCCCTTCCTCAAAACAAGAAAAACTGGAAAAACTGAAGCTTAATAACTTTTCTGAACTGAAGTCAGAGGGCAAACAACCACTCCAAATTGGAAGTACCTGAAAGAGACAGGTATATCCAGAGAGATACCACACCTGACACTTGTTTACCTGGAGCAAAAGCTGCTAGGTAGCATAGCTAAGCAACACTTAATAATTTTGGTGAATTGCAAGAGGTTGAGTGTGAACTAATATGAGAGCAAGAAACTCCGGAAGGCCACAGTCATGGGTGGCCGGGGAGACTTCCCTCCAGAAATGCCAGCAGGTTCTCTCCAGACGGATCTGAAGATCTGAGGAAATTTCATCTCTGGTCCTGACAGGAAGAGAATAGCCATTGTGAAACTCTCCCAGATTCTTTTAACAGAAGTCTGCTCTCCAAAAAAAAAGACATCTCTCCAGCAGGCAATACTGATAACTTACCCAGTTGAGAGAAGGGAACTCTGTTCTATTCCAACCACTCTAGCCTTTCTCTCACCTAAAGAAGGGAAAAACTCCCTAGTCGACAGAAAGGAGAGGATACCCAAGAAATAGACTGGGAACTCTGAAGGCAGGAAAGAAAGTAGGAGTAGGGGGTAGAAAGCTGTCCCTCAAGAAATGCTAGTGAAGGCCATACTCCCAGGACAAGCCCAGTAAAACACCAAGACTTAGGCTTCTTCTCTTTCACACCTTGCACCACACCAATATGTTGCCAATACAATAACAGTGGTATACAGCTGAAAAGGTTACAAAGCACAAACTTTTACTGAGAGGTAATACAAAAGAAAGTCCCAAAGTAGAAAAATAAGGACTGAGGGACTTTGAAATCTGTGGTAAAAAACAAATACAGCCCAACTCCCAGTAAGATTAGTAGATAAACACTAAAGACGATTTTGTCTTGGTACCTACTACCAACAATTTATTTGACTTTCAACAACAATAAAAATGTTATAAAGTAAGAGAAACCAAGATGGCGGCATAGGTGAACATCTAAACTGCTGCCTTGCACAACAATTTCAAAATTACAACTAAAAATGGACATCATCCAGAACCACAGAAAAGCTGGCTGAGTAGAAATTCTACAACTAGAAGAAAGAGGGGCTCATGGATACTCAGAGGACCTGCAAAAAATGAAGTAAGGAGACACGTGTGTAGAGAGGACAGATGGTGGAGTTCCTGGCTGGCTTCCTCTAGCTGGCTTCCTGACCACACTGAACCCCAGTTCCAACTGCACTGAACCCTAATTCAGGGCGAGACTCGTATGGGGTGATTCTGGATTGTCGTGAAGAGGGAGAAGTGCATGGAAACTTAAGGAAGGCGTGAAAGGCAGAGGTCTGGAGGCACACAAGTGCACATACATAGGGCTGACTGGTGATTGTGCCATTGGCTTTAGTAAGAGGAAGACAGAACTTCCCAACTTCGCTAAACTCCACTTCCAACTGCACTGAACCCCAGTTTTGGGCAAGACCCTGGGGACCCAGACTCATATGGGTCCCCAGAGCACATAGAAACTCAGGGGAGCCAGAAAGGCAGAGGTCTGGAGGCACATGAGTATGCACACAGAGGGCTAACTGCTGATTGTGCCGCTGGCTTTCTCTAGTGGGAGGAAGACAGAACCTCCCAACTGTGCTGAAATCCACTTCTGATTGCATTGAACCCCAGTTTGGGGCAAGACCCTGGGGATCCAGACTCATATGGATCCCCGAGCATACAGAAACTCAGTGGAGCCAGAAAGGCAGAGGCCTGGAGGCGCATGAGTGCGAGTGCATAGAGAGGGCTGCAGCGATTAATGAGGGACACTGAGACCCAGGAACTGCGTAGAACAGGAAGCCAAGGCTGTCTGCTCATCCCTGAAACTCTGCCCCATCCAAGCTGAACACAGAGACTTGCAATTTTGCAAGTCTTGTATCAAAAGGCTGACTCCAGCACAGAAGTTCTACCAGCGTAGACACAGCCAGTTCTCACAACCAATTAGCTTGGAGGTCAGTTCCCCCCAATGATACCAACAGCAATCGAGATTTAACTATAATAAAGCTGTACACAGAGTCCACAAAGGGGTGCATCAAGAGAGTCCACCTCAGGTAACTGGGTAAGCAGAGCTACTGAGCCATATAGGATACCTAGTATAAAAGTTACTCTACCAACTCAAGGAAGCAGCGAAAATGTGGAGAAAAAGAAACATCACAAATGAAAGAAATGGAGGAAAACAAAGGACTGGATATAGAGTTCAAAACCATGGTTATAAGGTTTTTCAAGAATTTTCTATAAAAGTTGAATAATTTAGTGAGACCCAAGAGGAGATGAAAAAGGACAAATTAGAGATGAAAAAGGACCAACTAGAAATTAAACATAACACTGACTGAAATAATTATTATTCAGAGATCTAACAACAGACTAGAGAAACGCAGGAATCAAAATAAAGATTTGAAATACAAAGAAGCAGAAAACACTCCACTGGGAAAGAAAAAAAAAAAATCCAAAAATGTGAAGATAGTGTAAGGATCCTCTGAGACAACTTCAACCACATCAACATCAGAATTATGGGGGTGTCAGAAGAGAGAGAGCAAGATACTGAAAACCTATTTGAAGAAATAATCACAGAAAACTTCCCTCACCTGGTGAAAGAAATAGACTTCCAAGTCCAGGAAGTTCACAGAACCCCAAACAAAAGGAATCCAAAGAGGACCAACCAAGACGAATCATAATTAAAATGCCAATAACAAAAGACAAAAAGAACATTAAAAGCAAGAGAAAAACAAATACCTACAAGAGAGCACCCATACCATTATCATCTGATTTCTCAAAAGAAAGTATGTAGGCCAGAAGGGAGTGGCAAGAAATATTCAACGTGATGAATAGCAAGAACCTACAACCAAGATTACTCTACCCAGCAAAGCTATCATTCAGAATTAAAGGTCAGATAAAGATTTTCACAGATTAAAAAAAAAAACTAAAGGAGTTAATTACCACCAAACCAGTATTATATGAAATGCTGAAAGGTATACTTTAAGAAGAGGAAAAAGATAAGGATAAAAATTATGAACAACAAAAACATATCAACAAATGAATCTAAAAATGAAGTGAATTAAAAATCTGATGAACAGGATAAACTGGTGAATATAGTAGAATCAGGGGCATAGAAAGGGAGTGGACTGACATTTCTCGGGGAAAAGGGTGAGGGGGGTTCAGGGAGAGACTGCACAAAAATCATGTACATATGAATGAGGATAATGGGTAGGGAGGTCATGGCAGAGGGAGGGGTGGGAGTCAGGTGGAGGGGAGCAATGGGGAGAAAAAAAGAGGAACAATTGTAATAATCTGAATAATAAAGATTTATCAAATAAAAAGGTAAATAAAAAGCAATGGGGAAAAAAAAGTTACAAAGTACATCAAAAGTCAAGAGAAATCAGTCTAAAGAGAGTAGCCCTAGCTGGTTTGGCTCAGTGAATAGTGTTGGCTTGCAGACTGAAGTGTCCTGGATTTGTTTCCAGTCAAGGACACATGCCCAAATTCTGGGCTCGATCCCTAGGAAGCATGCAAGAGGCAGCTGATCAATGATTCTCATCATTGATGTTTCTATCTCTCTCTCTGCTCACTTCCTCTCTGAGATCAATAAAAATATATTTTTTAAAAATAATAAGAATTGAAAAAGAGAGAGCAGTCATCAGATCCAGATCATTAACATAAGAAACATTCAAAGAGAATTTTTGAGCCAAACCCACAAACATGGAGGTAATGCTCTGGAGAAAGGCGGTTTTTCACCTATTTTTATAAATTGCCATCAAAGGAGGAGACATAAGTAGGTTACTTGAACTCCATTGGGCACTAATCTTCCTCTCAGAGTTTACTTTGTAATCTGGGGAACAAGGACATATTTTTTGAGTAAATGACTGAATCTACAAAAGAATAGATCCTATGCCCATCTGATAAAGTAATGACTGTTATTGTAACTGGACAAACAATGGGTCCATGCTGCCTATCAGTAATTGAGCCAATTCAGCAGAGACAGGGTTGAATCACATATGAGAGTGTTCTTCAAATATTGCTGGCAGTATGGGAGAGCAGCAGGTCATCCACAAAAATCTACTCTGCACCCAACCATAAGCCAGCTTCTTGGTAGAAGAACAAAGATTACATGGGAAAGTAGGCAAAAGGGAAAATGGGCAGTGTACAGATATGCAAAAGGGCTCAAGTTCCAAAGGGAAATAGCCAATGGGTATGCCAAGTGAATAGTTAACAGGTAAGCAGAGGGTTGGGGATCTTCAAAAGGCTTAGTGATATGCAAGGTCTGGGGTCTTCAAAGGGCTAGGAATTCTGGTTTCTGCAACAAAGTTGTTAATCTTTCCATAATAATAGGCAGCTCCAAAGGGGAAGGAAGAGCTAAACTCCCAGGTGAGCTCCCAGGTCCTGAGAGAGGCTGCCAGCCAGATTAAAATGTACCTTCTTTAATCAGAATAAAACAACCATTGTTAACAGAGCACGATTAATATTTCTTACAATTCTAGCTGGTTCCCCAACATTCTATATCTGCTTTGATCATTATCTGAATTGTTAATTGTTTCCTAACTAGAGGCCCTGTGCACAAAATTTGTGCTTGGGGGCATTGGGGTCCCTCGCCTTCTCCAATCTGGGATCCCTTGGGGGATGTCCAGTGTCGGCAGTCGGACATCCCTCTTGCAATCTGGGACTGCTAGCTCCTAACCACTCTTCTGCCTGCCTACCTGATAGCCCCTAACCGCCTCTGCCTGCCAAACTGATTGCCCCTAACTGCCTCTGCCTGCCAGCCTGATTGCTCCCCCAACGGCCCTCCCCTGCTGGCCTGATCCCCCTAACTACTCTCCCATGCCAGCCTGATCATCTCTAATTGCCTCTACCTTGGCCCCGCCACTGTGGCTTTGTTCAGAAGGATGTCCAGAAGGTCACCTGGAAGATATCCGGTCTAATTAGCTTATTACCCTTTTATTAGTATAGATTGTTTAAAGGACCAAGTGGGACTATTGTGAAATCTTAACAGTCTCTGTGTTTATTTGCCACATATTGTTACAAATTACTTTCTCCAAATACAAAAGTTTTTGTTAGAATGTCACCTTTGATGACCTGGTACTCTTCTCTGCCTGAACTGGTTATGAAAGTTGTACTACTAAAAACAGTACTAAAGAATTTTGGTTTGTCCACATTTTGTTGATGAAATTCCTAATGCAGGACTATTTCATGCTTTATTATTGAATTGTTCTTAAATTGTGAAGATGCTATGTTAAGTATTTGGATGCTTGGGAAAACACATATTTTAAAAATCTCAGTAGTTAACATTTTGGCCACTGGGTGTCATCATAGACCTAGTTTTTAGAAAGATGGAGTTTTAGGCCTGCTGATAGGAAATAACTAGGAGAGTCTAATACAATTTAAAAACATATTTTTATTGTCCAACCTTTGCACACTAAGCATTAATATCCACTAGAAGAAATTATGTGTAAAACACAAATTCAGTTTTGGTGTGGTTTTTTTTTTTGTTGGTTTTTTTTTTTCACAATAAATCACACAGAAATAGTTTCTTCTAACAGTGATTGTGGTGGCCCTTGAGTGGATGGGGAAATGGGGAAGGAGACTAAGGCTGAATGACAGCAGGAAAACAGTTGCACTACTGCCTTATTAGAGGACCAAATCCAACTAAATAGAGAGCTATCTTCCCAAAGCTACCCAGCTCTGTCCCCTGATTTCTTCAGCCATAGAAACGACCTGTGTTAACTTCTTTTAATCCTCAGAACCTATATAAAGTAAGTACTTTTCCTCCATTTCACAAATGGAGAAATTGAGGTACAGAGAAGTTAGCATCCTCAAGATCAGATACGAGATGGCAGAGCCAGAATTCGAAACAGAGAACATTCCCAGGGGTAGCTGATTATACCCTTGGTGAAAGCCTAGGCAGTGTTTTCAGAGTATAGTGGTCCTTCCATCACCTTCATCAGAATGATATAGAATCATCCTTAAATACAATACTTGTTTAATATATAGAGTCCAGTTGCATCCCAGAAACACTGAATCATAACCTCTGGGAATCTGCATATTATTAGAGTTTAGTAAAATTTTGACTTTTATGCACACTAAATTTTGAGAATTGTTGGCAGGTGGAGAGAAGTGGGGAAACCCAGGGAAGGAGGATGGGCCTTGAAAAGTATAAAGGAATGGAATCTAGGTTCAGGAAGCACCCCATACCCACTTAGTAGACACTACCTGTGCATTGGAGACCTTCCTGATTACCAGCAGGCCTCAGTGATCTAGTCCCCTCCCAGCCCTCATTCCTGTGGACACAAGAAGCTTCCTCTAACTCAGGGGCTCTCAACCCCAGCTGCCTACTCAGGTCACTGTGGGGGAGATTTAAAATCATGCAGGTGCCTGAAACCAACCCAGACCAATCAAATCAGAAGATCTGGAGATAGGGCCCAGAGAATTGGTGTTTTTACAAAGGTGCTGTTTTCAGATGATTCAGCCAGAGTCAGGACCTTCTGTTTCTGAGCAATATTTCTCACATGGAATCTTTAACAAGTGACTTAGAGGTGATTTACATGCAGTTATGCAAAGCGCACTTTGAGAAACTGTTTTAAAAAATACAAAGGCAGAGCAGGGAAAAGAATGCCAAGATAATGAGAAGGAAATAAAGGTTAGATTAAGACCCTTATCTGTAATATTAAAGTACTAGAGGCCTGAAGCACGAAATTCATGCAAGAGTAGGCCTTCCACCGAGACTAGTTTGGCTCAGCAGATAGAGCGACAGCCTTTGGACTGAAGGGTCCCAGGTTTGATTCCGGTCAGGGGCATGTACCTTGCTTGCGGGTACATCCCCAGTGGGGGGTGTGCAGGAGGCGGCTGATCGATGTCTCTCTCTCATCGATGTTTCTGATTTTCTATCCCTCTCCCTTCCTCTCTGTGAAAAATAAATAAAATATATATTTAAAAAAAAAAGAGTAGGCCTTCCCCTTGCTGTGGGCACTTGCTTCCCTCTGACACCTGAGACCCTAGCTTCTCTTGCAGCCCAGCTTTGTCTGGAAGGTTGTCTGAAAAGACTTCTGGTCTAATTAGCATATTACCCTTTTATTATTGTAGATGGCTGATTTTCCAGGCCCAGAGAGCAGGCAGTCTTGAAGCCCATGTCAGAGATTGAAGAAAGGGCTCTGTCAGGGGGCCAGGCCAGAGAGTCCACTCAGCCTAAGTTTCTTTCTCCTCATACCTAGCCCGTTTGGCCAGAGAATTGTGTTTTGCAAAAGTTGAGACCTGATTGGCTCTGTGGGCACTCTGGGTACCCTTCCACGAGAATAACTGCACATTAGGTATCTCCCTCCTTGGTGAGAGACCCCCTGCCTCCCAATTGCAATCCCTGCGGCTCCTTTATAGCCCCACTCCCTCTCCCACACACTGAGATTCATACCTATAGAGCTCTGTCACTGCACTATTCTTGTTTAATGATCACCCCGCACTTATGAACGTAAACTCTGAAGAGGCAACACCTTTGGTTTGTTCATCCGTGTTTCCAGGGTCTGGTTCAGTACCTGAAGTCTATTCTATGGGGTTCCTAATCCTCTTGCTGCAAAAATAGTGAACTAATTCTCCTCAGTGAAAACTTTTGGTGTTTGCTTACAGAAAGCCTGGAGTACTGACAGAGGGAGGACAGCAGTGAAGCAAATCGGGGTAAAGAGAGGAGCTGGTGTGGCTAATGGACATGCCATCCCTATGCCCAGTTCCTTCTGTCCTCTGCCACACCCACACTCCTCATCTGCCCATTTCTCAGGGCGGTTATCCCCCAGGGAGGCATGGAAAGGTGCTAACCTTCAGGGGTCTTTTCTTACACACTCCTTATTTTACAGAAATAAACATTACTACTACCCAGGTTCTCTTTCTTTGAACTTCAGCATTTTCCTTTCACAGCGGAGACCCAAGCCTTGGCCTCACATTAGAAAGCCAGCTTGTCTGATGGAAGCCAGGAGTTTCCTGGAGCCAGCAGACTGCTGTCCTTGGCAGCACAGATAACAAAGAGGCCCCAGGAGTGCACTTGTGAATTGCCCTTCCTGGAACAGGAGGCCCTTTGTTTAACTGACACCCTAGAAGAAACGCTGTGACACGGCTGTCACTGCCGCCTCGTCACCCTCCACCCTCCGGCCACAAGGAACTCGTGCTGAGGTTTCATGAATCTCAGGGGAGAAACGCTACTTCGTCCCGCTGGCTACTGAAGCCTCATAACCTCAGTTAGAAATCAGAAGCTGAGCTCTCTCCAAGCAGGGGATCCTTGACCTTCATTATGCAAGGAGGAGAAGAACGAAACCAGACAATGATTGGAATGGCTATAGAAGCTGCCTCCTGGAACAAAATGAATATTAATATGATTGATTTGCCTGTTTACCTGATGATTTTAAATATTTCCGTCTGGAGGGAATACACTTCTCTAGATTATTTTTCCAGCTCAACTGTGTGTATGCACCTAGCAGGAAATTTAGCTGATCATACTAATTTATTTTAATTAAAATTCTCCTTGGGCCAATTACTCAGAAACATACCCTCTCACCCTAAAATCTATCTAATTATCACAAGAGCATTTTGCCACCCTGCCTGCCTGTATCTCCCTTCAGGTATCATTCATACAGATCCTGGTACTATGAAACTTTCACAAAGTGAAGGCACAATCTAAATAATAGAGAACACCTAAAGATCTATATTTTCTCAGCTTTATTAGAGCAAATTTGATACTATAAATTAATATAAATAATTGAAATAAATAGTATATTTGAATTGAACAAAGTCATATTTTTAGAAATATACAACTTGCGGTGGTGACACACAATATAATATACAGATGATGAATTATAGAATGTACATCTGAAACCCATGTAATTTTTTAAAATATATTTTTACTTATTTCAGAGAGGAAGGGATAGGGAAAGAGAGATAGAAACATCAATGATGAAAGAAGATCATTAATTAGTTGCCTCCTGCTCGACCCCCATGGGGAATTAAGCCTGAAACCCAGGCAGTGAACTCCTGAGCCACCCTGGCAGGGCTGAAACCTATATAATTTTAATATTTAAATCATCAGGTAAACCAACTTCACCCGATAAATTCAATAAAAAAATAAAATAAAATAGGCACGTTTTTGATAATTCAATTTTAAAAATATACATTTATATATATACTAGTATATCACAGACATAGATTGCCCCCGATTTGTGCTCTTTTTATCAATTATAGTTTGAGATTTTTCTTTTTATCCAAGAAATAATGACAACCCAGCTAATGAATAGTTAATAATTAGCAAATCCTCATAGCTGTATACCAATAGTCACAACGACTTTAAATTATGAATGGTTATATTGCAAATAAACAAAACAAAAAAATGGCCCAAATTTACTTGCCTAGATCTGTGTAGTAAGAGCTTGAGATTATGCTCCTCACACTTGGTAAGGGTAATAATTCAAACTGTCTAAATGAGGTACCCACAGTGTGTATCTGTAATTAGTTTTTCTAATTGGCACTGGGTGTGGAGGGAGGGGGGTTGGATTGATGACTCCTTATTTACTTTGTTCCAGAGCTTCTCATGCAGAGTAGTCACAGGGTCTTTTCCTACTTCCTTATTTGCTAACTCCTTACAAAATTCCATCTAGGTCTGTACCTGTGCGCTTAGAAAGATCAATAATTCTTTTATCATACTAATGTATAAATAAACAATGTGAATGTCATTTAAATGCTGTATTATCCTTCTTTGACACTGATTTTCAATCACCTAACATTAACTAATGTTTTATAAATATGTGAATGAGCTTGTGTGGATGAAAAAGGGCCACGTGCTAACCTGACAAGCTCAGGGAAGGCCTGCATAGTGTACTTGCAAACTCAGAGGCCTAAAGTACCCACAAAGGATGGTCTGCAGTGAAAACTTTTTTAATTAGAAGCAGTTTATGATGGGTAGTCATGCATTAGGCCAGTATCTTCCCTGACAAAAGTCAATCTTTACTCTAACCGAGCCTGTCTATTGTCTTTTTGCATCTATGATAACATATCATTGGAATGTCAAAGTAATTTTCCTTTTTCCAGACCCTGAAAAAGGCACCTTTCTGCAGAGACCATAAATCCCCTCATTGTTGAGTTTACTGTTGACTGTTAACTATCCGATAGCAGCTAAGTAAAAGAAGTGTATGACTATTACTCTTTACTTTTTATCCAATCCCAGAAGTTTCCCCGCTTGGCTTTCTCCTGCTTCCCAAATCTATCAACAATGTATTTCATGTAACCCACATACATTTTATTGTAATGTGTAAAAATAAGGTGCAAAACTGCCACTCTCAGGAGCATTATCTCAATCTGTTGAGATATTATTTTCTGGAAGTTGTCAACAGTTTGGCTCAAATAGACTCACAAAAATTCTTTACAGTTTGGATGTTCCTTATATTGGTGCTGCTGAAAACAAAAGGTATTTCTATTTTATAGTCTTATAAAATACAAGGAGACATTTTTAAAAAGGAAAGGTTAAAAGCACATACATATTACATGAAGAACCACATTATTTACCCTACAGGTGGTAGCTACAAGCTATTCTTATCATTTATAATTCATCTTTGTTTATCTTTATGTCTGAAAGAAGATGAACACCTACATTATTTACCCTACAGGTGGTAGCTACAGACAATTCTTATTAGTTTTAATTGATTTTTGCATATCTTTATGTCTGAAAGAAGATTGATAACATCTTTCATTATACACAGAATGGATTAAAAATTATTGAAATGTAAGAATCAATAGTATTTTGTCTCTGGTTGGATTTGAAAAGTGGGGCAGGGAACAAACAATTAAACATGACTCTACATATTTATACCTATAGGCCCAGAAAACTGAGCTGGTAGATAGATAGGAAGGTGTGCAAAAAAAATGTTTATTTATTTTAGAGAGAGAAGAAGGAAGAAAGAGATAGAGAAACATCAATCAGCTGCTTCCTGCAGTCCTACTGAGTCTCGAGGCTGAAACCTGGGCATGTTTCCTGATCAGGAATCGTACACACAACCTCTCCATACATGGGGAGCTATACCTGCCAGGACTGTTCATTCATTCTTTAAATCATTGATTCACTAATTCATTAATACATTTAATACACCCTCATGGAACAATTTCTGAAGGCAATACACTGCCTCAGTCACTGGAGAAGATTTCTACAAGCTTTCCATTTAAGTCTACAATAAAATTGGGAAGGAAAGACTTGCATAATGTGAACCAGTTGAGTAATCATAGAGAGAGTAAGTGATTAGGTTAAGAAATAATTGATTAATGCAGACATGAAACAATAGGAGAATATGAAAATAGGATCATAGTGGTGGGTTATTAGTATTAGAACTGAGTTTTCTGGAAGACATGCAATTAAACTGATCCATAAACTCAATTCACACCTAGGATTTGTAAAGCACCTAGTGTTATGAGTGGTGTCCTGGGCTAGGCGTGGTGAAAGATACCTTACACATTGGAATAGGAGACAGGCATTTATATAGAAATACAAGGTTCTAATAGTTAAGTGTGGGAAGTAAAATACGAGTGAAGAGTCAGTGAAGAGTCAATGTGGGGGTGGGGGGAAAAGGGGGAAATTAAAATAATGGGGGCAACAGATGGGAACATCAGAGCAAGTTTGCATTGAGTTGGTGTGAAACTGCTTATAGGGTGAATTGCTTTTAAGGCACAAAACTTTAAAAAATCATTAGGATTTAGCAGTTACTTATTGACTATACAGAGGCCGGTTAGGGCAGAGAAAGGAAAGAGGAAGAGGAGTGAAAAATAAGAAACAGAAGACTCATCAGGGGAATAGTGGGAGGCAATTTGGGTGAGGAAATGCATGCCAGGGGTTTTCACCTTCAAGGAAGTGCAAAAACAATGTGTTAGGTCAGAGTTCAGGTGAAGAGACAGAACTTACCTTTGAAAAGGGGAAAACCCAGCTGAGCATGGCTATCCAGGCAATTAGTCTGCAACATATCCTCAGCAATTCCCATCATCATGGGATATTCATTTCCATAGTGCTCTATAAATCCAAACTGCCTCAATCTCCTATTCACCACCACCACCAACCCCGACCCTTGACCTTCTTGAACCCTTCCAGGGGGTCCCAGGAAACAACACAGCAGTCATTTGAGAGATTCTTCTATCCAACCAATTAGCCAGTGTCTAGGTAGACATTTCAAATTGCATGGCCAGAGCAGAAGTCTTGATCCATAGGCTCCACCCCACCCCCACTCTCCACCAAAATCATTCTATCAAGCTTCACATCTAAATAAATGGTACTTTCAGATTTTCAATTGATCAGCCAAAAATCTAGGCTTCATTTGTTCCTTTCTGTCTCTCACTCCTGTACTGATAGATTAGCTGGTTCAAGATTCATATTATATCCTGAAATTGACCATGTCTCAGAATTTCCACTGCTACAACTGCAGTGTCCCACCTCTCTCGCCTACAACACTGTAACAGCCATTTAGCCCTGCCTTCTCCCATGATCCCTACGTCTGATGCCAGAGGGGCAAGACCTAGGGGAAGATCATTCAAGCCTAGGGCTCTTGGCTTCATACAGGACAGAATTCAAGATAGGAGCCAGACAAAAAGTTAAAGTGGAAAGAGTGTTTTATCAAGCAGAGAGGACAAGCAGGAAAAGCCACTCTATAGACAGAGTAGCGGACTCTCCTCATGAGAAAAGGAAGAGACACCAACCTCTAGAGGTCAAGCTTGTATCTGTTTGTAGTTTCTATAGAAAAGTGATACTATGGGAAAATAGAATGGGGAAATAAAAACCATTGGGATTAACTTAAACCTTTACAAGGTATATCTTGTGGTCTGTTTTCCCTTTATGGTATGAATAAAAGATAAAGTATGGGTGAGTAGCTATTAATGAATCTTGGTGGGAATTTTCTTTGTCTGAAGGCCCTTCATGATCTTCTTCCTTCTCAGAGGTCAGCCAAGATCTGTCAGACAGCACGTAGCAAGCCCCTGCCTTAACTTTGTTTGACTTTAGTTGATTTGTGTAGTTCTCATGCCCCTCTCCTACAGTAAACCCATTCTCCATATCTTGTGGTCAGAGTGATCTTATAAAAATGACTGTTAGAATGTCTCACTCATGGGAAATCTCCCCCACTAGCATGGAAGCCAAACTCCTTGTTACGTCTCCAAGTCCAGGAGCCCGATTCATCAGTGGCATTGGAACTCCCATGTCACCTCCTCAGAGTCCTCGGCCCAATGGCCCAGCTAAGGCAGCTTTTTAGTCACTGTCTACCACATTATCTTATGCTATCTTCTTAAAATATATATATTATTGATTTCAGAGAGGAAGGGAGAAGGAAAAAAGATAGAAACATCAATGAAGAGAAAGAATCATAGATTGGCTGCCTCCTGCACAACCCACACTGGAGATTGAGCCCTCAACCTGGACATGTGCCCTGACCAGAAATCAAACACGTGATGTCTTGGTTCTTGGGTCAATGCTCAACCACTGAGCCATACTCAGCTAGGCTTGTTGTCTTTTTTTATAGCACATATGGTGCCTGCCATATCATAGATGTTTTCTTTATTAAAAATTATAATTAAAATTATATATTTATCCTCACTAGGATGGAAGCTTATTGAGAAAAAGGATTCTCTCAAATTAATGTGTTCCTATCATCTACACTAACACCTGGCATAGAAGAGGCTGAAAAAAAAATGCACTTATTACCATCTTTCACTATTAATTGTACAGTTCAGTACATCAAGTATATTCACATTGTTGTGCAACCAGTCTCCAGAACTTCATCTTGCAAAACTGAAATGTTATACTTATGAACCAACTCCCTATTTTCCCTTTCTCCAGCCCCATCCTACTTTCTGTTTTTATGGATTTGACTACTCTAGATACCTCTTATAAGTGGAATAATATAGTATTTTTTCTTTAGTAATTGGCTTCACTAAGCATAATGTCCTTAAAGTTTATCCATGTTGTTGCATGTGTCAGAATTTTCTTTCTTTTTAAGGCTGAATAATATTCCATTATTTGCATATACCCCATTTTGTTTATTCATTAATTTATTGATGGACACTTGGATTGTGTGAGTAATGCTGCTATAAATATAGATACAATATTTTTTGACTGATAATAATCTGCAAACTAAGGCTCTTAGTTATACCTTTGGATTGTTGACCTTAAGCAATTTCCTATCAACATTAAATTACAATGACCCCAAAGGTACCTTACAGATATAAAATACAAGATGCCATCAAATAAAGTCCTGTTTCTGTTCTTTTGATCTCAATGATCATTTTAATCTTGTGAGAGCCTCATAGGATTTGGTGCTTTTGGCACAACAGTCATTGTCTTCACTTGCCAGTCTCATCAGATCCCCTTCACCTGATTCTGACTGCTTTCTCATTCTCTGCACATCAACCACAGGGAAGTTAAGTGTGATTTTAGCTCCAACAGGGAGATGAGGACTTGACCAAGATTTCATTCATCTGGGTGCCTTTCTCACTCACTAACCTCATGTATTTGGGGAAGATAGGTGTCTCAGTAAATCTCTGTATATGTTCATTTTATAAAAAACAGGAAAAGAAAAACACAGGAATTGCATTAAGTTAACAGGAATACATTTTATTTGTAACAAATATGTATATATAGAATATTCATGAAGATCTAACACTGGCTGAATTGTGATAAACTTGGTACAAAAACCTCCAACAGATGTGTTACTAAAAATAAGATTCACAATACATTGGTGTTTTGACTGAATTCACTCAACCTATTGTTTTGGTTTCATAGCTCAAAGTCATATACAGTATACATTTTGATTTCCCATTAGCCTTGAGTTAGATGCTATGGCACAGATGTAAACAATATGACATAGATGTTCATAATCAATATATTACAATTAAGGCAATAATCCTAAAATAAGTTCACTGAAATGCCATTACAATGTCTTCTAGGTTAAAACTACAGAATAAAAGTCATGATAGGAGAGTTTTGATTAATGCTAGAAATGCTACTGAGAGAAAAAATACATATTCAAAATATTGTAAAAAAAAGATAACTTCAGGAAAATTATACTTTTCAAAACTGGAAAATAAGAAATTTTGTAATTTGAATGACTTTATATAAGATAAGGGATGTACTGGAAAGCCACACCAGTGTTAATTTAGTTTAAAAGGGTATTTTTTTCATTATTCATTTTACCAAAATACCAGGTTGTGATCATCTGATATAATTGACCTATTAAGTGTTTTACTTTAGTAGATGATGTTTGTCATTGCTCTGATACTAGAAAATATTTCCACATGGGCACCAGGGAGTGTTGAAATAAAAATGTGTGTCTAGAGTCATGATGGTCCAAACAGCCAGAAAATAGATTCTTCTCAGACAATGGTTATTTTAGATAATCCCTCACCTCTTTTGTTGTACATTAATGTAGTTTATAGGACACCCACAGTAATATGCTCTCTGAATAACAGTAATCTCCTGTATAAACTGTATAAACATACTGAAAGCAGACATATAATTTAGCTATTCAAAAAGTATATACTTCCCTTTATTAATAATTCTCTGCTACTATAAAATATGATAATAATAGTCTCTCACACATGGCACTTTTGACACATTCATAAAGTATTTGCTTCTCATTGAAGGAAATATCTGCTTTCCACATTGGTAAAATAATATTTATGTATTCCACCGCACTGTATTGCATAAAATGGAAATTGGTTTCATTTTCCATTTATATTAAGAGTAATCTTCAAAGTGTCTTGCTAGTTCACTGTGTTTCATTTTCTCTGTGAATAGTTCATCAAATACTCTCTTCTGCTTTGAAGTAAAGTAGTTTATCCAATCACCCACAGCTCCTGGAAAAATTGAAAATGTATCAGACAAGAACCAATTTAAATGTATAGTAGTCACAAAAGAAAAATGTCAGATTTATATTAAAATGTGGGCCATTTCACCTCTTGGTGATAAGATGATGGGGAAATTATTCTTTTCATTTGCTTATCTGTTGTTTCTAATTTCTTTAGTAATAGTTGCATGTCAATTTGTAGAGTTTAAAAAGTTATTTCTTAAAAAAAAAAAAAAAGGAAAATTAAAAGCACACAAACGTTTCCAGTCAATTTAGCTCAGTGGTTGAGCGGTTCGATTCCTGGTCAGGGCTTGATCCCCAGTGGGGAGGGCATGCCAGGGGCAGCCAATCAATGATTATCTATCGTCACTGATGTTTCTATCTCTCTCTCCCTCTCCTTTCTTCTCTGAAATCAATTAAAAAAATCATATTTAAAAAAATACACAAATGTCCTAAGTTTTATGATAGCAGGCAAAAATAATCTCACAATCAAAACCCAAGGCAGACAGTGGATAGAATGATGCTTCATTTATTTCCCTGTCTTTGCACCTCCAGAGCAATAGCTGTGCTGATAACACATCACAGGGGTGGGTAATTGCTCTCATTTTGAGGAAATTTATCTTACAATATTGATAACAGAGAATTGAAATAAGCTAAATACAGTTGATTCTTGAACACTCAAGGTTTAGAAGCATCCACCCTCTCCCCAGTCGAAAATCCATGTATAACTTTCGGTTCTCCAAAACTTACTACCAATAGTCTACTGATGAAGCCTTACTCATAATATAAACAATTGATTAACACATATTTTGTATATTATATATATTACATTCTATATTATTTCAATAAAGTAAGATAGAGAAAAGAAAATGTTATTAAGAAAAATCATAAGAAAGAGAAAATACATTTACAGTATTTACTGAAAAAAAATTTGTGTATAAGTGGACCTGTGCAGTTGAGTTGAACCCATGTTATTCAAGGGACAACTGTACTTCATGCAGTCCATCGGCCTCTCCTATTCTTTTGAGTCACCCTCTCAGCCTTGGCACAGCATCAGAACTGCCCTTTTCAGATCCACTAGGCACACTGGCCAAACCCCACCCCTAGATCTTGCCCACACTGGTCTTTTGTTACTTCTGGCCCTTCAATTCACCCCTGGGTCTAGGTGCACTGGAGCACTGCCCCCCATTGCAGACAGTCATAAGTCATTCTCTATTATATATTTTTTCCAACTAGTTTGTATAAACTCTTTTGATTTATGGTCTGTGATGTTATTGTTCATGTGTATTCCTGCAGTACTGAACCCAGTGCTGACTATAGAGTAGATGCTCGGTAAAACCTGTGGTTTGATTGAATGTCAGACAATGTCATGTACAACAAAGAAATTTATTTATATTACAACTTAAGAAATGTTTGGTGTTGATTCCTCATCCAAAAGACTGAATTTAAAGATAAGTAAAGTAGCCAAGACTGGTTTGGCTCAGTGGATAGAGCGTCGGCCTGCAGACTGAAAGGTCCCAGGTTCGATTCCAGTCAGGGGCATGTACCTTGCTTGCGGGCACAACTCCAGTAGGGGGCGTACAGGAAGCGGCTGATCAATGTCTCTCTCTCATCGATGTTTCTGACTTTCTATCCCTCTCCCTTCCTTTCTGTTAAAAAAAAATCAATAAAATATATTAAAAAAAAAAAAAAGAAGTAAAGTGAAACTATTCTGTAAAAAAAAAAAAAAAGGGGGTATCAGAAGGAAGCTCCCAGAGTCAGGAAATGACATCATGACACTGCTTCTAAAGCACCCCACTGCTGCCTTCTTTCTTTTGACCTGACTTTTGTTTGCTTGATTTCTGATTTATTCTTTCACTCTGACTTCTTTACTTTTTTAAAAAAAATTATTTTTAAAAATAAAATAAAATTGTAGCTATATATGTAGGTTAGAGGAATTACATATAAGCAAAAGAAGATAACAAATCAAGGAAATGTATTCAGCTAACATGGCTAACAAATTGGCTGGCATGCATCCTTCCAGATGTTCTTCTTTGCAAATATATAAATGCATATAAACCACATTTTAAGCCACACAATTATAACTTCCGTTTCCCCCACTTATTATACTTTATCATCTTCCCATATATGTATTTATATGCCAACAATGAAAGTTAGGGAGAGTAAGGTAAGACTGTTTGGATTCAAGTCTTGACTACCAGCTATCAGTTGTGTGTCTTTGGACAAATTATTCGGGTGTTTAGATTTAGGTGCACTGGAGCACTAGTCCCCATTGCAGACAGTCATAAGTCATTCTCTATTATATATTTTTTTCTTAGTAAAGTGAAGTGTGAATAATATGAATACCACTTTCAAAAGTCTGCTGTCAAAATCCAGACAAACCAAGTAGTGTGCCTGGCACATAGCAAAGCACTCAGCAAATGCTAGTTATTTTTACTCTATAGTTTTCACGACTCCATAGGAAATTCCTATATGGATGTGACTTAATAGGTTTAACAGTTTCTGATTAGTGATCTTTTAAGTACAGTCTAGGTTTTATTGTTATAAGCACCATTGCTACATACGCCTGTCCATACGCCTTTCCATATCTATAATTCTCCCCCTAGATTTTAGTATGTCAGAGCCCTCAAACTTCTGCCACTTAGGAGGACTATCCTTGCTTATCACCTTATCCTGGCCCCATAGTCATTTCCTAGAATATCAGCTCTATTTCTGAGTTTAAAATAAAAGACAGCTGCAGGCACCAATTCTCCTCTGGAAAGTGAGGATTATCTGTCTGTGCCACCGATTCTGAATCAATGACTTCAGTAGTTTCTTTGAAACTTTTATTTTCAGAGAATGGATCTCCTGCTTCACTCCCTCCCCGTATCTCCCCTCCCAACCCCTCATCCAGCAAACATCCTTTGTTTAGTTCCTCACATAGTCCAAATTTACCAACTGGTGCTCAAGGGGACTGGTATCAGTGTGGATTTTCTACTATCAACCTTCTGTGCTCTGTTAGGTATAAGATAAAGAAACCACTTTTAGATAGAATTTAAATGCATTCCAATGAATGTTGTCAGCCACAATTTTGTTGATATGATTTCAGCTGGAAATACCTGCTAGGATCACACGCATGGCAGGTCAGAGATGAACTCTATTATTATTAGAGTAAAAGTTCTCAAGTTTGCATGATAAGATGTGTAAATACTGAGAATTAGCTAATCCTATCAGTGATGAAAGGGCAGTGATGAAAGAGGTCAGCAGCAGCACCGGACTTCAGTAGCCATCAGAACTTCATTTCTCATCATCCTCTTGACCATGGTCCCTCCCAATCTTTGTTTCTCTCCCCTTTGCTCATTTCACCTTCCTTCATTCATCCTTTTCTAAATTATTTGACTTCCCTTTATTTTCTCTCTCTTACCCCTCCAAACTTTTTCTTGACCCTGAGTCTCTCTCAGACTCCCATATCATCTTTCCACTATCAAACTTCTTAAAAGAGTGACTCTTATTTGCTGTTCCTTTCTTTATTTCTCATTTCTTCAAATCCCTCAACCTGGCTTCCATCCCCACTCTCAGAATTCACTAATGATAAATGGTCATGTTTGACCCTGTCTTTCTTTTCAATTCTGGCTGATCTCCTTTCTTGGTTTGTCTTGGGCTGTTTCATTTCCATTTATGTCATGGTTTCTAGAGCTTCCTTCCCCTTCTGTTCCTTCTCCACTAGGCCTTCCCACTCACCATGAACAATTTTACCAAATTTCACAATCTTCTAGTGGATCCTAAACTGACTTCTAAGCTGAGCTCCCCTCAAAGGGCTCACTGCCAGTGCTCAGATTACCACCATCATCAATGTTTCAGACCTGGACTATTACAACCTCTTTACTAGACTTTGTGCATCAGTTTTTAATCTCTTCTAATCAATTTCCCACACATGTCTGATCCCTTCTTAAAAGAACAAACAGGCCAGGGGGGAAAAAAGAAAAAAAGAAAAAGAAATCTATCAAAGCTTTTGCTCTCTGGCCCCGATCCCTTCATCTTCCTCGTTCTGCTTCACACATCACACACCATTTTAGAGCTGCTAGTTCTGAGCTTCTTTTCTTGCTGTTAGCTTTTACTCTCCAACCTGCTTCTAGGTTACACATTAGGACTTAGCAGATATTTATGTTCTTTATGTTTCCATTCAGAAGCACATTCTTAAATAACAATCCCAGCTCTCTCTCCACCACTTACTTACTTCTGCAGGAAAGTTATTTGATCGGTGAGTTTGGAAAGACACACTGTCCACACTCATCTGTTCCTTCCTCTCTCCTGAAGAAAACATGTCATGTACCATCTCAAAGTAACATGCTCCAGTGGGGGGACAGGACTGCATTTGATTCACTGTAACTAGTAGCATGTTTATAAAATTCAGAGCAACTTAATGGTCTGAAGACCGGAGACACATTTTCAAATAACTGTATCGTTTCTGTTTGTCACCTGTGTTTTTCTCTCAGTTGGGTCCTGATTGAGCATGAACATCTCAACGTCTGGAAAGAATGCAGTTCAAGAATTTCATCCCTAATGGATGGAATCGTATAAGCTGTTGTGTACGATGGGATGCGTGATGGTGAAAGCCCTAGGCAAAATACCACTGCCCTTTCTGACTTACCTTTCCTAAATACCAGGTTCTTATTCGATGTGAGGGCACAGATGGTCTTATTTGGATCACAGTTTTCTTTGGCTGCATTATGTTTCATTTCCTTGAATGATGATTTCCAAGCAATGTGATTAATTTCGCTTTCACTCACATTGATACCGAGGAAAGTCGTTATTTTCTTTATGCTTTTAGAAAGATCCTGAGCAATAAGCAAATAAATAAGTGTTATTCATCAAAATACTAAATTCATTCTCTCGAACCAGAAAACAGAATTCATAGGTTGATATCTTCCATTTGCTGAAATTGACTTATATTTTGATTGTTGAAATGTTAGGAAAGACTTACTTTCTTCATTTCTTCATAGAAGATAAATAGAATGTTTTTATCATTTTTGTGGTCTTCCCAGCTTAAAATGTGATCAAACCAGGATCCATACACAACTAGAAGAAAAGTGAATTGCTGTGTTAATATTAAACATCATGGCTTTGGGTCCCTGGGGTCTTCCCACTTCTGCAAAGTTGTCAAAACAAGGCTCATACATCTTAGACATGAGAATGAAAAAGTTTTTCTTAGAAGAGTTCAGTTTCACCATTGTTTCAATTAAATACAATATTGTGAAAGGAAGCAGGGTAGGGACATCTTTTAATAAAGCTGTGGGGGGGGGGGTTCCTTATTTTTAATAACTTTTTTTTATCATCAGGAAAAGTGACAACAGAAAAACAGATACACATTTTCCCAATAATTGTGTTCTGATAATTACTCTAAATCTTGGGAGACATAGAGAAACATTGAGAATTTGTCATTTGCTTTCTGTGATGTGACATGCTTTTCATAATTGTTCTTAGCAGAAAAAGTTATAAACTTCCCGCACCACCACCCAAAAATATAATTCTATCAAGTATCTTAGTTCAGAATTACAGACTTAGGGATTTGTAAGTAGTTTATATTGTTTCTTTAATGTTTTTTTAATTTGACAGACTTAAAAATCTCCAAGGCTTAAAAATAAAATACTATCATGCAAAGTAACCTCTTTGGTTGTGATGCTTAAAAGCAAACAGTGAGCAACTTATCAGCATGCGCGCGCGCACACACACACACACACACACACACACACACACACACAAAATGACTAGCTTGACAATCTAAAGCATAAAACAATAATTTAATGTACATCTTTCCAGAAATCTTTATCATGCAACGATTTAATACTGGCTAGTGCTCCAGTCATACAAGAACTCCTCTACTAGTGATTTCCTTGAAGATCTGCTGACTATTGATTCATTTTAATAAACAACATTTATTAAGCCATACACTGTGCTATATACATCTCCCGAGGAAGCAAAGGGCAAGAAAATAACTAGAACAGATTTTTGAAACAAGGACTACAGTGCTATCATTAGAGTCAGGACCCTAGGGCTATATCAGAACTGGTTCTTAGGAGAGCTGTCCAGATACAGTTTTTGGTTATCAGCAATCTCACTGATATTTCAGTGCCTTACCTAATACTTCGTCTTAGAATTACCCAAATTACTGTATCAGTCATAAGGGTTTATCTTCTAAGCATTACCAACATTTTCCCAAACACATGTGCTCTTACATCCAGATATAATGATCACCTTAGTGTTCATTAGAAGGAAAACTTATTTTTTCCTCTCACATAAATTTAGGAAGTTAACTAGTCCTTAGTTTGCTAAATTATCTCACAGTCTAAACTGTCCTCTCTGACTCCCACCAGCAGACACAGCCTAGCCCTTATGGGTAATAGCACTGACTAGAGTTGATAATGTGGAGCCCTCAATAGGATCTGGGGGAGCACACGCTTCCATGGCTGAATGCTAGGCAGGGATAGAAACTAAGAGTCACACTGGGTGGGCTGGGCAGGGTGCGGATGGAGTGTAGTGTAATTGACCTGCCCATTATGGTTATTCGGTAGAAAATGTTTTCCAACATATCCAAAATAGATTTAAGAAGAAACCTTTGGATCCTAGCCTGATCATAATTTGAGAGCCAGCTGTTCTATTATTAACTAATTCATTTATACTCTCCCTTATTCCAAAAGGACTCAAACTAACCAAAAGAATCTAAAGAAATTGTATGCCTGGGCCTTTCTCACGAGTGGAGGAAATTACAGTTTGTGTTGAGTTTTAAATCAGAACCCTCATTGACCAGGTCATGAGTAGACCTATAGCTTTAAAGAAAATATAGCTTCCAAAATTGAGGTTTGAAACCTTGCTTTTATGGGAAATGCTTTTCTCCTTATCTTTCACTTCATTATAAAATTATTCCACCACCTGCTGGTCTTAATTAACATATGCCTGGATGGTCTTCCTTCTGCTACCCACAAATCACTCCTTCCTCTTCAATGGCCCTGAATACAAGTTGCTCTTTCTCAAACAGTTCATGTATCTTAGGATCTGGAGAGCGAGTCGGCAGTCTCTGTTTTCTAGGGGCTTCCAGAATTCCTCCCTTTTAGATAATCCACGCTCCTTTGATTCTAGCACCTTTCCATCCTGGTTTCAGCCAGAAATTGACCTGATCTCTCCAAAACAGCCACAGAAGACTCTGGTTTTTGAATAGTCTTCTGTAGCATTTCAGATCTTTCTACCAACTGTAGCTACTTTACTAAATAGTTGCTGCAATACTCTCCTTTTACTATTTTTCTCCCTTTCTTCCTTTACTTTCTTCCCTTTGTACATCCCTCAACAATTTTCTCATCAATACCTGCATTTCCTTGCCTCCTGATAGCTTATTTTAATCATCCAAGAAACACTCAGTATTGGATCAAAACACTTCACCTCTTTTCCATCTCACCTACTACTGCTGAGTTCTGCTAGAGAAATTCATACCATTCTTATTTACACCACTGCAGATTCATTTTCCAGTCTCAGGGGCCCCAAGGCTGCCTGGCAAACCGATTTGTTCTGCATTAACACATTCTCCTATTCTTCAGCTGTTTCAAAACTCCCAGAGATTTCTGCAAACCCTCTGCCCGACTCTTACAACCAGTTATAATGATCACTTTGGGGTTCAGTTTCTAGAAAGCATTCTGATGATAATCATGCAGAAAACAAAACCCACTGGGATGAAGTGACCTAGGAAACGTAGAGTTCTAATATAAAACTGGAGAGGGGGCTACAGGGAATGAAGAGCAAATGCTAATACATGTTTCATTGAAATATTAATCTGCCAAGATATCTCCAGGATATAATTTAGAGTTATCATTTAATTTGAAAACCTAAAGTGTATTTTTAAACTGTGTGAAAAACAAATTAGATGATTAGATAAATGTGTCACTATCTTTATCTTTTTGTTTGTTAATTCTCACCGGAGGATATTTTTCCATTGGCTTTTAGAGAGAGTGGAAGGACAGGGGAGAGACACACAGAGAGAATCATTGATGTGAAAGAGACAGTTGTTTGGTTGTCTCCTGCATGTACCCCAACTGGGACCAGGATTGAACCTGCAATCTAGGTATGTGCTGTTGACTCAGAACCGAACCTGAGACCCTTTGGTGCTTGGGCTGATGCTCTAGCCACTTAACACACTGGCAGGCAAGCACTCTGTGCCTACATTTACAGAAAAATAATCTCTCCGACAGAATCAGTTAGACCATACCCTGAGGCACTGAGAAATTACAGAGAAGGCCAAATCAGTGGTAGGGAGAAAGAGTGAACCACAGTATGTAATAATGGGAGACAAACACAACTATTTTTCTTCTTGAGAAAAAGCAGGCTCAAGTAATGTTTTTAAAAACTAGTTTATGTATTTAAACTCTGCTTATTACAAAAATGGAAAAGAGGCAGAGTGAAGCATGTTAAGTAGCTTCAGATATTTAGAAGACTAACATGTGGAAGAGGAATTAATGATTGGGGCAAATTTTTTGGCTGGATGAGTTTTGGAACAGTGGGAAGAGCAGAGATTTTAGAGCTGGCATCTGAATTTAAATCTTGGCCCTACTCCTTATTAGTTACGCATCTCTGGGCATGTTATTTGACCTCTGAGGTCTGCATTTTCCTCACCTATAAAATGAGGATAATAACATTTACCTCATGGGGTCTAGTGAGGATGAAAAGAGATCATGTTTGCATAGCACTTAGCTCAGTGTCTGTATCACATGGTAAGAATTTTCCCCCAACATTTTCCAAGTACCAAGATGACAGAGTTCCTTTGGAACAGGAGTGTGGAGTGTGAACCTGTTGTCAAAGTTAAGGGGTTCAAGCTTAGCCTCTACAATTCTTAGAGATGTTGAGAGGTGATTCATACATTGGGTGGATGTTTTAAACAGATGATCTTTAGTGTACCTGTCGTTCCTGAAACTTTATGATTCTAAGGGATGTGTGCCATTAAATGAGGAAATAGAGTTGAAATAGTATGAGAATAGTATATTCTTCCCAAGGGACTATATGTATATATTTATTGCTAATGACTTCCCAATGTCCTTATGTTAAGGTTACCCTTGCTGTGGCCTCTTTCAAATTAACAAGCAAGAGCATAACAATTACCCTGTAAAATAGTGAAATTAACAAGATCTGCGCTAAGCCCAACAAGAGAAAAAAACTTCCGGACACACAACATTTCTGAATCATGTCTCTTTTAAATTCTGTGTTGCCTTGGTATAATATTCTTGCTGAATATATATTGGCAATTTAGAAGGGGGTTGTTTTTGTTTTTGTTTTTTAAGTGCTCCAAACACCACTGAATTTATTCACAAGAAAAAGTGGATAAATTCAAAGGTCATGCAGGCCCAAAAGTTAGCAGGACCATCATATGCTACTCAGTTCAATCAAATGACGTATCATGGTGGTATTTTCAGGACAAATTACTTCCTGTTACTTTTTATAAAACCAATGGCCAGGATGGCTATTTCTTTCATGTTTGTTTTATTTGGGGAATCTGAGGGTTCTTTTCGGGGTTGTGTTGTTTGTATTGCTTTATTATCCAGCAGGTATATACTGTATACCAGTAAAGATGTTTTGGGCAACCTGTCTAGGTCCCAGCTGTATCCCTGTTAGTGCATATTATTTCACTGAAATAATTGATCATATATATTTTTTAAAAAGAGAGAGATTCTTAACCAGGATTAAGGCTAATAAGAAACTGCTAATATGTACTACCAATGGGTGGGAAAAAAAAGACTGTGAAGAAGTACAATGAGAAAGAATTGCTTGGAAGCAAACAAATCATCTATTCAAAGAGTACTTCTGAAAGTAGACATTGGAATCCATTTAGAAAATGCTTTCATTCTGAGCAGAAAATTCACTATATATTACGAGTGAAAAACCATTATCATATTTACCATTTCCTTTCAGGAACAGCTCAAAAAATGCAGCCCAGGTTTCAATGCCGGGGAGATTAGGGTTATCTCTGTAGTAATGGAATAGAGAAACAGCTGTGTCTTTTGGATTCCTAACGATGTAGATAATCTGTTAAAAAAAAAAAATCAGTTTATTTTTTGGGTGAAAATAGGCCCAATACAAAACATTTCCTAAAAGAAAGAGCCAGTACTGGAAATATCAGGGGAATGCTTTATAAAAATATATGATTGTCTAACTACTATGCTGTGCATCTGAAACTAATACAAAATAACATTAAATGTAAACTGTATTTGAAAAAATGTTTAAATAAAAATATATTAAAAATAAAAAAAGAAAGAAAGTAGAAGCTAAACTTCTGACAGGCACAATTTTTTTGGCACCCTCAGACTCAGGGCATTGTTTCTCAATTCTTTTTTTTTTTAAATAGTATATATATATATACATATATATATATATATATATATACACACACACATACACACACATATACATATTATTGATTTTTTACAGGGAGGAAGGGAGAGGGATAGAAAGTTAGAAACATCGGTGAGAGAGAGACATCGATCAGCTGCCTCCTGCACATTCCCACTGGGATGTGCCCGCAACCAACGTACATGCCCCTGACTGGAATTGAACCATGGACCTTTCAGTCCCCGGGTTGATGCTCCATCCACTGAGCCAAACCAGTCTCAGCTGTTGCTCAATTCTTAACATGTATCTGAACCAGCAGGGGATGCTGCCAGCTCATCAACCAGGTGAAGGTTGTCCAGCTGGTCCCATAGGGCTAGGCTAGTGCTCGGCAAACTCATTAGTCAACAGAGCAGCAAACTGCGGCTCTCGAGCCGCATTTGACTCATGAGCCTCGGTTTGCTGACCATTGGGCTATGCCATCAGCAACAGAGGCAACTCATTCTCCTGAGAGACCAGGGGCAACCAGAGTCTCAGTCCCCAGTAGAGGTCAAAAGAAAAAGGTTGTCCCTAAAGGGTGTCCGTTTAGTAAGGTTGTTTAAAGAAGCACCCTAACCTTTCTGAGCTTCAGTTTCTTTGATTATGAAAAGTAAAATACCCACTCTTCATTTTTGTAATGTGTTTACAAAACACAGCTCAGTCTCTAGTATTTGTGATTAGTGTTATTGCATTGCTCTGAGAAGGGGTTATTGAGCTCACCAGGCTCTTTATCTCCCCAAACCTCTCTCTCTCTCTCTGTCTCAGAGACAGTCTGAAATGAAAATGCTCCGTTGAGTGAAAGTGTAATCAAGTTAGGTACACCTTCACGTGCCGATAGATTTGCGGAGAATACAAACAAAACTATCACATTTGCCTCAATGGATTATATTTACTTTTCTTTGGGCAGAAGAATAGATGGTGTGCATAGTCGCATTATGGTCATAGAGCTATAAATATAGAAAGAGCTTATTTGGTTTGTGCTTATTTGACTGTTAGGTAATTTTTGCTATTTTTGCAATATATTTTGACAGTATCTAAAGAGGCTTCAGTACCCAGACCTTATTACAATAAACACATATATCTTGCCTTTGCTTTTCAAATTTATTTTTCTGATAAAAACAGAATTTTTAAAATGCTCCTTATGTAGACATTTGTAAAGAAAATAAAATTCAACTCTAATGTCATATCACAGAAAACCACTTGGCATGTTGTTATATTTACATCTAGATCTTTTTTTATGTGTATACTAGAGGCCTGTTGCATGAAAATTTGTGCAATAAGCCTTCCTTCCCCTGGCTGCTGGCACTGGCTTTCCTCCGGCACCTGGGACCCAGGTCTTCTCTCTGGCCAGAGTGCCACTCCTTGTAGTTCCCTCTGCCCCCCGGGCATCCCCTCATAGCAGGTGTCCTATCCTGCCTGGCCACTCTTCACCTGCATGCATGCTGTCCAGAGGCCCGGAGTAGCTGGGGAGTGGGGCCACTACCATCTTTATCGGGTTAATTTGCATACTCACTCCTGATTGGCTGGTGGGTGTCGTGAAGTAACAGTCAATCTGCATGTTTCTTTTTTATTTGTATAGATGCATATTTTAATTAAATTGAGATTATTTAGTATATATGTATTTAAAATGTGGTTTATACTTAATCTTATTCCATAAGCATTTCTCCATGGAAACATAAATTTAAATATGAAAATAAAATATTCTTTTAAATATAGTTAACTTTTAAAATAATAACAATGTGGTAACTTTATTTTATTTATTTATTTATTTTATACTTGTCTTTTTTTAAGTTTAATAAATCTTGATTGTTCAGATCATTACAACTGTTCTTCTTTTATACCCCCATAGCTCCCCTCCACCCAGTTTTCACCCCACCCTCTGCCTTTACTTCCCCACACTGACCTCATCCATAGGTGTACGATTTTTGCCCACCCCCACAACCCTTTCTCCCTGAGAATTTTCAGTCCACTCCCTTTCTATGCCCCTGATTCTATTATATTCACCAGTTTATTCTATTCATCAGATTTTTTATTCACTTGATTTTTAGATTCACTTGATGATAGATTTGTATTTATTGTTCATAATTTTTATTTTTACCTTCTTCTTCTTCCTCCTCTTCTTAAAGAATATCTTTTAGCATTTCATACAATAGTACTAGTTTGGTGGTGAGGAACTCCTTTAGCTTTTTCTTATCTGTGAAGCTCTTTATTTGAGCTTCAATTTGCAATGATAGTTTTTCTGGGTAATCTTGTTTGCGGATTCTTGGTTGCTATTCATCTCTTTGAATAATTCTTGCCACTCCCATCTGGTCTACTTAGTTTCTGTTGACAAATCAGCTGACAATTGTATGTGTGCTTCCTTGTAGGTAATTAACTATTTTTCTCTTACTATTTTTAATATTCTCTCTTTGTCTTTTGCTCTTGGCATTTTATCTATAATGTGTCTTGATGTGGTCCTCCTTGAATTCCTTTTGTTTGGGGTTCTATGTGCTTCCTGGACTTGTAAGACTATTTCTTTCACCAGGTGGGGAAAGTTTTCTGTCATTATTTCTTTAAATGGGTTTTCAGTATCTTGCTTTCTCTCTTCTTCTGGCACTCCCATAATTCTGATGTTGGTACACTTGAAATTGTCCCAGAGGCTCCTTACACTATCTTCACATTTTTTTAATTCTTTTTTTCTTTTTGCTTTTCCAGTGGAGTGTTTTTTGCTTCTTTGTATTTCAAATCTTTGACTTGATTTTTGCAATCCTCTAGTCTGCTGTTAGATCTCTGTATAATTTTTTTTATTTCAGTCAGTGTATGTTTAATTTCTAGTTGGTCCTTTTCATATCCTTGAGGGTCTTGCTCATATCCTTGAGGTCTTGCTAAATTTATCGGCCTTTTAAGGACATTCTTGAAAAACCTTATAACTGTGGTTTTGAACTCTATATTAGTTGTTTGCTTTTCTCCATTTCTTTCATTTGTGATGTTTCTTTGTCTCTGCATTTTCACTGCTTTCTGGAGTTGGTAGAGTAGCTTTATGTGCTAGTTGTCTATAGGGCTCAGTGGACATTCAGCCTTCTCGGTTACCTGAGGTGGACACTCTTGGTATACCACTTTGTTGGTTGTGTGTATAGTCTCATTGTATGTAAGCCTTGAATGTTGTTGGTATCACTGGGAGGAATTGATCTCCAAGCCAATTGGCTGTGAGGATCACCTGTTTCTACGCTGGGAGAACTTCTGTGATGGAGAAACCCTTATGATACAAACATGCAAAATTGCAAAAACCTCTGTGTTCAGCTTGGTTAGGGCAGAGTCTCAGGTTGAGCAGACAGCCTTGGCTTCCCATCAGCTCTGCCTTATGAATCCCCTGGGTCTCAGTGTCATTTGGTAATTACTACAAGTATCTCTGAGAGAAAGCTGCCCTTGAATTTTGCCCACCGCCAGACAGTCCAGATTCCCACTGAATGAGTCTGGGTTCCCAGAGTCTTGCCCAGAACTGGAGTTCAGTGCATTCAGGAGCTCCATCTCCTTCCACTTGAGAAAGCTAGTCACACACTCAGCAGTCAGTCCTCTTTGTGCTCATGTACCTCCAGACCTCTGCCTTCCATAGCTCCCCTGAGTCTCAGTGTGCTTTTCTCTTTCCTGACAGTCCAGATTCCCCCAGAATGAGTCTGCGTTTCCAGGGTAATGCCCAGAACTAGAGTTCAGCACAGTCAGGAGCTTCTGTCTTCTTCCCACTTGAGAAAGCCAGCCATGCACTCAGCATCAGTCCTCTCCATGCAAGTCTCTGTACCATAGCCATTTGCAGCTCCTCTGAGTCTCAATGTGCTTTTCTCTTCCCTCCTAGTTGTGGAATTTCTACTTATCCAGCTTCCCTGTGGTTCTGGTCCATTTTGTCTTTTAGTTGTAGTTTTGAAATTGTTGTGTGAGGCAGCAGTTTAGCTGTTTACCTATGCCACCATCTTGGTTTCTCTGGTAACTTTATTTTAAAAATAGCTTGAGGTAACTATTCTTTATACATAAAATTTTTTAATTCCCTTCCCATATAATCCCTTGCACAAATGGTAAAGTAATTAAAATAATGTTAAGGCAATTTTCCTTTTCCTACACATCAATATTTAAAGTAAAAAGATCAAAACCAAATTCAGAATGGAATAAGATATTGTCTAGTGTAACTATAGTTCACATTTCTTCCATTACTGACAGATCTAGATGCTGTGGTCAGACAGATCCATGCATTATCTTATTTAATTTTTACCATACTGTGTGAGATTGATACCATTATTATCGTATCATATGAAGAAACTAAGGCTCAGAGAGCATCAGCAATTTTCCAAGGTCACACATCTTGCAAATGGCAGAGCAAAAACCCAAGCTCAGTTTTGTGGTATTCCCAAGCTCCTGCCTTTCACCACTGAACTTACCTTGCATTGCTTTTGTTTAATATCCACTGGTAGCATGTTATAGTTCAAATGTGTGGGAATGACTCTTCTCTTACAACATATTCTTAACTCTTCAAATTTAGAAATGTCTCCCAATTCAATTGGAGATGTTAGAGTAATGTCAGCATTGGGAATATTCTCAATGACTTTTGCAATCCAGTGAGTGCCTTCATATAAAAATAAAATAAAATTCATTTTTAATTAAATGGCCCTCTTGGTGAAATGAATTTAGAAAATTAGTAGTAGTTTATAAAGGCAATGGATGCATTAATTTTATTATAATAGTTTTACCTCTTGGCGCCCATTGAAACCTGTTGAAATACTTAAGATGTTAATTCATTATATAGAAAAAATTACATTTAGAGACATGAAGCAATATGAGAACCATGTATGCTGTTTCATCAGCTTGAAATACTCTTCTATGCTACCAGTCACCTCTAACACTCTAAATCAGAAATACAAAACTCTTTCTACATATAATTCCTATTAGTCCTGTAAGCACATGCATCGTTCTCTTTTATAAACTGTCTTCTGAGTCCTCACTCCCCTGGAATAATTGGTCACCCTTCAAATCCCTCCAAAGTAATAGACCTAAGAGTATACTCACCATTGTTTGTATTTATGTCTATCTTCCCATTTCTTCCTTGAAGATAGACAGTGGGTCTTACTTTTTGTTTGTGTATAAATACAAAATAATTGTGCAAACAAAGGATTAGAACAATGAATAAATGGTATATTCAAAAATCATAAAGATGCAAGCCTGCTACCTCAAAGTCTGGAAGGAATACCACTTTATCCTATATAATAAAGAGCTAATATGCTATTAGACCAGATGGTAGAACAACATTCCAGAAGGACCAATGGGCAGGGCCATGAGGGTCAACCCCCTTGCATGAATTTCATGCTTTGGGACTATAGTGTTTGCATAAAGCAAATGTAGATGTGTTCCAATGGTGTAGACCAAATATGTCAAATGCACAGCCAGTTGCGAGTTTGTCATGGTTGGGTAGACACTGTATGTGGAAGTAGGAAAGTAGAAATTTGAGTGGAGAGAATTTTTGCTAATTTGAAAACAATGTCCCTGAAGAATTTAAATCTGCCTTAGTTTCCATTAATAGCATTACATTTTTTTAATTTTTACTTTTTAATTAATAAATCTTTATTGTTCAGATTATTACAATTGTTCATCTTTTTTCCCCATAGCTCTCTTCCACCTGGTTCCCACTCCACCCTCTGCCCTTACCTCGACCTCTTGCACTGTCCTCATCCATAGGTGTACAATTTTTGTTCAGTCTCTTCCCACACCCCCCACACCCTTTTCCCCCTGAGAATTGTCAGTCCCACTCCTTTTCTATGTCCCTAATTTTATTATATTCACCAGTTTATTCTGTTCATCAGGTTTTTTTATTCTCTTGATTTTTAGATTCACTTGTTGATAGATATGAATTTGTTGTCCATAATTTTTATCTTTACCTCCTCCTCCTCCTCCTTCTTCTTCCTCTTCCTCTTCTTCTTCCCCTTCCCCTTACCTTTACCCTTACCCTCCTTCTCCTCCTTCTCCTCCTTCTCCTCCTCCTCCTCCTTCTCCTCCTCCTCCTCCTTCTCCTCCTTCTTCTTCTCCTCCTCCTTCTCCTCCTCCTCCTCCTCCTCCTCCTCCTCCTCCTCTTCCTCCTCCTCCTCCTTCTTCTTCTTCTAGAATACCTTTCAGCATTTCATATAATACTGGTTTGATGGTAAGGAACTCCTTTGGCTTTATCATATCTGTGAAGCTCTTTATCTGCCCTTCAATTCTGAATGATAGCTTTGCTGGGTAGAGTAATCTTGGTTGTAGGTTTCTTGCTATTCATCACTTTGAATATTTCTTAACACTCCCATCTGGCCTACATAGTTTCTGTTGAGAAATCAGCTGACAACTGTATGGGTGCTCCCTTGTAGGTAATTAACTATTTTTCTCTTGCTACTTTTAATATTCTCTCTTTGTTTTTTGCTCTTGGCATTTTAATGATGATGTGTCTTGGTGTGGTCCTCTTTGGATTCCTTTTGTTTGGGGTTCTGTGCTCTTCCTGGACTTGTAAGTCTATTTCTTTCACCAGGTGGGGGAAGTTTTCTGTCATTAATTATTCAAATAGATTTTCAGTATCTTGTTTTCTCTCTTCTTCTGGCACCCCCATAATTCAGATGTTAGTACGCTTGAAGTTGTCCAGGAGGCTCCTTACACTATCTTCAAACTTTTGGATTCTTTTTTCTTTTGCTTCTCCGACTGAGTGTTTTTTGCTTCTTTGTATTTCAAATCTTTGACTTGATTTTTGCAATCCTCTAATCTGCTGTTAGGTGTCTGTATATATTTTTTTTAATTTTAGGCAGTATATGTTTAATTCTAGTTGGTCCTTTTTCATATCCTCAAGGTCTTGCTAAATGTATCAGCCTTTTCTAGGAAATTCTTGAAAAACCTTATAACTGTGGTTTTGAAATCTATATTTAGTTGTTTGCTTTTCTCCATTTCTTTCCTTTTGTGATCTGTTTCTTTGTCTCTGCATTTTTACTGCTTTCCTGAGTTGGTAGAGTAGCTTTGTGTGCTAGGTGTCCTATAGAGCCCAGTGGCTCAACCTCCCATTTACCTGAGGTGGATGCTCTTGGTGCACCACTTTGTTGACTGTGTGCACAGCCTTGTTGTAGCTAAGTCTTAATTGTTGTTGGTATCACTGGGAGGAATTGACATCCAGGCCGATTGGCTGTGAGGATCACCTGTTTCTATGCTGGGAGAACTTTTGTGCTGGAGACACCCTTATGAGACAATACTTGCAAAATTGCAAAAGCCTCTGTGTTTAGCTTGCATGGGGCAGAGTCTCAGGGTTGAGAAAACAGCCTTGTCTTCCCATCAGCTCTGCCCTATGAGGCCTCTGGATCTCAGTGTTCCTCGGTAATTACTGCAAGCACCTCTGAGAGAAAGCTGCCCTTGAGTTTTGCCTGCTGCCAGACATTCCAGATTCCTCCCAAGTGAGTCTGGGTTCTCTGAATCTCATCTGAAACTGGAATTCAGTGCAGTCGGGAGCTTCTATCTCCCTCCCACTTGAGAAAACTAGCCACGGTCTAATCAGTCAGTCCTCTCTGCACTTGCGTACCTCTAGACCGCTGCCTTCCCGTAGTTCCCCCTGTCTCAGTGTGCTTTTCTCTTTCCTGACAGTCCAGATTCCCCCCGAATGAGTCTGGGTTCCCAAGGTCTTGCCCAGAACTGGAGTTCAGTGCATTCAGGAGATTCCATCACCCTCCTATTTGAGAAAGCCAGCCATGCACTCAGCCACCAGTCCTCTACGTGCATGTCTCTGTACCTCAGGTGTTTGTAGCTCTTTTGAGTCTCAATGTGCTTTTCTCTTTCCTTCTAGTTGTAGAATTTCCACTCAGCTAGGTTTCCTGTGGTTCTGGATGGCATCTGTTTTGTCTTTTAGTTGTAGTTTTGAAATTGTTGTGTGAGTTAGTAGTTGAGGAGTTTACCTATGCCACCATCTTGGTTTCTCTCTGAGGTGGACACTCTTTGTGCACTCATTTGTGGGCTGTGTGTATAGTTTTGTTGTACATAAGCCTTAATTGTTGTTGGTATCACTGGGAGAGATTGACCTCTAGGCCAATTTGCTGTGAGAATCAGCTGTGTCTACACTGGGAGAACTTCTGTGCTGGAGACACCCTCATGAGACAAGATTTGCAGAAGACCTCTGAGCTTAGCCTGGATGGGGCATAGTCTCAGGGCAGAACAGACAGCATTGGTTTCCCATAAGCCCTGCCCTAATAGGCCCATGTGTCTCAGTGTCCCATGGTAAACACTGCAAGCACCTCTAAGAGAAAGCCACCCTTGAGTTTCGCCCACTGCTACAGTCCAGCTTCTCCCCAAATGAGTCTGGGTCCCCAGAGTCTCACCCGGAATTGTATATTAGAGCTGTCAGGAGCTTTTGTCTTTCTCCCACTTGAGAAAGCCAGCCACATACTCAGTTGCCTCTGTAGCTCTGCCTTCCTCAGTTCCTCTGAGTTTCAGTGTGCTTTTCTCTTTCCTGACAGTCCAGTTTGAGTCTCCAGAGTCTCACCTGGAACTAGAGTTTAGCACAGTGGGTAGCTTTTGTCTCCCTCCTGTTTGAGAAAGCCAGACAGATACCCAGTTGCCAGTTCTCTCCGTGTGTGCGTCTCAGTACCTCTGCCTCCTGCAGCATCTATGAGTCACATTGTGCTTTTCGCTTTCCTTCTAGTTGTAGAATTTCCACTCAGCCAGCCTTTCTGTGGTTCTGGATGATGTCTGTTTTGTCTTTTAGTTGTAGTTTTGAAATTGTTGTGCAAGGCAGCAGTTTAGATGTTTACCTATGCCGCCATCTTGGTTTCTCCCTTCTTAATCTCATTATAAATGTACAGACAAATAAATATTCATAGGTTAAATAGAACTTTCATTTTCATTACCTGTTTAAACTTATTTTTTCCAATATATCTTTATTGTTTTCAGAGAGGATGGAAGAAGGAGAGTGATCAAGCTTGCAATCTGGGCAGATGCCTTAACTAAGAATCAAACCATGACCTCCTGGTTCAAAGGTTGACACTCAACTACTGAGCCACGCTGGTAAGGGTATATATTTTAAACATATAGCATTCATATAAATGTGACTCACATTGTAGTGATAGTTGTATTATTTTAACAAAATACATTGATTCCTTCTAATGAAGAAGAGAGTCCACACAGTTTTGTGCTGCTGAAGGAGACCTCCTAGCAGCCCGTGGGAAGATATCAATTTATGGGCACCAGTATGTACAGTGGAAGCCTTATATGTGGTTGTTTATGTATAGTATAAATTAACCACCTGTTCCAAGAATCTTAAAAGTATCACTAATTACTTTCTAAACTGATATATCATTTTAAGACAAAACGCATTTATTCACAGAGCAACCCTTTGTATATGGTGAATACTGAAGTACTCTGAAGGCAGTAATTTAATTTCCATTTGCAGCAAAATTTTCCAATAAAAGATATATAAATATATGGTTTACATTTCTTTTTTCAAAAACACCCCTGGATGAGCTCTGAGTCATCCAAAGGAAGGATTTCTTGGGTCTGACTTACAATCCATTGAAGGATTTAGTACACACACAGCTTAAAGGGAGCTTGGCTCTTATTTGCTAAATCCAGGAGAGCAGGTATGTGCTCAGCCATCCACAGCCACTATTCTGGACATAGCAACAGGCAGTTGGATATTACATATCCTAATCACTTTTAAAATAAAAAGTAATATATTATCAATTTAATTGATATGGCATAAACTTTAATAATAAAAGTATTTATGGTTCTTATTAACCCAGAAAAATAATATTTATAAATGAATTATTAACTATAAATGGAGCAAACACTGTCACCATGCTTGGTACAAAGTACAAAGTTAATTTTATAATATTATAGATATATGATTATTATATAGGTCAACATTTATATGTCTTCAGGAATAAAATAGAAAGTGTAGTAAATCTCTAATTTTTCCAGTTGAATTTTTTCAAAGCACTTTTTTATTTTTTTTTTGCCTCCCTACTGACAAACTTTTTCATTAGACTATGCATTTAGGACATTTTAATATCCTATGGAAAATTCTGAAAAATTAATGTTTTGTAAAAATCATTATTATATTTATAATTATTATTGTATTCTTACATTTACAAAATACATTAAAATAAATTTTACCAGATTTTGGATAGGACACCAGAAATACATCATCTTCTCTTGCATGGAAAGAATCCAGGGAATTCAGAAGTTCTTCCGAAGACAAAGTAGAAAAGAGGGTCTCCTTGAATTTATGAAGCACTCCTGGCTGGTTCTGGGATGACATCTTTCATCAAATCAAGCAAAAATGACTTACTAAACACTAATTCTACACAAGGCACAGAGCAAATATGGCCCTTGATTTTTATCCTAGCTCAGTAGCAATGTAACCTTAGAATTACTGTGCTGGTAATTCCAACTGGAGAACCATATATATACCTTTTGTAATTTTCACAGGTGTAACTTTTAAATCATAACCAAGCCAAAGTTTACTGTGAAAATGATGTTATCTGAATTTCACTGATAACACATATGACCAAATATTTCCTCCATTTATTACTCAGAGTAATTTACATACACAGTTTTCAAGCTATTAAAATATAGTCAGGGGAATGACGTTAATTGAATAAATCCCTTGGCCTAAATAAGGAAAGACTTTTAGTGGTTATAATGAATTATATCACTGTGGAAATGATTGGGCAAATTGAACTTGTTGTTAATATTAACACTAAGGAAGTGATAATATTGCATTTTGGGAAGAGAAAAAGAATAGAATGAGAAAAAAATACATTCTTCTAGGAATTGGCAGACAAATCTGTGACTCACATAAACCTTACAGGAACAAAAGACTTGAGAATCAGGAAACTCAAGCCAGAAGAGAGACATATACAGCTCTGATGCACACAGGAAGTTTCTGATGGATTAAATAACTTGTCTGAGTCATTCTTAGTTTTTGTCACTAATATAATCTCCTGGACTCAATTAGATATGGCCCAGTTACTTTAGTGAACCACAGTTGAATCTTTTTTGTTGTTGTTATTTGCTGTCTAACCATTAAAAAAAAAAAAAACGTATACCAACAAAGAAATGATCAGCATTTTAATTGAGTATGAAAAAAGTAGAGGTTTACCATATAAGTAATAACTGAAGAAGAAAGACCTACCTAATAGTGGCAGAAATGAAGTTTAGAATGATTTCATATTGTGGACAGAAAAGGAGGTTTCATGGGAAATAACCTCACAGGATGACCTGATCATAAATCCTTGATGAGGCAAGTCATGGTAGATAGTCATGCCCCAGACATATAATGTTTTAATAAAAGATTTATCTTTGTCTTAAGCAAACCCTGCCCTTTTTTGTGCATCTATATGAACACACCTTTGAAATAAGCATAATCACCCCAAGAGAGCACATAATCTTAAGTATCCTGTTACTTCCTTCAACCTTTGTGTGAATTCCTTACTTTACCTCCTTAATGTCAAATGCATAAAAGAAACTGCTATTCTCAGAAACATTTATCTCAGTCTGCTGAGGTCTTTTTTCCAGGTGTATCCTTTGTTTGACTCAAATAAATATTTATAAAAAGACTCTATAGGTTTGGACATTTCTTATGTTGACAGCATAGAAAAATCCAAATAATCTAAAAATAATTAGAATGGCTCTAGCTGGTTTTGCTCAGTGGCTAGAGCATTGGCCTGTGGATTGGAGGATCTTGGGTTCAGTTCCTGTCAAGGGCACGTACCTTGATTGCAGGCATGTTGGAGGCAACCAATCAATGTGTCTCTGTCACATCAGTGTTTCTCTCTCCCTCTCCCTTCCACTCTCTCTAAAAATCAATAGAAAAAAATCCTCAAGTGAGAATTAAAAAAATAAAAATAATTAGAATGAATGTGTAAACTGAGTATGGTTGCTGGATTATGAGGTTAATGCATGAAAATAAATTGTATTTCTGTGTGTTAGCAACATTTAAGTCCAAATAAGTGAGTGGTTGCTTTTGTTTGTTTGTGTGGTTGGTTTGGGTTTTGTTTTATTTGCTTATTTGTTTCTTTTTTTCCAACACAATGCTCTTTAAAAAATGGCGTAGGTTTTCTGTGACTATTATTGGTGCTCCCTCCATGAGACAAAAGCCACATCTATAAATATCTTTACGATAGGACATATTCTCGTTTGGAAGGAGGATCAGGGAGCTTTCAGATGATGCCTTTGAGATTCTTAGAAGCTTTTCATCTAGCAGATAAGGTCTGACAGACATGTATTCTTAAAATCCTATTGCCTGCCTATGAGGTCTATGAGGCCCAAACATATTATAATCTTTCAGAGATGTCAGCAAAGGATCTTATGGTCACACCCTCGACTTCATCTTTAACCTGACACCATGTTTTGCTGGTAGTGCCATGGATCTGATCTTTGTTCTGAGGCCGTTTCTTACTTTGAGAACCTTTTGCTAGCTAGAAAAACTGTCTTGGACCCTATTTCCACCAAATTCTAATACAAAACTCAACAGTTCCTTCTTTATCAAACTCTTTCTTCTTCTCTTTTTGTTTATGGGCACTAGGAGAGGTCAGTTATGCTGAAAATCTCGTTAGCAAAGCCACACGTTTGTTTAATACTCTTTCCATTTTCCATACTTACTCAGGGGCACGTGCTGCTAATTGCTCTGCAATATATAACTCACACCCTCTTTCATCCGACTTCCAATAATCACTTTCCAATGACCACCAAGAGTTTAAAAAGTTCCCCCCTGGTCCGTGTGGTTCATTTTATTGGACATTATCCTGTGCAGCAGAAGGTTTCCAGTTAGATTTCAGGTTAGGGGATACACCAAGTTTGCAGGTTCAATCCCTGGTAAGGGTGAGTATGAAAGGCAGCCAATCGATGTTTCTCTCTCACATCAATGTCTTTCTCTCTCTCTCTCTCAAATCAATAAAAACATATTTTAAAAATTAGTATAAAAACAAAAGAGTTGCAAAGTTTCCTCCTGGCCTGTCAAGCTTCTACTCACGTCCATTCTCAAAGTCATTCTTAACCTGTGTCAACATAAAAATGTTCAAATCTGTATTTTATGAGCTTACTTGATGCAAACTGATGACACATGTTGAAGAGCAAGATCTCAAATCCTTTGGAGAATAACAGTTTTGCAGCTCCTTTTATGCATTTGAAATTAAGTAGCTTACTAGAAAGATAACATGGAGGTAGGAAAAAGTATTACACGATAGTTAAGCTTATATACTCTCTTGAGGGTGATTAGGATGTGTCAAAGGTGTGGGATTCCTTAAGACAAAGATGAATTTTTACTAAAGAAGTTATATGCCTAAAGCATGACTGCCCACCTATGACCTGTTCAATTAAGAATTTATGATCAGATAATTTTGTAATTCCCATAGAATCTCTTTTTTTTGGGGGGGGTCCACACATTTTAGGGTTTTGTTACAAAAATATCTTATACAAGTCCTTCATTTAATCTCCTGTGCATGTGTGTGTAGGCATAGCCAGTGGATACAGGGTAATGGGGTGGGGAGTGGTAGGGTGTGGGGAGAGACAGATGAGGGCATGTACTGGGGGATTGGGAGGGCAATAGGGAAAAAATAAATAAATAAAATAAAAGGTGAAAATTTAAAAACTCTTAAAAATAAAATAAATTATATTATTGTAGTAAAAAATAAAAATAAAATGTAAAAGCAATTGTGCACTCATCAGGGCCTGACATGAGGGGCAAACGTATGTTGTGCATTTGGGTGGAGGGGGGATGTGGTGTCTTTAAGAGAAAATTGCTTGTACATATATTGTAATATTTTTATCATTACTAAAGGTTTTTGTGTTTCAAAAAAAATAAAACAAAAGCAAAGTCTAAAAAACATAGTAAAAAACAAAAAATACCTTATATAGAGGTACCAATTTTTGTTTTACTATTTTCTGAATAACAAATCACTCCTAAAATTAGTGTCTTAAGACAATAACATATGTAATCTCTTGGTTTTATAATGTTACTGGGCTCAGCTGTTCTCATTTGAAGTCCAGTTAAAGCACCTTTCAAAAAGCTTGGCTTGAACTGAGTAGGAAGCCACACAAATGGAAAGGTGTTTTCATATATAAGACCGTGACCAAAAACATGTTTGGAATTGGGCATGAGGAGGTAGGGTATAAAGAAAAACATCCCAACATGATGTACAGTATTGTTTATAAAAATAATAAACTCAGGGAAAGAAGGTATTTTTCCCCCTGTAGTGTTGTTGTTTTTTTATGGTAACTTTAAGTGCCAGGATAAAACAGATTCCAGAACAGGAAATGTGAAAAAATAAGAATAGTAACCAACAGGGGGAAAAAAAATCAGATAAGAAGGCAATATCAGGAAAGGTTCATAGGTAAGGCAAGCAATAAAGTCATAAAGAGTGCCAGTGTCACCGTGTCAACGTCAGAAATGTCTAAACTTGTAGAGAATTTTCATAAGAGTTTATTTGAGCCAAAACTGACGTTAGTTATTGGGAAGTAAGATTTCAAATGCTTCCGGGACCACAATTTGCAATTTTTTCTTTGTTTCATGTACTTGGAATTAGGAGGGAATTTAGAAAGGATTACATGAAAGTGAGCAAAAGCAAAGCAGGGATGAGGGGTTGGGTTACAGACTATATAACAAGATGATGTGCTCTCCTGAGGGTGGTTTGCATTTCAGGAGGGTCACTTCTGGCATTTCAGAGGCGTTGTAACTCAGATGCACCAGAACAATGCACAGGGCTTGCTTAACACCTTTCCCTAAAACGTTATGTGCCTGGTGCATGGCTTCCCCACACCCTGCCCAGTTAGAAATTTATGCTCATATCATTCTTGGAGGTTACTTTCAATAGAAACTTCCCCTCTTCCCTTTTTTTTTTTTTTGTGGACAGTAGATATAAGTGAACATGTAACAATATTGTGATACTAATATCTTTTTATAAATTTATTTTTCTTTTAGAATACTTTCTTAGGAAGGAACAGTGGCTCCAAGGCCTGAACCAGAAAACACTCTTTTAACATACTTTATTGAACACTTACCATGGGCCAGGCATTCTTCTGGCTACAGGAAATAGACTCTGAATAAGACCGACAGGGACATGATTTCATAGTTCAGGAAGACAGATAATTAAAAAAAAACAATCACAAGAAAATATCTAGTCATGATATATAAAATAGCAAAAGCAAAACCATAGTGATACAAAATAGAACACAAGGGGCTACTTTAGTTTGAATGGTCAGGGAAGGTTTCATTGGTCCTCATTGAGAGTAAAAGCATGTATTATAGAAGCCAGTGGAGAGAATATAACTTCAGGCCAAAAGTACACATATTAAGGAATTTGCTAAGAGAACTCTGATTCTGTTAAATTGTTCTCATCAGGAGAGCAAATTCTCAGCTGAACACAGATACATATATATAGCCATGATTAAAATGCAGTGTTAGTGAGTGAAAATTTGTTTACCTCATTGTTTTATTTTTTTCTCTGATGGAGTGTTTTCTTGCCTTTGTTATATATTGAGGGAGGTTTTTGGCAAATAAGTTTGCTATATATTGAGGGAGGTTTTTGGCAAAGAAGAAGTAACGGGGAGCTGGCTTACATTCTAATTTGAAACAACTAAAATATAAAACAAACCAATAAAAATTAGAGTGTCTCCCCAAAATGTATACACTTACTTTGAATTATTACAAAGACAGTGTTTATTAAATACATTTCATTTTCAAAATGGAACTATCAGCTGTTAAAGTGTGTATGTATTTTGCAGGACACCCTGTATATATGAAGATATAAGGAGCAATGATATTCAAGACATTGGGCATTGGGCAATGATAGTTTATCCTAATGTTACTACTGCATTATTCTCATTAAATGACTAAATCTAAAGAGCTAAAATTAAAAAGAGTTTTAGTGAAAATGTAAAGGAATTAGGACTCTTATAACCACCAGAGGGAAAGTAAAAAAGGAATAATGTTAAGTATATCTTTAATGTTAAACAAATCCCTGCTACATGATCCTGCCATCCCACTCTTTGGTGTGAGAAATGAAAACATTCACACAAAGGCTGGTACAGGAAAGCGCGTAACTGGTTGATTTTGTGATGGAAGAAACCAGAAAAAAAGTCCACCATCCGGTAAATAAATAAATAGTTTGTGGAGTATGATAGAATAATGTTCACACACACACACACACACACACACACACACACACACACACACACAAAGGAATGAACAATTGATACATTCCACTACATGAATTAATCTCAAAATAGTTTAACTGATTTTTTTTAAAGCCAGAAAACAAAGAGTACATAGTGTGTGATTTTATTTATAGAAGGTTCTAAAAAGTGTAAACTTGTCTGAAATGACAGATGAGTGGTTTCTTAAGGCTGGGAAGGAGGCCCGGAGAAGCAGGAAGGAGAAATACAAAGTGGCACAAGGAACGTCTTGGGTGTGATGATAGGCTCACTATGCAGACAGTAGTGATGATTTCACAGGTCAGTACATATGATGACTGTGTACTTTAAATCCAGCAGTTTACTGCATTCCAATTACACCTCATTGAAGCTGTTAATATTATTGAGGGAAACTTCAATTCTAGAACCTGACCATCAGGGATCCATGATCCATGTAACACTCTTCGCTATTTAATGTGTGTTTGTGTGTGTGTGTGTGTGTGTGTGTGTATGTGTGTGTGTGTGTTCAATATAAGGTGGATCTTGAATATTGTTACTGAAATTATCTAATGAATTACTTATCTTTATAAGTTGTTAGATGTCTTCTTAATTATAAAATTGTTCAGTAGTCTTCATAATGCAAAACTATTGGAAATATCATGTAATTATTTTGGCAACTTTCTTGCAAAAGTGTTTTATTTTTATGTTTGTCCTCTCAGTGGCTAAATATGTACTCTTTTCCCTAACTTCCATGCCTGCCACTTCCATATTCTGCCTCATGCCCTTCAGTGTGCCATTTCTACCAACCAAAAAATGAACCAGGCCAAAAGGCAGACTCATCCAAAACATTACAGACTATAGATATTAGGACTTTATTCATTTAGCTCTTGATTCAGAGATATACTTTAGGCAAATGAGATTCAGTTTTGGAAACCATTTTATACCCAGACTGTGGATGTTTCTCTTTGCTACTGAAAATTAATTGCTTTTCTTCTTTTGAATCTCAGACACATATTGATTCATAGCTAGGAAAAAGCTCAGCTATGAATATAAAGTAGTGTTGGGTTCTGAGCTGGGAGAGAGTATTAGATGTTTCAATCAAGCAGATCCTGCTTTATTGCATCGCTCAGTTTGTACACCATGCTCACACCCAATGTGAAAGATTGCTAAAAGCAGCTCTAACACCTAATGAAGTCAGTGCTAACTGAAGAAGCAAAGTTGTCAAGTTTCATTGTTTTCGCATGAGCTTTGGAAAAGGCACATGGCAGAGGAAAAAGTTAAGATGGTATATGGGAAGTTTTTGTTAAAAATGGAGAGGAAATTCTTTGGAAGATACAGAATCCTTGTCACATAATGTTTATGAAAAGTTATTTGATACTAAGGTTAAAACTCATAAAAATAAAATTCCTATAGATAGTACAATTCTGCCTTTTTTATTCTCATTTTAAATTCTGCCATTTTTTGAGGGCTTAGTAGATTGGTATAGTAAAAACAATAAGAAAATTTACAACAGAGTTATTTTATTTAAAATTAGAGGAATTCAGTTTTATTTATTATCTATGTATATAAAGGCTATCTAACTTGTGCATACAAATAGGACCATATTAAAACTAATACACCTGCCCAGCCAGCATGGCTCAGTGGTTCAGCATCAACCTATGAACCAGGAGTTACAGTTCGATTCCCAGTCAGGGAAGACAGCAATCAATGGTTCTCTCTCATCATTGATGATTGATGTTTCTATCTCTCTGCCCCTCTTCCTCCTTCTCTGAAATCAATAAAAATATATATTTTAAAAACTAATACATCTAATTTTCTTTTTTTAGGCTATCCTATGGATACCACTGCTATGCTCTTCTTTCTAGACACAAATGTGTACATACCATATGATTCCATTTATATGAAGTGCTGTAGTACACAAACCTAGTTTATAGTGTTAGAAAGCATTTCAGTGGTTACCTGGGCCAGGATTTGGGGGGATTTTACAGAAAAGGAGAACAAGGGACTTTTTACAGTGATCTAAATAGTATATGTCTTACCTGGTTTGTCAAAACTCATCACACCTAATAAAGTCAGTGCTAACTAAAGAATTAAAATGGATTCATGTTATTGTTTTTGAGTTCTATTTCAATAAGGTAATTTTTAAAAACCCACAATATTAATCAGGATTTACCACAATAAAAAAACCACAATATTAAAGATACAATTTTTCACCTATCACATTGGCAGCAAATTAAAAACCTTTTAACACACTCTGTTGGTGAGGCTGAGGTATTCATATTGCTTGGGGAATAAAAAGGCGGTTCTGTTTCTAAGGAGGGGAGTCTTATGCCTCTTGATATATTGTTCTCATAATATGTAGCATTCCTGACAAAAATGCATTAACTGAATCAATTGACCTCAACTCTTTAAAAAATTTCAATATTAAAGATCAAGATAGATGGAGAAATTTAGTCTCAGAATAAAAGAGACTAAAGAGATGTAACAATTAAATGCAATTTGTGATTCTATATTGGAGACCAGGACAGGATAAAAAACAAAAGCTATAAAGAATATTAATGGCACTTTGTAAATTTATATAATTGTCTAACCACTATGCTCTACACCTGAAACTAATATAAAATAATATAGAATATCAACTCTAATAGAAAAATGAAAAATAATATTAATGGGGCAATTGATAGAATTTGAGTATGTGCTTACATTAAATAATATTATATCAACATAAAATTTCTGAAATTATTATTATATGATGATTATGCAGGAAAATATCCTAGTTAGGAAATATGCATTGAACTGTTTGGGAATAAAGGACTATGGTACTGTAACTTTCAAATAAATTTTCATCAATAATTATTAGAGAAATAAAGCAAACATTGCAAAACATCAATTATGTTTGGCTCTGAGTAAAGGTTATTCGGGAGTACAATTTTTATAACTCTTAAGTTTGATGATTCTTTTAAACTAATGATTTTAAATAAATAAATAATAATCTTCACATTGCTGTTTCTCTATTAAGAAGGAAAGTCAAAATGAGAAAGAGAATTTTTTTTTTGCCTTGGGATCCTGGAACTGAGTAGAATCCTTGAATTATTGGGAAAGACTGAAATGTCTCAAAGACTAACTGTGGGTGGGCTAGGGGCAGAAAGTGGGCAAAAATCTGTATTTGTGAGGGTAAAGGAAACGGGTCAAGACTTCTACAGCCCTGTTTCTTTCCCTGCTCTGCCAATTTGCCTTCCTAATTCGGAGGGTATGGACATTCTGTTATTATTTTTGGCATCATTGGAAAATGCACACACAGTAATTTCAGTAAGGGGTGTTGATGGCCACAGTGATTTCCTGGGCAGAAAAATGTGTCCCAGAATTTACCGTGGAACTGGGGTGGGCAATTTCTTTAGTCCAGAAGGCCAGCAGCAAAACTAAGACTACACATAAGAGTCACTGCTAGATCATTATGGTCTGAAATACCCCAAGAAAGAAGACAAAGAAAGAAGGGAACTCTGTGAAGAAAAGGGAAGAAGGGAGAGGAAAATGAGAGAAAAGATGTCTTTTTAGTTATAAAATTGTTCAGTAGTCTGTGGTGTGGCGTGGAATAAGCATGTGCCCCAGCTACCCTCCAGGGCACTTGTAAGAGGCAGCTGATTCTGCTCTTACCCCTCCCATAAACCCCAGTCACGAGGAAACCTTGACATATAGGCCTGGCCACTTCATTAGTGAAATGTTCAATTTTTTTCCCCCAAGTCCAAGAAAATTTGCACTGATCTGGGCAAAGATTCACTACTCTGAAATTTTTAGAATTCTTTGTTCTAGTTTCCCAACACTTATTTTATGCCTCCTTTTATTTTAATTTTTATACATGCTTTATCTCCTGTACCAAATCGTAAATCTTTTATAGGCTAAGTACAACTCATAATAATTTTTATATTCCTTACAAAGGACAGTGTAAGCTTACAAATGTATACTCAATAAATATTTGTTGATAAAATGACATTCAAAAAGAAAAAAAGCAGGCGATCAATATTTTCACTTGACATGTTGTGTTTTAGAGCCCCCTAGTGTGCAAAAACAGCAGTCTGAAAGAGCCCGGATAAACAAGAATTAACATTTCTCCGAATCACTCCTTTCATTCAAGATCCTTTTCTTTTCTCACCTCCCAGATTTCTTCTTCAGTGGGGAAAGATCAAGTTTTAGAAACTTAGAACTCATTAACTCTCCACGACTGACGTGTGTAAGCTTCCTTCCAAAAAGCCTTTCCTTTCACCCCAATGATGGACAATAAAGTATGTCATTGACTATAAGACACACCTTTTCACATTTTAACATTCCTGAAGTCACACTGCATCATATATATAATAGAAGCCTGGTGCATGAAAATTCGTGCAAGAATAGGCTTCCCTCCAGCACTCCGGACCCAGGCTGGCTTTCCTCCGCCCAGGCTTTGTCAGGAAGGATGTCTGGTCTAACTAGCATGTTATCCTTTTACTATTATATGTTCTTTTATTGATTTCAGAGAGGAAGGGAAAGGGAGAGAGAGATAGACACATCAATGATGAGAGAGAATCGTTGATTGGCTGCCTTCTGCACAACCCACACTGGTGATCGAGCCTGCAAACCACCCTCCCCCAACCAGGAATTGAACTGTGACCTCCTGGTTCATAGGTCAGTGCTCAACCACTGAGCCATGCCAATGTGTCACCAAACTGCACCTTACAATTGATGTCCCTTGCTATCACACTCAGTTCTACAGTAATCATGACAATTGTCATTGCCTACATGTATGCAAACTCAGTTGTAACACTTCTTAATCTCTAATCTAGCATCAGTTGAGTTATGGGCATTGTTTGTACCATTTCTTTAAACTTTAAGTGCCAACTGAGATGTCCTATATAATACAGAGCTAATATGCTAATTAGACTGGAAGGAAGAACGACCTTCCAGAATGACCAGTGGGAGGGGGTGGGGCCATGGAGCCATGAGACAGCAGGGGCTGTGAAGGCCTATCCATGCATGAATTTCATGCATTGAGCCTCTAGTCTTAATATATACATATCTACATGTGTAGATACACATGTGTATACATATACATAAAGAGAGAGCTATATTTGGAACTAAGACATAAACCTGTCTATGCAAACTGGCAGAAAATTGTGGGATATAAATTGATTAGTATAAACTGATCCTTTTTTAGGGAGAATTCAAGATTGCATTACAAAACAACTAAGATACCTATAGATTGATAGAGCTGTATTATATTTTATTACTGAGATTCCTGCAAAAAAAATTGTTTATCAGGTGTCAAGCAATGCAACCAGAGGAAGGAAAATGTGCATCTGTCCCTATGAATAGATAAAAGAAACTTCAGAGTAATGACAAATTGATGTAATCTATTCATGCATTGTGCAAGACTGCCAATAAGATGTTAATTTTTCAGCACCTTCCTGACAGTTTAGAATAGAAGCTGTTTACTTGCAATGATACATGATTCATTTGAGAAAAAAATAGAAACAGTAATGATGGTAAGTTGAAAATTCTGGTGAAACTCTAAGGCAAAAACATCCTCAAAATTATCTTCACAATGTTAAAGGTGTTAAAGAGATCAAGATAGTGAGTATAATTGATAAAAATCAGCATGTCACTATGAGAACATGCATAATTACTGATGACAGGACAATTATCTCTATATATTTAATTTTAAGCGACGACATGAAACCTAAGAATGAGATCTCCAAAAATGCCATTGGGTAGCTTGGAAGTTTGAGATCAGGGGGCCAGAGTTTATAAGAAATGCATTTCAAAAATAAATTTTAAAAAACAGGGTAATAGTAAGAAGATGAAAAAAGATATACCATAAAAATAAGAAGAATAAATCTCATAGATTTTTTATTAATGTCAAAGTAGATTTCAAGAGGGAAATTTTATATATTTTTCTTAATATTTATTTATATTTAATATTTATATTCTCATAAATGGTCAATTCATAAAGAAAATATATCGTAAGTATGTATTTCAAGCAATCAAGTGTTGAGGTGGCCAATTAGGACAAAGAGCCACATTGAAGGTAACAATCAAGCCTTATTCACTTATTGTGATATTGCAAGCAAGAAGCAAAATCAGGCACCACTAAAAAACAAAATAGACAAAGAACATTGAAACAGACTCATAGATACAGACTGATGGATGCCAGAACAGAGTGGGGTTGGGTAAGAAAGTGAAGGGATTTAAAAGTACAAATTGGTAGTTACAAAATAGTCACGAAGACCCTGGCCATGTAACACCATTGTTTGGATCACTGCACCCAAAAGACAAGGTTGCAGGTTCTATCTCCGGTCAGGGCACAAATGAGAAACAACAAATGACTATATAAATAAGTGGAATAATAAATCAATGTGTCTCTCTTTTTCTTCTTTCTTCTCCCTCTCTCTCAAATCAATAAACACACACACACATACACACACACACACACACACACACACACACACACACACACACAAACCAGCCACAAAGATGTGAAGTACAGGATAGGGAATGTAGTCATTAATATTGTAATAACTGTGCACAGTGCCAGGTAGGGAACTCTTTGTAAAGTATATGATTATTTAACAACACTGCTGACCACCTGAAACAAATACACAATATTAAATGTAAACTATAATTTAAAAATAAAATTAGGAGAAACAGGGATGTATTTTTTCTCATGGAATGGCACTGTGTGAGAGCCAGGTAGAGGCAGAGTAGATAAGTAGATGGGGGAATTGTCTCCATGCCAAGGAGGCCTAAAAAAAGGATCCTGTATCTGTATGGAGGAAGAAGGGAATGAAGGGCTGGGAGCGAAAGATACTAAGTCAGAGTAGAGAAAAGTGCCTTAGCTGAGACTCCTGATAAAGAGGCCTTCAAATGCAGGTGTTGGGCTAGAAACGTAGGCATGCATATGAGAATCGCTGTCCCATGTGGTCCTGAGTCCTTGATGGCAATTTTCTCCAGAAAACAAACGCATTGGCTGTGTACAAATCTGATGGGGGAACGACAGCTTCCCAATGAGGCTTTCCAGGCAAATTGCCTGTGGATGGGCATGAAAGATCACACATAGTTATTTGGCATAAAATCGGACTCCTTGTATATGTACTTTATAACAGAATTGCAAAGTATATAAAGCTGAAGTTTATAGAACTAAAGGAGAAATGGACATATAATACTAGGAGACTTTTCTTTCTAAAATTGATAGAAAAACAGAAAAAAATATGAGGGAGGGGTCAGGAAGGCACTTTCAGAGTTTTTCCAGATTCCAAAAAGAGGAAGGAAAGGGTTTGTGCAAAGAAGTTCCTTTTGGAGAAACCAAGATGGCATAGGTGAACACCTAAACTGCTGCCTCGCAAACAATTTCAAAACTACAGTGAAAAGACAGAAGAGACACCATCCAGAAAGCTGGCTGAGTGGAAATTCTACAACTAGAATGAAAGAGAGGGGCTCATGGAGACTCAGAGGAGTTGTAAAAAGCTGAGGTAGAGAGACACATGTGTAAAGAGGATGGGCGGCAGAGTGCCTGGCTGGCCTCCTCTAGCAGGAGGGAGGTGGAAACTCCAATTGCACTGAATCCCATTTCCAACTGTACTGAACCCCAGTTCCAGGCAAGACTCATGGGGGAGAGTCTGGACTGTCGTGAAAAGGGAAGAGTGCACAGAAACTTAGGGGAGCTGAGAAAGGCAGAAGTCTAGAGGCGCGTGAGTGCATGTGCGCAGATAGAGGGCTGACTGTGTCTCTGGCTTTCTCTAGTGAGAGGAAGACATAACCTCCCAACTGCATTGAAATCTAGCTCCAACTTCACTGAACTCCAGTTTTGAGCGAGACCCTGGGTACCCAGACTCAAACGCATTCCTAGAGTACATGGAAAATAAGGGGAGCCAGAAAGGCAGAGGTCTGAAGGCGCACGAGCACCAGTGTGCAGAGAGAGGGCTGCAGCCATTACCCAGAGACACTGAGACTTAGGGGCCATGTAGAGCGGGGCTGATGGGAAGCCAAGGCTGTTTGCTCAGCCCTGAGACTCTGCCCCATCCAAGGTGAGCACAGAGTCTTTTGCAATTGTTCAAGTCTTGAATCATAAGGCTGACTCCAGCAAAGAAGTTCTCCCTGTGTAGACAAAACCAATTGGCTTGGAGATCAGCTCTCTAGTGATACCAACAACAATCAAGAATTAACTACAACAAAGCTGTACACACAGTCCAATGAGGGGTGCACCAAGAGAGTCCATCTTAGGTAACTGGGGAGTGGAGCTACTGGACCATATAGGACACCTAGCACACAAAACTACTTTACCAACTCAGGGAAGCAGTGAAAATGTGGAGACAAAGAAACAGATCACAAACAAAATAAATGGAGGAAAACATATGACTGGATATAAAGTTCAAAACCACGGTTACAAGGCTTTTCAAGAATTTCCTAGAAAAGATGGATAAATTTAGCAAGATCCAAGAGGAGATGAAAAAGGACCAACTAGAAATTAAACATACACTGACTGAAATAAAAAGTATTATACAGAGACCTAACAGCAGACTAGAAGAATGCAAGAATCAAGTCAAAGATTTGAAATACAAAGAAGCAGAAAACACTCAATTGGAAAAGCAGAAAGAAAAAAGAATCCAAAAATTTAAAGATGGTGTAAGGAGCCTCTGGGACAACATCAGAATTATGGGGATGCCAGAGAGGAGAGAGAGCAAGATACTAAAAACTTATTTGAAGAAATAATGACAGAAAACTTCCCCCACCTGGTGAAAGAAATAGACTTCCAAATCCAGAAAGCACACAGAACCCCAAACAAAAGGAATCCAAAGAGGACCACACCAAGATACATCATAATTAAAATGCCAAGAGCAAAAGACAAAGAGAGAATATTAAAAGCAGCAAGAGAAAAAACAGTTAATTACCTACAAGGGAGCACTCATACAATTGTCAGCTGATTTCTCAACAGAAACTATGCAGGCCAGACGGGAGTGGCAAGAAATATTCTAAGTGGTGAATAGCAAGAACCTACAACCAAGATTACTCTACCCAGCAAAGCTAGCATTCAGAATTGAAGGGCAGATAAAGGGCTTCACAGATAAGAAAAAACTAAAAGGGTTCATCAACACCAAACCAGTATTATATGAAATGCTGAAAGGTACTCTTTAAGAAGAGGAAGAAGAAGAAAAAGGTAAAAAAAATTATGAACAAATACATATCTATCAACAAGTGAATCTAAAAGTCAAGTGAATTAAAAATCTGATGAACAGAATAAACTGGTGAATATAATAGAATCAGGAGCACAGAAAATAAGTAGACTGACAATTCTCAGGGGGAAAGAGGTGAGGGGGTGCAGAAAGAGACTGGACAAAAATCATACACCTATGGATGAGGACGATGGGGAGGGGACATAAGGGCATAGGGAGGGGTAAGAGCCAGGTGGAGGGGAGCTATGTGGGGAAAAAAGAGGAATAATTGTAATAGTCAGAACAATAAAGACTTATTTTAAAAAATAGATAAAATATAGTGAGGATATACTTGCTAATAAACATGTTCAGTACCCTGCTGCTGACAACTATAGAATATACATCCTTTTGAAGTACTCACTGAAGCTGGGCCATAAAACTAGTTTCAGTAAATTTTAAAAAATTAAAATAATAGTGTATTTTCTGATTATGACAGAATTATATTAGAAAGAGATAAAAATCCCAGCCGGCATTGCTGTGATTGAGTGTGACCTATGAACCAAAAGGTCATAATTCAATTCCAGGTCAGGGCACATGCCTGGGTTGCAGGCTTGATCCCCAGTGGGGACATGCAAGAGGCAGCCGATTAATGATTCTCTCTCATCATTGATGATTCTGTCTCTCCCACTCCCTTCCTCTTTGAAATCAATAAAAAAATATATATTTTAAAAAAAGAAAGAGATAAAAAGATGAGAATCTAAAGGTAGTACTAAATCCCTTATACACAAGGTATCCCCCAAAATGTATACACACATTGATTAATTATAAAGGCAGTATTTAAAATACATTTCATTTCCAAAATGTATCAGAATCTATATCCATTGTCTGAATACCTTTGGGGGACACACTCTATATTTGGAAAATAAAACTTCTAAAAACAAGGGGTTAAAAAAGAATCACAAGGTAATTTTAAAATATTTTTAATTAAACAACAACAAATATCCTAATTTGTGGAAGTTTCTTCTAATTTCATCTTTTGGTCCCCAGATCTAAATATTCTAAATATGTTCCAAATATTATAATGGGAGAAATTGGTCACTCTCTGAAATATATACCATATTTTTTAAGATCGTACTACAGCCTGCTAAATGAGACCCTGCCAACTTTTTGAGGCAGCTGCTTCTAGATCAGCATTTCTCTCACTTTTTTTTTCCTCTCAGGAAGCCCTCACTAAATAGATCTTCCAGTTCAATTTCCCTTGGCCAGATCTTAAAAGTGCCTGGGACCACTTCATCACTACTGAGCACAAGGAAAGTATGACACAGTGCACAATAGAGTGAAAAGACACAGTCATTAACCGGTTGTGGTTCAAATCTCATTTAAATTTTACAAAAAACACATGACCCTTTGAGTATGTTTCTAGGTTTCCAAAGACCTGTTCACATATGGAGCTCATAGCTTCAAAAGTGCTTATTCAATGAATTAAATAACTGTATGAATGAAAACATGAGTGAAGGGGTGTCCTTGGTATTAGAATTTCCTAGTTGATGGGACTTGAGAAGATCTGATCAAGCCTTCGAGATAATCTTGTCTTTTTATAGAGCCATGCTTCCACTATTAATGATGTCCTGGAATCGAAGAAACCACAAGTATAGTTCCTTTTGGTGACATTTATTCTTTCAAATTGGAGTTTTAAAAACCCAAATCTCTATTGTACACAAGCTGTTCACTCTGTCAATTCTTAATTTAGGATTTCCAAATTAAAGAACACTACTTATGAAGTTATCTTGACCAAAATATTGAACCCGAATCTGGTTAAGCCACAAGGCCTAACTGCTAATTTCCCAGATTTAAATAAAATGTTTTATTCAATTTATTTTTTCTTAAATTTCATCCATTTGTCTACCTTTTTTTCATTATTCTCCTATCCTTGCCCCAAATGAAACTTTTAAATCTTAGATATCATTGTAATATCTAAGATTTTTATCCCCCTCCTAAAACCATTGTTTTTCTTGTGGAGACAATATCACTCCCATTGTAAATGAATGCTTTACAGGATATAGTAAAAAACAATATTTATTAATTCCATAAGCATAGATCCTTTCTATACTTCTTTTTGCTATACAATGTGTCCCTTGGTCAAAAGTATATTTTATAAGATGATCACAATATGGTAAATAAGTCATTCTATAAGTGCATAAATGGTGGTACTGGCAGGAGAATTGAGGACAAGAAAGGCAAATCCAGAATAAATGCCTATTTTAGTGAGAAATTGCTGTATGCTCCATGACAACCACTCTTGATTTCTCAAGGCATCCAACACTGTACCACTTTCTCAATGGACTTCTATACACAGTGGTAGATATGGAAGTTTGCATGGAATCAATCATCTGGCTTCCATCACTGCTGAGTGCCCAACAAATATTAGCAAGGCCAACGTTAAACCCTCAGTAGAAACCATTTTCCAGCAGATCATCAATCCACCTGATGGAAAGTTGATTATGGTGGACCCACCCAATAGATATTCATATTCCATTCTTACTGTTCCCCTTTCCCTACACAAAATGTTGGAATATTCTTGAGTGAAGTCTATCTTAAAATCAATAAACTCTCTTTTAAAAAAATATTTCCATTGATTTCAGACAAGAAGGGAGAGGGAGAGAAAGATAGAAACATCAATGATGGGAGAGAATAATTGATTGGCTGTCTCCTGCACACCCCCCATTGAGGATCGAGCCCGCAACCCAGGCATGTGCCCTGACTGAAAATCAAACCGTAACCTACTGGTTCAGGTCGTTGTCATTCAATCACTGAGCCAAACCGGCTGGGCAAGACCAATAAACCCTTAATTGCTTTATAATCTAACTTTGGATTGCATTGTTTATCATGAAAAAGTTCCCAAATATTGAGGTTTCTAAAATTCATGTCTGGAAACTATAACTCTTGAGAAGGAAACAAGTAGCTTTCATTCTATATGAAAGAAATAACGAAGGGCTTCTTTCCTCATATTTTCAAAATCCCCAAAACAAGACAATATGTTTTAGAATTACAAATGTTAAACATAATTAGATATAGCCTCTACTTCATACCATAGTCTCCTGATCAAGATGCACTTCAAGCAGCCTACATCTTTAGTACTTCATATCATCAAGAATCTGACTGTGTATCCAAAATAATCAGTTTTCAAGTAAAAATATAGTCTGTGACTTGTAATTACCCTTCTTTAAGGTTTAGGAATTCTTGAGTAATTAATGCCTTTGGATTCTTAATATCTGTTTTTGAATGCTTAAATTGAAACAAAGCAGAACAACAGGACTCAGCAATATTTAGATTTTTTTTTTACTTAATGATAGTTTTTGAAAATAAGTTAAATCTGTTTCCCTCATATGGTCTGAGAATAGGTTAGGGTATCTACATTTATACTAGAGCTCTGCCTACCATCCCAAATGATTCAGGTTTAACATAATAAAGTTTTAATATTAGGTAATAAAATGCTCTTTCTAAAATAGCTGTAGCCCAAAAGGCTGTTATGTGAGAATAAAGTCAAAGAATTAATAAGATATGCATAAACACCTTGATCAATATCTGTTGTCCCTCCCTCTGAGAAAGTATCTGACAGAATTGGGCCACTAGAGTCCAAGGGAAATTGGAGTTTGAAGCAATTATCTAAGTAATTCAGACAAGAAGGCACGCTTGGTTTTGTCAAAGTCATCCATGTGAGCAAAGGGGGAATCTAAATGTTTTAAATCTTATTAAGAAGTTATTAAAGTACCTTTAGGACACACATTCAGATATTGACTCATTGCATACAGGAAACATTTTATTGCTATAAAAAGTGGGCTCAAGTACATGTTATATTAAATAAATGTTCAATTCTTTCTATTTTAATTTGCCCAATAGATAGTTTCTTTCAGCCATGTAAGAGTAGTGCTCTTATGTTCTATTTATGGCATCAATAATTCTGTATTTCTAAAGTAATTTTCTTACTAAGCAGCATGAGTTTTCATCCAGAAGAAAAGAATAAAATCAGAATAGCTGATATGGATATGAAATAAAGGAGGAATAGAAAAGGAAATAGGATTACTCATTCACTTTAGGGAAATAAAAAGACTTCACAAAGTATTTTAAAAAATATTTTATTCACAGGGTACATTTCCAAATTTTCTCCAAGTAAGGGAGGTAGAGAAATTGAGACTTAGTGAACCTTCTCACTACCAGCCATAATTACAATGAACACACCAAAGGAAAAGACATGTTTTTACAGCAAACCTCCTCCTATGACATTGCGTTTAGAGTCTGTGGAAAGAAATAACTCAAGCAGAACCAATAGAGATAGGTACTGTGTGTGTTTTTTTTCAAGTCACACTATAAAAAGTACCAATTAAAGTTTTTTTCTTACCTGCTCTATTTTATGTGAAAAAGAAGGAATGAAGAGCACTGATTTTCCCTACACCTCCTGCCAACAGATTGTGGCTTCATTATAAAGAAATATTTCCATGTATACTTCAAGGGTGATTTCATTTTATATTCTAAGCTAAAGCCTTTTCCAGAATAACTGTATCCATCGACTAGCAGTCAGACTATATACTGTTTGAAAAGGAGAAGAATTGAATTTTTCCTTTGCCTCTTACCCCTAGCCTCTGCAAATTTGCTCTTGAAAAACAGCTTGCACACATGTGGAATGACATATAATGTGCAATCATTGAATTAGAGATTCTAGAGAAACTTCATTTTTCAAAGCTTTTCAGACCAACTATGCTGTATGGTAACTAGAATTCTAGAATATACCAGGCTTTAAAAGTTAAGCAAGCTTTGCAATGGAGCTACCCTTGTATTTTCTGTCTTCCTTCTAGCATCTCTGAATCCTATGTACCCCTGTGGCCATCAATCACCCAAAATTATCAATCCTGTATATTATGAAGGGATATCTACATCAATCTACCAACAAGAAAGCCCAAAGGATGGGTACCAATGAATGAATGAGAAACAGAAGCCAATTGATCCTTTGCTTCCAAAAATGCTAGAATTCAATGGAGAAAACATTCTTAATCTCTGCATCCTCCTGTAACTATCATCTATAGCTCTCAATGAGAATGTTCTATAGCTTCAATAAAAGATATGTACATACTGTTATCAGAGATCTCCAAGACCTAAATACTATATTGTGCATTTATATAAAAGTCACATTCACTACATTCGTGAAAGTTCTTGCTGATGACAAAGATACAACTTGGAAGAGACATGGTTACATCTTTAAAGTGACTGGAGTACATGAAGAAAATAGATAAGAAATTGGGAACCAAGCCAGAAAAAGTGCCCCCCTCACCCAACCAGGTCAACCATCTTTCTTTTTTCAATGGGCATAAATAATGCAAAGTGTGTGTGCACGTGTGTACACAAGAAATAGGGGAGAAAACCCATCTACATTTCCTTACATAATGATGAATATAAAAGCCTATTACTGAAGTAATAGTGGGAGCAGGGGACTATATAGCTTTTTAACTCACTGTGCATAGCACCAGGTGGCCATGCAATCATGTTTCAAGGTGTCCATTTCCTCCTATTGCTCCCTTATCATGACAGGAGATCTAAATAATAATCTTATTTCAGAAGTGTGTGTCACAGTGGAAATGAAACAGGAATGTGAACATGGGAGTGTTTGCAAGTCCAGGCTCAAATACCAAGGAGAGCACAACTGGAGAGCGGCCAGAAGTGGGGAAGCTACAGACCGTGAGGGTCCTAGGAGGTAAGCAGGTCCCCCTCTTCTGTTTTCTTCCCTAAGTGTCTCACAGTCTGGCTCTCACACTGCTTCCTCCAGCATTTTTCATCGTTAGTCACAACAACTGCATGGTGGTGCGTTTCCTTTAAAATGTCTGAAAAAGTTCTATTTTGGGAACTGCATTGAAGGACAAAAGCCTCTGTGCTCTCTGCTTAGCTACCTGCTACTAGTAAATTCCCTCCTAATGGTCTTTCACAATTAAAACCCTGATTTTTATCTTCCCTTTTTTCCATTTTGGTTAAACTATTTTTAACATTATAAGTATCCATTTCTTTTACTGTGCAGAGAAAACCAGAAATATATGAATCCTGAAGTTCTCTACCTTGGATAAAATCACATCTTGTAGATCGTTATTGGTATCGTGTGAAGCATGTGCTTTTAAAATGGCAAATATCTGGAGAAAATCTAATTATATAAAAGCAGAAAGAGGCATGATCAATATGTTGGGGTATTATTCTATAAAACTCCTAGCCAGCTCTGCAACATTGGCTATATTCCACAACTTCAAAAGGAAAGCAAAATCAGAAAGAATTTCACCACTAAGTCCAGATCAATAGGAACACAGAGGAGGCAGGTAAATGAGTGAGCATCAACAAAATATAATTCATCTTTTTTTTTTACTTTAAAAAAGTTAGAGTTATAGTCTTTGGCTATCACACAAATACTCACAGGTATTATAAGCCAATTTATAATAAGTTATTTATTACTTATTTGTTAGAGATAGAATAAATCAGAAATGCAGGCGCCAGAAGGAAGAAATTTAGAAGGAAATGTAGCCATATATTTTCCTATGTCAATGGCAAGCAGAAGTGGTGTGTTTGAATGAGCTTTCCATTCATGCACCTGCTTCAACCTCTCACCTCTAAGATGCATGTAAAAATTTAAAGGACAAGACTAGGCTGAAAGATAGGAAGAAAAAAGGTTATGGCAATTGTAGATTCATATATATTTCCTTCTACTTATTCAACCTCAATATTATATGGCCTCACATTTTGGAGTTTATAAACAGACATTCTAGGCTTCAGGATGTCTCTGGGTTCATCTCCAGGGCTTTAAAAGAGGCTCTGTAGGAACTGGTCGAATATTGCCATCTCCCTATCTTCAAGGACTCAGGAAATAGCTCCACTTTTAATAATCACTGGCAGGGCCATAATTAGGTCAAGGTGACTAGAACTCTGTCACAAGACACCCAAATTTAGAGAGCACAAGTTTAAAAGGAAAAAATCAACAAAAAAAAAAAATACCCTATATAAGACAGTGTAAAATTTTAAGCTTCTCAGCAAATTTCCACACCAGCTCTCTAGTCACAAGGCTACTAGCTCATCTCCACAGTGAGGCCATGGGATTGGATGGAGGAAGGTAGTGCTTGAGAGACAAGGTCAAGCACAGAGACTTCTCTGACCCTTTGTATTCTGAGAGCTTGAGAGCAGGGTTGCCTCTTCTTTTCCACTTGCTTCATCCACTGCCTATCACACAGTGGATTAAAGCTGTCAAAACTGCTGGTCATATTTATAGTTACTGTTGACTGTATTAGAAGCTTGACCTAAATTGAAGGTGCCCAGAGTGTTTTACCCACTTCCAGCTCTGACATGTACCCACCAGAAGTCATATACTTGGAGAGTCAACCTCTACCTACACTGGAAGATGAAGAAAGACAAAGCACAGTTTTGCACTCAGTCCTTACTGCTCCACATACTTGTCCTCAAGTTCCCACAAAAATCTTTATAGCTTTGATCGCTGGAAATATGCAAACATAGAACAGGTATGTTTCCTGGTTCTGGTGAGAAATTTTTCATACAACACAATAAGAACTTTATAAAATTTTAAATGGGCTGTGACATTTCTTCTTCTTAGATTGCTCCTAACAAGATGTCTCAGTTAAACATTTTTAAACATATACATTAAAATGACAGGTCACCAATTTTCCACACAAAAAAAATAAGAGGCTGTGCATAGTATACAACTACCATCATTTCTGACAATAGAAATATTATTGATATCATTTTCATTTGAAATCATCTGTAATATTCCTGCAAATTTTTTGATTAAAAATATTTTTGTTAAATTTAGAATTCTAGGAATTCCTTAGTTATTTTCCCAAGTAGATTTTTTATTATTACTTTTCAGAGAGGGAAGGGGAAAAAGAGATAAAAACATCAATGAGAGAGAGGAACATCATTGATTGGCTGCCTCTTGCACACCCACACTGGGAATCAAGCCCACAACCCAGGTATGTGGCCTGAATGGGAATCAAACTGTGACCTCTTGTTCCTGGGTTGTCACTCAATCACTGAGCCACACCAGGTGGCCCAAGTAGACTTTTAAGGCATGTTGTCCATTGCTTCAGGTATAAGTTATATTTAACTTAAGGTTTTTAGCCAAAAGAAGGGCATGAGACATCACAAAGCCAAACACAGAGTATCGTCTGAACATCTGCCATTCGGTATATCTGGATCATTTTGGATCATTTGCTTTTGTTAAAATAGCTAAAAGTGAACTAAACAGAAACAAAATCCAGGAAACACTCTTCAACTTCTTGTGCTAATTGCAGGTTAGATGCACAGTGTCATATAAACTGCTGGTCATATATTCTATATAAAGCTGTCATGTCCAATGTCCTCTTCATATAAAAATCTTTCATATAAAAATTATTTTGCTTTTTTTTCTTAATCCCAACTCATATGCACAAAGTATGTGATTATCAGAGGGGAAGGTAGAAGAGGGAATAGGAGGATAAATGATGATGGGAGGAGACTTGACTTGGAATGGTGAACACACAATATAATATATAGATGATGTATTATAGAATTGTACATCTCAAACATATAAATTTATTCACCAATGTCACTCCAGTAAATTCAATAAAAATAAAAAGTTAAAATTAAAAAAAATTATGTAATGACTTAATCTTTCACCTATCTTAATTTTTTATGAAGTGCAATAAAAATTAAAAAGAGTTCATCCTCATTCATGATCATCATCAATGCAATTCTCAAATTAGAGCTAATTAAAAGCCGCATCAAGAACTCATTTTCAATCCTTTCACCCTTTCTTTATTCCTCTTGGAGCCACCTAATTTTTCGCTAAATAACTTTAAAACTTAGATGTAGTAATGCCTTCTCTTGGCAAATGTATTGAAAGTGATTAAATGCTTTTTTTATTGAATGTGTTTATCATAACTTGAGTATCTTCTAGATGAATCTTAAGGGCCAGTAATATAAAAATGTAATTGATTAAATTTGGCTAAGTGTGAGGTACAATTTTAAAGTCCTCAACTTCACAAAAACAAAATAATGACAGTTTAGAGTTCAATTTCTTAACAATAGTAGAGAATTCCAGAGTATTCTGTAAGATAATTCTACAGACATCCTTACTTAGAAACACATGTATTTTAAAAGGATAGATGCACAAGTTTATTCTAAACACACATGCACACACACACATAAGCACGTATACTCACAAGTTTAGGTTTAGATACATCTAACTAACCACAGAAATATGTATGACATACTTCTAAAGTAATGCCAAACTTTAATCTACTCTAAGAAAATATTCCCACTAACTTGTCATTACACTTTCAATGACATTAGCATGTGTATGTATCCCTAAGTGAAAATACTTTGGAACCATCAAAATATTTTGGTCTAACCTAAGGCTTCTCGACCTTGGCACTATTGACTTTCAGATTCTTTCTAGTGCGGAATCTGACACCATTCTGAATGGATTCCTGGCCTCTACCCACTAGATGCCAGTAGCACTCTCCAAATCATGGCAATCAAAAATGTCTCCAGACTTTACCAAATGTTACCAGATGGAGGAGGAGAATCACCCCATTTGAGAAGCAATGGTCCAAGTAAACATTATGAGTTTGGGATCAGTCTTGCCTTTCACAAACCACAAATTTATAACTAAATATTGTACAAACCTATTGCACAAATCTATCCCAGGAACCAAAACAAGATGAAACATTTCCAAATAGTACTTTCAATGGAACTGTGATTCGCTGGCTTTATGGAGCACAATAATTACATTTTAGCAATTAAACACTAATTTGAATGATGTAATTTATTAATATTTATATGTGTTTTTCGTTAGCCCTTTTATATTTCTGAGTAAGTGTATAGGTTAAAATTTATTCTTTTTTAAGGTAATTATTAAATAATAATAATAGCTCAAAAGGGGAAATATATTCCGGATTGCATGTATAGCACATATTTAACACAGCTCATTCAACAGTACATTCTTACTACATTTTCCTGCCACATAGCATCAAATAGCAAATAATTTCTGCACAGAATCAATACTCTAAAATTCTTAACTTTCTAAGTATCAGTATAATCTATGTGTTATCAACCATTCACATTTCAACTGTTGGTTTCTATAATAACCTTGATGGTCAATCTTATTTAGAAATTGCCCATTTCAATGATGTAGGTATTTCCGAAGGGCATTGTTATTCTAATAACTTTTATATTAACCTACCTAAAATGCCACCTGTTTTAATCTGTATTGTGTACTAAATTTCTACCATTAAAATATAAAACAATTTTTTTGGCACAATTTACCTAAATTTTGGTGATACTTAAAAAAATAAAGATAGTGATTTCTAGCATCTCTTTTTAGAATAAGGCATCTCAAAGAACAAAGATAATAAAAGGCTTCCTTTACCTTTCTCTTATATGTAAACACATTTGGCTGCTTGTAGTCTGTCAGAGTTTGGCTTGTAAAGTAGTCCTACCTGCTACTATGAGAATGGATAGCTACTAATTCACACTCCTTTCCTTGTATGAATCTACCTAATGTAATTGTACTCAATACAGGGTCTACTCATGATATGCTGGAGAGAGAATGAGTAAAACAATTCTGTTCAATTGGGGTAAGCATTTGGGGGTAAGGTTTGCATCTCATGCTGGTATAAGCATTATGAGCAGTAACCAATAAGCTGGTTTGACTTACATCAGGGTGTGGTGGATAGGTACATATTACATTTGGAACTCTCCAACACTGGTTACAGATTTTTGAAATACCAGTCATGTGGATTCTTGGGAATGAGCTTTGTTTAGTTGTGTGTGTGTGCATGTGTGTGTGTGCATGTGTGTGTGTGTGCATGTTTTATCTCAGAATGAATATACCATGGTAGGTAGAAAAGGGAAGAGCCTTCCAATCTGTCTTCCAGAGACTACGTTTTCCACATTGTGCTTTACTTCATCTCTGAACATTAAATTATAAAGACAATGATGCAAATAATTTGAAAATAAATAATGCATTCACGATTGTACTCTTTGTGCACTAAAATAACAATAATGCAAACAGGCTTACAAAACACAGACCTAAAATTGAAGGTATGCCCTACATTCTGAGGAGGAGGAAAAATGGTTCATGTTATTCAGACTGTGAATCAACACAGTCTAAATTCAACAATGTTTCACATTGTCTAAGTAGACTTGACAAAGGAGGAGGAAGTAATTCTTATTAAACATTTTTTTAAATGGAGGGGAGCTACAGTTAACATACACTTGGTTCAACAAATCACAATGTCAGCTGTAGTGTTTTGTGTCCTTAATACTCAGTAAGGAATTTTTTAAAAATCTACCCCATTACCTATTCACTTCCCCTATATAGGACAAAAATAAATAATTTTTAAAAAACCTATGGTTCTAATTTCAGTCTGCATGTTTTAATTAAGCCAGCTTATATTGATAATCAGTAACGCTTTACCCTGGCATTTCCTTTATTAACCTTGATTAACTCTTCAACTTCAACAACTAGAATTCTGCCTTACTTGTGAACTGTACCTTCTGGATTTAAACCATGCAAATGTGCTTGACCAACATCATTTCATCAGAATGTCACTAGTTGAAAATCCACAATGTGCTATCAAATACTTCATAAAACATCTTACTTCCTATTTGTCCTTCAAGCCAACATTAAAAATAGAGTTTACTTTGGATGGCGGTTGCTGTTTGCAAGTAGCCTAGGCAAATCCATGAAACAACTGTACCACTTCCTTTTGCAGTCCTATAGAAAACCTAGCAAAAATACCCTGGCACAGTTCTTCCTTTTTCCACTGTCCCTAGGAAGTGGGCTGGAATGAGGTATCCTCACATGGGTCCAGCTGCATTCTCAGTGCGCCAATTTTATGAAGGTACCAGAGTTGGAGAAATTCCTCCGGCATGGCATGAAAGCCAGAAAAGGGCAAGACATTATCATAGTAGTGGTGGCTGATGGGCTGCTCATGCATATTCACAGAGAAGGGCCAGAAGCCATAGATGGCCACCTCCTCACAGAGGCCCAGGGCTGCGCTCACCAGAAAGAGTCCTGTGGACAGGCGTTTGGCATGAATTCCCCTACTTTTCCAGAATTTTCCAATGCTACGCAGAAAGTTGGGGTTAGCAAAGAGCACTGTTTGATTGGCACCGACATCTGACAGTGTATAATAAACCCGAAGGGACGGCTCTGTTCCTGTCTTCATAGAAAAAGCAGGCATATAGATGTAGCTGTGGTTATAAATTTTCATGTTGTCCACAAATGTCTTTCTGGACCACAGCAGGTTCTGAAACCTATTAAAGAGAAAAAGAGGCTCAATTACCCTGGAGAAAAAAAATTCATCAACACCCACTCTGTTGTTGTTCTGATGGACTTGAA